>JACEFZ010012001.1:0-352500 GCA_014155875.1 Cepaea nemoralis | reverse complement strand
GAATTGTGCTTCAAAACCTAAAATAACTGAATAAATTGTGGCATGGGGCAGATAGACCTACACAAATTAGATTTTTAAGAGAATGTATCTTTCCCATTGCAACATATGCCTGTGAGACCTGAACACTTACTAAACAAGCTGAACAGCACATAAATGCCTTTGAATATAAATGTTATAGACAGGTTCTAAGAATGTCTTGGATACAAAAAAGAACAAATTCATCCATACAACAAGATCTGAATACTGAAGATGATTGGCTACTGAAGACCATAAAGCAAAGAAAATTGAAATATTTTGGTCACTTGAAACGTCATGAAAGTTTGGAGAGAATAATAATGGAGGGGTATATGCCTGGGAAGAGAGGAAGAGGAAGGCCAAAGAGAAGGATAAACTACTGAATGAATGAATGAACTTCTCATATCCATGAATTTCATATATTTAAAATGCCTACTTCACTTAATGTGCTCTGTCTCCAGGTTGCGATATAGCTGTCATAATCTGCAACTTCCCCGGTGTAAGGAGTGCATGCAGGACTACTGGGCAACACCGGTGTGCTTGGGGGATGGGTCAGAATTTCTTCCAGTTTGACCAGTCCCAGTTTCTTTGTAATTCCCAATCTGCAACAAAAAATTACAACTGAACTTGCTGAGCTCTTTCTAAGCTAGGCAACACATCTTTCTGCTCCATGTACCACACCATCATCATCAAATGTCATGCCAAAAGGCTTTAGTGGTCATGATTCGCAATCTCACACAGTCACCAGTCTCGAATCAGGTTTGTGTTCTTGTCCTGACCATGCCATACTGCCAAACCATCAAGGTATTTATCCCTTTGTCTTCCTCTTGCTCTCTTCCCATCAAGCGTGCCAGTTGTCACTAAATTTCAAGTCTATTTCTCGCCAGAAATCAATACTGTATCGTCCGCATATCTTATATTATTGAAGTAATATACATTACTTAAATCTCTCTGTCCATGTCTGTTAACATTGTCAGGTAACATACATTCCCTAAGTCTCTCCATCACTGTCTGTTACCATTTTCATGTATCATTCATTCATTCATCATGTGCCATACTGATGAGTGTGAGCGATCATGATTCGTTCAATCATCAGAGTCATGGATCAGCTCAGTGTTCTTGTCTCAATCATACCACATGGTCAAGCCATCCAGGTATTTACTTCTCTGCCTTCCCCTCGATCTTGCCAGTTGTCAGCAGGTCACATACATTCCCTAAGTCTCCATGTCTCTGGCTGTTATCATTCTAATGTAATTTCTAATTCTTTTGTCATACATTCTCCATTAGGGCAATAGGGCATAGGCCTCAACCAGCTGGTGTCAAGCTGACCTATCGTCTGCCATCTGCAGCTCCCTCCATGTTCTCCCTGTATTATTCATCTCTGTCTTTAATTCTCCTATATTCTATTCTATTTTCATATGTTTTAGTCTAATTACCTAATTCTCTCTGCCCCTCTTGTAACCATTTTACTGTAATAAATGCTTCCTAAATCTCTCTGTCACTGCCTTTTACCACTTCCATCCATCCATCATGTGCCATGCCGGTAAGCGTGGGTGGTCATGTTCTGCTATCTCTCTCGATCACCAGAGTCATGGATCAGCTCTGTGTTTCTGTCTCGACCATGTCACAAGGCCAAGCCATCCAGGTACTTGCTTCTAGGTCTTCCCCATGGTCTGTTCCCCTCGATCTTACCAGTTGTCACCAAGTTCTCCAAATCATTTCTTCTCATAACATGCCCAAAAAATTGTGACTGTCTACGTCTAATGTCTCTAATCAGTTTACGATCTTCATTTGTTTCTTGAAGGACTTGTTCATTGGTCTTTCTGGCTGTCCATGGTATTCTTAGCATTTTCCTCAGAAACCACATTTCTATCGCCATCAGATGTTTTTCAGCCTGACTGCTCATTGTCTAAGCTTCACATCCATATAAAAGTACAGGTTCTATGTAGTATCTCAACACTCTTTTTCTCGTTTCAATTGACATCTTTTTATTGGTCAGTATGTTTTTCATCTTGCTAAAGACTACTTTTGCCATGGCGATTTTTGTTCTAGTTACCTCTTAAGTGTAATAAATGTTTCTTAAATCTCTCTATCTCTGCCTCCTACCATTTTATTGTAAGAAATGTTCCCTAAATCTCTCTATTCTGTCTTGACCTTGTTTTTCCCCACCATTGTATTATGTATCTTTATCACATTCTTAAACAAGAGACAGAGGAAGAGTGTGTGAGAGAGAGAGTGTGTGTGTGTGTGTATAAGAGAGACAATGTGTGTGTGAGAGACTGTGAGACAGAGTGTGTATGTGAGAGTGTGTGAGAGAGTGTGTAAGAGAGAGATAGAGAGAGAGCGAGATTGTTTTACTTTTTACGAATAATATGTCCTCGTATGCATCTTTGCACAATGTGAACTGGCGAGTGCCTGGCTAAGATTGAATTCACCTTGGCAATCAATGAATGGAGCACAAACAACTCTTGAGGATAAGTGGAGTCCTGTAAACAGAATGTGAAGTTTAGTGAGATTTCTACAGCCATTGCACTATTAAGTAACGGTATCTGTATCTAATAAAACATTCTTATTACTCCAATTGTCCTTTTCTATATTTGCCTCTATCTACTCTTCCTCATTACTTGTAATCCTCATTTCCGTTCCTCCTCCTCTTTCTCCTCTTCTTCCTCCTCTTTCCCCTCTTCTTCCTCCTCTTTCCCTTCTTCTTCCTCCTCTCTACTTCTTCTTCCTCCTCTTTCCCTTCTTCTTCTTCCTCCCCTTTCCCTTTTTCTTCATCTTCCTCCCCTTTCGCTTTTTCTTCTACTTCTTCTTCCACTTTCAACCCCCTTATCCCCCCTCCCCTACCCCCTTATCCCCCCTCCCCTACCCCCTTATCCCCCCTCCCCTACCCCCTTATCCCCCCTCCCCTACCCCCTTATCCCCCCTCCCCTACCCCCTTATCCCCCCTCCCCTACCCCCTTATCCCCCCTCCCCTACCCCCTTATCCCCCCTCCCCTACCCCCTTATCCCCCCTCCCCTACCCCCTTATCCCCCCCTCCCCTACCCCCTTATCCCCCCCTCCCCTACCCCCTTATCCCCCCCTCCCCTACCCCCTTATCCCCCCCTCCCCTACCCCCTTATCCCCCCCTCCCCTACCCCCTTATCCCCCCCTCCCCTACCCCCTTATCCCCCCTCCCCTACCCCCTTATCCCCCCCTCCCCTACCCCCTTATCCCCCCTCCCCTACCCCCTTATCCCCCCCTCCCCTACCCCCTTATCCCCCCTCCCCTACCCCCTTATCCCCCCCTCCCCTACCCCCTTATCCCCCCTCCCCTACCCCCTTATCCCCCCCTCCCCTACCCCCTTATCCCCCCCTCCCCTACCCCCTTATCCCCCCCCCTCCCCTACCCCCTTATCCCCCCCTCCCCTACCCCCTTATCCCCCCTCCCCTACCCCCTTATCCCCCCCTCCCCTACCCCCTTATCCCCCCCTCCCCTACCCCCTTATCCCCCCCCTCCCCCCTTATCCCCCCCCTCCCCTACCCCTTTATCCCCCCTCCCCTACCCCCTTATCCCCCCTCCCCTACCCCCTTATCCCCCCTCCCCTACCCCCTTATCCACCCTAATCCAAGGCTTTAGGCCTGATTTGCCCTGACATGACACTGTCTTTAGGTTGCATTTTCTTGCACCAGGATAAGGCTTGTACCCTCCCAATTGCGCTCTGCCGCCCGAAGCTGTTGGTACAATGTGGGGTGTTGGGTTTGGTAAGTGCCGCCCACAGAAGGCAGGTAGTACCGTCTGCTGTCATTACGGTAACTCAATCATATCTGACTAAGACCTGACTCAAGAGCATAAAATAATAAGGAGCATACAACATGAATGGTACTACACAATGTAACTAGTTTATACAATAATAATAAACATTATGTTAACATCTATGAATACCAAAGGACATCTTTTTTGGTGAATTACAGATGGGGATAAGATCTCAGGGTCGGCCTCTACAATGCTACAAAGATGTGTGTAAGCAGGACATGACTGGTACATGTATTGATATTGTACCTTGGGAGCAAGTCACTGCAGATTACTTGGAGGGAAAAGATCAGAAATGGAAAAAAGACAAAGGAGAAAATGACTGGAGATAGGTCACACATTGAGCGTGTGAGATGTCAGATGGTGTGTGATGGTGGAAATGACCATGTGTTCACATGCATACATCATGGATGAACATTTACCGTGCGAATTGGTCTTATCAATCACATTTGCTGCTGCCATGGATTGTAGTTATTATGCCATTTTTTAAGCACAAATGTAAAAAGCTTTACGTCTGTCAAGACCGCAAAGAGTCAGTAACATCTATGACATGACACCATGTTGTGTACTTAAAGTATTTACTGTGATGCAGTTTGTAAAGTGTCCAAATATTATTTATTTTATGACCACACCACTCTGTGACAGGATCTCTTCCTCAATGTCTTTCCTTCCCAGATAATATCCAGAGAATTCTCAAAAATACCTATCCAACATCTATTTTATAATAATTGGTCATCCTCGGAGCTGTGCTGGCCAGAAAAGAATCCACTGCATGCTTAAAATGCTGGGTCACTGAGGTCATAAGACCAGGCTTCACACTGGCCAAGACTCTGGACCACTGTTCCATGTTATAGCCTATCCATAGACCATTCCAATCAAGCCATCTTTACAAAGATTGTCATACCTCTTCACTTTTGTGAAGTTCCAGTACTAGCATTGCATACCCTGTTAGTTTCTGAGCTTAGAGAGGGGAAGGGATCCTCTGCACCACAACTCCCATGGAGACTATGCTTCAATAGTGGGCTGGGGGTAAGATCTCTACACCAACCTCACTCCAATACAAGCACCACTTGGATGTTAACAGTGGTGCCCAGAAACCAGAATCTATGCATTTCAACACTTCTAACCACAATACTATGGTGGACTTATAGGTCATGGCCATCAAATCTTGCGCATCTCACGAACGAGATCGTATGACATTGGAAAACTGTCTAATTTTCCAGCTGGGATTACTCTCTCTTAACTGTTTCACTGTCCAACAATTTCATTTAACTACCAACCCCCGATACTAGTGTGATTTGCCTGCTTTTTTGTTTTTTCAAGTGTACCTTGATCTCCCTTAACCAAACATCCAGTTCATTCATTTTCATGGAATCATACACGCGGATCCCATGAGACGTGTACAGTCCATAACAAGGATACAAATGAGTAACTTTTATATTTATATTTTTATGTAGAGTTTTTCATATTGGTGCTTATTTTTTCTGTGCTGATGAAGGCTTTAGCTGGAACGTCCATATTGTTACTTGTAATCGTGTTCTTGTAAAGCTCACCGTTTACTTCTTGTTTGTTTGTTGTTGTTTTTTTTGGTAATTCATTGATTCCGATTAACGCAAGCAACTTTCAGAGCTCAGGTTACATAAACACCGGACGTAAGAGTTATAACTCATGTCTTCCAGAGGATTTGTTTTGCCCTGGCCATGCGGGAGTGCGAGGGAATGAACAGGCTGATAGGTAGATTACATATGGACAAGGGAGAGGTGGTCGTGCGCCTATGGGATCAAGTGGAGAAGGTGGGGAAACAGATTGAGAACCTGTATGTCGAAAGAATGAGATTGCGGGGGATCGATAGGGGTTCTGGAAGAATCTCAAATCTGAGAGGGAAGACCACGAGAACTTCCAATAAGATAGTAGTGGGAACGATTAGTAGTGTGACTCTTTGCTGGCTGTTGAATGAGAGGACAGAGCATGTATGGGAATGTCCTGAGTGCAGTGATGTCGGTTCTTAGCTCAACTCAACTCAATTCCAGAGGATTTTCAACCAACCAGCCAACTGAGGAATTAATTCTACTGTTTTGGTAAAGGGATCCATGATACTACAACTGCCAACAGTAGGTCTACATGGCCGAATGGGTAAGAACGCGTGTTCTTAAACATCCGGTGTGCTGATGCTGAGGTTAGCAGTTCAACCCCTACACGGGACAGCTAGACTAAAATGCTGACCTGTCGTCCTTGACTTGGGGACGTTAATTACAAGTACCTCTGAAGTTGGAGTGGGTTCGCCTGACGGCAAGGGGCACTGTTAATAGGGAAAGCTAATCCACATGCAAAATTCAGTCCATCACTACTATACACAGTGTGTATAGACTACGCTTGAGTTCAAAGCAAGCGAGCTCCAAATTAAAAAAAAAACTGCCAACAGGTTTGCCAACTGGCCAGGTGGTCAAGAGATCAAATCCTCATTGAGATAGATTTTTTTTTCTTATTTGACCTAAGCTCTCGGATTCAATCAGGCAGAATTGGTAGCAGAATATTGTGTGGGATGTAACGATGAGCAGTGTAATAGTGACCACTTCAAACATCGAGGGCAGGTTTGTTTGTACACGTACAAGGCTAGCATTAGATACCAAATACACCTCAAGACATGCAACAGGGACTTAAATTGCTGTTTTGACAAGCAAAAGTAAGTGTGTGCGTGCACACGTGAGTGAGTGAGTGAGTGAGTGAGCGAGCGCTCAAGAGTTGGTTGGTTGATTGGTTGGTTAATTAATTATCTGTTGAAGTATCATCCTTAAACTCAAGACATGTTTATAAGTGCGCAGATGCCCTCCCCATCCCAACATGTGCATCAGCATCTAGTACAGTGGTTCTCAACCTTTTTTGGCCCGTGCCCCCCCTTCACCATATTTTCAGAACGTCATTCCCCCCCCCCCCCTTTCGTATTTCCTACCTAAACCCCCCCCCCTTTTTTTTACACAGTATACGTAATAATGGAAGCTAAATTTAATAGCACATACTAAAACAAGTCTAGACGTCCACATAAAACGTGATTTGTGGGTCTACTTACTTTATAAAATGAAATTTAGAAGGGTGAGACGCACAGAACCGTAAAGTATGCAGGGAAAAACAATATCAAGTAATTGGTTCTTGTATAACACGATCTTGAAATAATTTTAATTCCCCCCCCCCCCCTGGAAACCCTAAAATTCCTCCCTGGGGGGGAATTCCCCACCAGTTGAGAACCACTAGTCTAGTAACTGTGTTGGTTGACAAGGCCCCTCATTCTCCTGATATGCCTCTCGAGTCTGGCCGTGCCAATTCTTACTCCCAAGTCTCTCATTCTAGACAACGATGTTGATTCAATGGCATCAATGTCCTCCACTCGTGACATCTCTCTAAGGGTATTAATAATTTTGGCACGATCCATGGGCTGGCCATCTGCAGGGAATGCAGAGCCAGCTAGTTTATCGGCTCATTCATTTCCTTCAACTCCCACAGATGATTCTACAGACTAGTGCAATTTCTACATCTTACCGCCCATCTCAATCTGCATACATTCCTGAAGGGAGTGGAACCCTACACTTTGGGAACCGCAAGTATTTGCTAAGTCCAGAAAAGAAACATTACTTAATTATAATCCTTATGAACTTAAGATGCATTGTCCAGTGTACAATCAGTTACAGACATTGTTAACTAAACTTACTGTAGATGTTTTGGGGCACAGGTCTATTCTGAATGCAGGACTCAGAGCAGCAAACTTGGCATATCTGAACACTGCATCTTCAATAATCTCCTCATCTGAGATCACATGCTTGTCTAAAGCCTTGAGTGTCCAGATAGTGTTCACCACATGATGCCTAATAATATATGCAGTTAGTATCGTGAATGACCATAACAGTATTAAATGCTATCTGGCAAATGATGGCTTTAAAATATCTCTGTAATTCCTAAACGTGAAAGAAAGAGGATATGATGCGTAATATTATATTTCCATACATTTTCAGCCACTCTGTATTAATATTTCCATACATTTTCAGCCACTCTATATCAGTATTTCCATAAATTTTCAGCCACTCTATATCAATATTCCCATATATTTTTAGCCACTCTATATCAGTATTTTCATACATCTTCAGCCACTTTATATCAGTATTTCCATACATTTTCAGTCACTCTATATCAGTATTTCCATATATTTTCAGCCACTCTATATCAGTATTCCCATACATTTCTAGCCACTCTATATCAATATTTCCAGATATTTTCAACCATTCTATATCAGTATTCCCATACATCTTCAGCCACTCCATATCATTATTTCCATACATTTTCAGCCACTCAATATCTTTATTTCCATACATTTTCAACCACTCTATATCAGTATGTTTCATACATTTTCAATTTCTCTATATCAGTATTTCCATAGTTTCAGCCTCTCTATATCAATATTTCCATTCATTTTCAATTTCTCCATTTCATTATTTCCATAAAATTTCAACCACTCTATATCAGTATTTCCATACATTTTCAGGTGCTCTATATCAGTATTTCCATACATTTTCAGCCACTCTATATCAGTATTTCCATACAATTTCAACCACTCTATATCAGTATTTCCATACACTTTCAACCACTCTATATCAGTATTTCCATACACTTTCAACCACTCTATATCAGTATTTCCATACACTTTCAACCACCCTATATCAATATTTCCATACATTTTCAACCACTCTATATCAGTATTTCCATACACTTTCAACCACCCTATATCAGTATTTCCATAAATTTTCAAGTATGTCCATTCATCACGCTTGCTTGCCAGGCCGGTGGTAATCGATTCAATCTTGATCGAGGCAGATTTTTCAAATTTAATGGGCTTCCAGGCCGACCCAGTCTACAATAGGTACCGTGAAATGTTTTGGGAAGTGGAGGCAGCCAGCGTAATATTGGTCACATCATCCCTCGAGTTTCACCTCGACACCGCAAGGTACAAGAGGAACGTGATGACATGATGAGATGAGAGATCCTTCAAGTTTCACCTCGACACCGCAAGGCACAAGAGGAACATGATGACATGATGAGATGAGAGATCCTTCAAGTTTTACCTCGACACCGCAAGGTACAAGAGGAACATGATGACATGATGAGATGAGAGATCCCTCGAGTTTCACCTCGACACCGCAAGGCACAAGAGGAACATGATGACATGATGAGATGAGAGATCCTTCAAGTTTTACCTCGACACCGCAAGGTACAAGAGGAACATGATGACATGATGAGATGAGAGATCCCTCGAGTTTCACCTCGACACCGCAAGGTACAAGAGGAACATGATGACATGATGAGATGAGAGATCCCTCGAGTTTCACCTAGACACCGCAAGGTACAAGAGGAACATGATGACATGATGAGATGAGAGATCCCTCGAGTTTCACCTCGACACCGCAAGGTACAAGAGGAACATGATGACATGATGAGATGAGAGATCCCTTGAGTTTCACCTCGACACCGCAAGGTACAAGAGGAACATGATGACATGATGAGATGAGAGATCCTTCAAGTTTCACCTAGACACCGCAAGGTACAAGAGGAACATGATGACATGATGAGATGAGAGATCCCTCGAGTTTCACCTAGACACCGCAAGGTACAAGAGGAACATGATGACATGATGAGATGAGAGATCCCTCGAGTTTCACCTCGACACCGCAAGGTACAAGAGGAACATGATGACATGATGAGATGAGAGATCCCTTGAGTTTCACCTCGACACCACAAGGTACAAGAGGAACATGATGACATGATGAGATGAGAGATCCTTCAAGTTTCACCTCGACACCGCAAGGTACAAGAGGAACATGATGACATGATGAGATGAGAGATCCCTCGAGTTTCACCTCGACACCGCAAGGTACAAGAGGAACATGATGACATGATGACATGATGAGATGAGAGATCCCTCGAGTTTCACCTCGATACCACAAGGCACAAGAGGAACATTATGACATAATGAGATGAGAGATCCTTCAAGTTTCACCTCGACATCGCAAGGTACAAGAGGAACATGATGACATGATGAGATGAGAGATCCCTTGAGTTTCACCTCGACACCGCAAGGTACAAGAGGAACATGATGACATGATGAGATGAGAGATCCCTCGAGTTTTACCTCGACACCACAAGGTACAAGAGGAACGCGATGACATGATGAGATGAGAGATCCCTTGAGTTTCACCTCGACACCGCAAGGTACAAGAGGAACATGATGACATGATGAGATGAGAGATCCCTCGAGTTTTACCTCGACACCGCAAGGTACAAGAGGAACATGATGACATGATGAGATGAGAGATCCTTCAAGTTTCACCTCGACACCGCAAGGCACAAGAGGAACATGATGACATGATGAGATGAGAGATCCTTCAAGTTTCACCTAGACACCGCAAGGTACAAGAGGAACATGATGACATGATGAGATGAGAGATCCCTCGAGTTTCACCTAGACACCGCAAGGTACAAGAGGAACATGATGACATGATGAGATGAGAGATCCCTCGAGTTTCACCTAGATACCACAAGGCACAAGAGGAACATTATGACATAATGAGATGAGAGATCCTTCAAGTTTCACCTCGACATCGCAAGGTACAAGAGGAACATGATGACATGATGAGATGAGAGATCCCTTGAGTTTCACCTCGACACCGCAAGGTACAAGAGGAACATGATGACATGATGAGATGAGAGATCCCTCGAGTTTTACCTCGACACCGCAAGGTACAAGAGGAACGTGATGACATGATGAGATGAGAGATCCCTTGAGTTTCACCTCGACACCGCAAGGTACAAGAGGAACATGATGACATGATGAGATGAGAGATCCCTCGAGTTTTACCTCGACACCGCAAGGTACAAGAGGAACATGATGACATGATGAGATGAGAGATCCTTCAAGTTTCACCTTGACACCGCAAGGCACAAGAGGAACATGATGACATGATGAGATGAGAGATCCCTCGAGTTTCACCTAGACACCGCAAGGTACAAGAGGAACATGATGACATGATGAGATGAGAGATCCCTCGAGTTTCACCTCGACACCGCAAGGTACAAGAGGAACATGATGACATGATGAGATGAGAGATCCCTTGAGTTTCACCTCGACACCGCAAGGTACAAGAGGAACATGATGACATGATGAGATGAGAGATCCTTCAAGTTTCACCTCAACACCGCAAGGTACAAGAGGAACATGATGACATGATGAGATGAGAGATCCCTCGAGTTTCACCTCGACACCGCAAGGTACAAGAGGAACATGATGACATGATGAGATGAGAGATCCTTCAAGTTTCACCTCAACACCGCAAGGTACAAGAGGAACATGATGACATGATGAGATGAGAGATCCCTCGAGTTTCACCTCGACACCGCAAGGTACAAGAGGAACATGATGACATGATGAGATGAGAGATCCCTCGAGTTTCACCTCGATACCACAAGGCACAAGAGGAACATTATGACATGATGAGATGAGAGATCCTTCAAGTTTCACCTCGACATCGCAAGGTACAAGAGGAACATGATGACATGATGAGATGAGAGATCCCTTGAGTTTCACCTCGACACCGCAAGGTACAAGAGGAACATGATGACATGATGAGATGAGAGATCCCTCGAGTTTTACCTCGACACCGCAAGGTACAAGAGGAACATGATGACATGATGAGATGAGAGATCCCTTGAGTTTGACCTTGACACCGCAAGGTACAAGAGGAACATGATGACATGATGAGATGAGAGATCCCTCAAGTTTTACCTCGACACCACAAGGTACAAGAGGAACGTGATGACATGATGAGATGAGAGATCCCTTGAGTTTCACCTCAACACTGCAAGGTACAAGAGGAACGTGATGACATGATGAGATGAGAGATCCCTTGAGTTTCACCTCGACACCGCAAGGTACAAGAGGAACGTGATGCCATGATGAGATGAGAGATCCCTCGAGTTTCCCCTTGACACCGCAAGGTACAAGAGGCACATTATGACATGATGAGATGAGAGATCCCTCAAATTTCACCTCGAAACCACAAGATACAAGAGGAACATGATGACATGATGAGATGAGAGATCCCTCAAATTTCACCTCGACACCACAAGATACAAGAGGAACATGATGACATGATGAGATGAGAGATCCCTCGAGTTTCACCTCGACACCGCAAGGTACAAGAGGAACGTGATGACATGATGAGATGAGAGATCCCTCGAGTTTCACCTCGACACCGCAAGGTACAAGAGGAAAATGATATCATGATGAGATGAGAGATCCCTCGAGTGCCAATTGGTCTATACAAATATGTAGTTAGCACTTTATGCTGAGTATGCCTTAAGGCATGGACAGAGTCCTTTGTTTCTCAACCTATATTTATCATGCTTTCATACATCCTATATCTCTGTTAATCATATTTGTCCATATGTACTCAACCAATATTTATCATTCTGTCATGCATTCTCAATCTCTGTTAATCATATGTCCATTTAAAAAAACCTGTCATTTACTGCCAATATACTACATTGCGGTGTATGGCAGAATATTTATCATGTTTTCATGCATCCTCAATCTCTGTTAATCATTTATCCGTATATTTTATTTTGCATATCCTTTATAGGACATCGCAGTCAACATCAGCATTTTACTGCTGTTGTGATCTCTAGGCAAGTTTACGTTCAGTAGTTTGCCACTGCTTTCTGAACGACCGGCTCCCAAACCAATTCGTTAAAACCCAGCGCAATGCAGTCTGCTGCCAAATTGTGCACAGCTGATGTTTTCATACATCCTCAATCTCTATTAATCATATTCTCATATATTCTTAACCAATATTTATCACACAACCTCAATCTCTATTAATCATATTCTCATTTATTCTCAATGAATATTTATCATGCATTCATACATCCTCAATCTCTATTAATCATATATTCACATATTCTCAATCAATATTTATCATGTTTTCATACATCCTCAATCTCTATTAAGCATATTCTCATATATTCTCAACCAATACTTATCATGCGTTCATACATCCTCAATCTCTGTTAATCAAATTTCCATACATACTCAAGCTATATTTATCATATATCCTCAATCTCTATTAATATTTGCATATATTCTCAATCAATATTTACCATGCTTCCGTACATCCTCAATCTCTGTTAATCATATTTCCCAGCATTCTCAACCTATATTTATCATCAGATCAACCTAGCCACAAATATGTACCAGCAAATATCTAGAGAAGTACAATTGCTCAGCTTGGTATTGATCACATTGGTCTATAAATAGATTCTTTAGCACTAGATGCCAAACAAGCCACAAAGCCTTACAGAAAGGGTCTATGGCTTACTTTTATCTTTATAGACAGTTAGAGCACTGCTTTGCTGATCCAGCAGCTTCTGCAACTTGTCTTATGACAGTTTCTTCCTGGGCACCAACTTGGAGTCTTATGATAATGAAATGTTTAAAACCCACGCTGGAAATATTAACAAACAGTAGGCTTAATCTCAGCTAGTCTGTCTATGCTGTGCTGCATCTCAATCTGGTTACATGATAACCTGCCTTTCCACAGACGTGAAGTTCTAGTACTAGTCTTGCACAGCCTAAGCCTAAGCTTGGAGAGGGGAAGGAAAGCTCTGTAATACAGTTCCTGTGGCCATTAACTTTGGTACTGAGTGAAGAAAACGGTCTCTATACCAACCTCACACTGATAGATGCAAGTACTGCATACACTAGTGATTGTACTGGACCGATTTTTCACGAGAGTTACCTTTCCCAGTGTCTCCCACCATCAAGTAAACCCTCGCCAACTTCTGAGGTATTTGTAATTTATAACCCCAAGACAATGATAAAAAGTCAACATTTAAGTCCAGCTGCCCGACCAGCATGTGGAACGAACCCATTATGCTGCAGTTAGAAGCAAAAGTTTAATGATCCACAATTTGCATCCTTATGTTGTCAAAATATTTACATACATCTGTTTCCTTGTACTGCAACATCAGCTCTTAATGCCGATTACCTTCTGCATTGCTATAGCCTGTTGCATATCCCTTGCAGAACGTTGCAGTCAACACCAGCATTTTTCAGCTGCTGTTGATGTACTAGGCAAATTTTACGTTCAGTAGTTTGCCATTGCTTTTTGAACGACCGGCACCAAAACCAACATGTTATAACACAACGCGACACTGTCTGCACCTGTCCCCTATATGGAGCCAAGTATTCAAAGCATGTATAAGGGCTCTTTTCCATTTCCAAATATGGATTTATGCTGCTAGCCTCATGTTCGTACTGACCAATTGGCACTCAGTTGGTCATGTGATTAATAGCACATTGACCTCCTTAACTTCCCAAAACATTTCCTGGTACCTCATTTTAGTCTGGCTCGACACGGTAGCCCACATCAATTGTTTTACATCCTCACCTCAAGGGGGACTTGAACACATAACCAACAGACTGTCAGGTAAATGTAAATTATGGAATAGACAATAACACCATTCATTACCACAGTTGATAAACTACCTGTAGTTCTTCTTCAAGGACAGGGGTGTGTCATATAACTGTCAGAATTGACAAGTGAGGGGAAGATGCGAGTGTCTGCAGACTCTCAAATTTGGCCAGTGGGTTGTCATGAAGATGAAGCACTTGAAGTTTGTCCAGATTTTTCCAGAAAGAACAGCCAGGCATAGAAGTCAACTGTTGAAATTTAAAAAATTCATGAAGTTGACAAAGCTGGCATTATTTTAAAATCATTTCACAGAGGGTTATCATTTACATATTACATAAGAAATAATACATATTTGAATGTCAATAATTAAGTAATCATTTTTACAAAGTGATGCAGGCATTTACATAAAAATTGAAAGAAGTATGCTCTTAACAAAAGCCATAAGTTAAACATATGCCACAAATATTTAAGATAATTAACTAGCATTAACAATCAAAATGAAAGATCTGCAGAGAAAAGCTGGTTACATAAATACTGACATTATCAATAAATATTCATTTATTCTTAACTAAGTAATTGCTTCTTTAAAACAATAACTATCTAGGTAGGAAACTAAAATATTAACTGTCTGGATAAGAAACTAAAGTAATAGCTGTCTGGGTATAAAACTAAAGCAATAACTTTCTGGGTTACAAAATTTAAAGCAATAACTTCCTGGGTGAAAAAACAATAAGTAGTTCAAGTAATAACTGTCTGGGCTAAGACATACTCTGTTTGGGTAAGGAGCTAAATAAGTCTAAAATCCTTGGACTGGATATCCTTAAACTGTCTGGGTATAAAACTAAAGTAATAACTTTCTGGGTAAATAACCAGAGTGATAACTTTCTGGGTAAAGAATTAAAAGTAATAACTGTCAGTGAAGTATAACACCCTAAAGGAAGCATAAATTTTCCTGGAAAGCATAACATCCCCAGAAAAGTATAACATACCCCAGAAATTATAACAATCTCACTGAAATATAACATCCTAATGGAAGCATAACTTTCCCAGGAATTTATAATACACAGGAAATTGTAATATGCCCTGGAAATAATAACATCCCTACAACATTTTTCTGAACTATAAAACAACATTAATATCTTTAGGCATTGGGCCATAGTCTGATAAAATATAAACACAGAAGCCACAAACAATAGTTGCACGATATATTGCCTGGCATATTACGCTGCATCTTGTATATATCATATGAAGTGAATAAATGAGTCATACTTAAGCTGAAACAATTAAAACACATTAATTTATTCACTTCAATATCAAGCAGCATATTGTTTGTGGCTTCAGTGTTAACTTCACTAAAGGAATACATTGTTTTGACAATGGAAAACCTAAAACCCCTGGATGAAACAGAAGCTGAGGCCCAATTTCAACCAGTGCATGTGTGCTGTGCTGAATCATGACCTGGGTACATTCTTCATCTTCTTCTTCTTCTTCTTTGTTTGTCCGGAATGCTATTTTAGACATAATAAGTTAACCCAGTTTGTCCGGAATGTTGTTTTAGGGATTCTCCATGGCGAAGTGGTCAAGCTGTCTGCCTCGCGCTTTGAAGGTTGTGTGTTCCTTTCCGGGCTATGTCTTTCGGTTCACAAGTGCATTTTTCTCGGAGACTCCTGGGGGTCGTTGCTGGATCTACAGAGTTCATGCTTTGTGTGATGCTTTCGGCAGGCTGCCCTGTGGAAAGAGACAGCCATTCGGGATAAAACACGAGACAATGAAGTCGATCCTCTCGACTGTTGACTTTTTTTAAAGGTGATTTAGACGTAATTGTGTTGTGCCTGTTTACAGCAGAGCTGTGATATTTGCACCTTTTGACTTCTTCAGACATTTGTTGGCCGGGTTACCTTCCCTGGGCTTACATTCTAATACACTTCTCCAGAGATGTGAAGTTACAGTTCTTATTTTGCACACCAGACTATTTTTTTCACTTTGGAAAGGAGAAGTAGAGCTCTGTGACACAATCTCCATGGATTAATAACAATGGTTTAAAAGGCAAGAGAATCGCTTAATTGCACCGGGTTTTATCCCATATGTCTCTGTCTCTTTCCACAGGGCGGCCTGCCAAAAGCGTTGCACAAATCATGAACTGCATAGCTCCAGCGACAACCCCCAGGAGTCTGAGAAAATTGCATTCAAGAACCGAACAACATAGGCCAGAATCGAACCCACAACCTTCAGAGTGGGTTTTGCACATAAATCCAAATTTTGGAATGAAAAAGGGTCCTTTAACATGCTTTAAATACTTGGCTCCCTATTTAATAATAGGTACTGTACAATGGAAGCCAGAAGGGGACAGGCTATAGCAATGCAGAGGGTAATCAGCTTTAAGAGACATGTTACAATACAACCTCATTCTGATCGATACAAGCCGTTTTCAAGGCTCAGACTTTGTGAACAACAATGCATTGGACTAAAGAGATAAAACTCGGTCTTCCATAGGTGTCACCAGCCAACCAACCTGATTAGAGTGGACATCCAACCTAACAAGATGCTTGCAGGAAATGAGGCCATCTATTTTTGTGAGAAAGTTATTGGCCAGTAAGCATATCGATAGTCTTGTGCACATTCCAACGTTCCCCAACACTCGAAGGTGAATGTCACAGAGCTGTATCAGTCGGAAGTCTGCCAGGTTTTCCTCATCGGGATTTTGTGCTTGGCAATGCAGTAATAAGGCCTCTTCTGTAGGGTTAAAGAAATACCTGAATAATAAAGAAGACAAACAATTTATTAAGCTGTAAATTCTATCATGTGTGTTAATGTGTATTCTGGTAATTATTATTATCGTCATCTTCATATACCTTGCCAGAATGACTCTCCAAAGATCTCGGTCCACTGGATCAATTCTGTTAATTCTTCATGCCATTATCTTAAACTATAGAGGTCAGCATGGCTGAATGAATAAGAGCACTTGCTCTTAAACATCCGGTTTACTTATGCCAAGGTAGCAGGTTCAACCCCTACACCAGTCAGTTGGATAAAATATTGACTTGGGGACATATATTACAAGTACCTTAGAAGTTGGTGTGGGTTCACCTGATGGCAAGGAACACTGGTAATAGAGAATGCTAATCCACATAGCAAAAATCAATCCGGCGCACTAGAAGCCTTCGTCTGCTTCACCCTCTTATATTGGTGATCTTTTCCACCGTCACAATTTTCTCAAATGCCTTTTCTCATTATATGACCAAAGAACACTGTCTCTTTCTTACAGATATGCACAATGTTCTATTGCATTGCGCTCTTTTAGGCACTCTTTTGTAGTTAATTTTGACTTTCCAAGGTATTCACAACATTTAGCTTTGAAACCACATCTTTACTGCCTTCTCCTATACTATATGTTCCGATTTCAAGACTCACTGCCACACAGTTGCAAAGGTTCAATGTGACATTTTATCACTGTATTGTTGACAAGGTTCAGTACAACAATATGATGTTCCTTCAAGCCACTCAGTCCATCTAACATAATTTCTCTTGAAATGCCAGCTGCCATACAGTTGAATAGGTTCAATATGACATTTCAGTATTGTGCAGTTGAAAAGATTCAATATGACATTTCAGTATTGTACAGTTGCAGCACTGCAATACAGTTGAAAAGGTTCAATATGACATTTCAGTATTGTACAGTTGAAAAGGTTCTATATGATATTTCAGCATTGTACAGTTGAAAAGGTTCAATATGACATTTCAGTACTATACAGTTGTAAAGGTTCAATATGACATTTCAGCACTGCCACACAGCTGAAAAGGTTCAATATGACATTTCAGCACTGCCACACAACTGAAAAGGTTCAATATGACATGTCAGTGATCTTTTTATGATATTCAATACAGTGACTTATTACATGAGATACTTTTCATCTTCTGGAATGCAGCTTTTGCTTGACTTCATCATCATCATGTGACTTGCCAACCGTTATAGGCATTTCATGTCTCTCCACCCACAGATTTCTGTCTTTGGTGTTATGGGTCAATTCTGCTGATATTCCTCCACGCCACCATCTCAGTCCATCCAGCATCATGTCTCTTGGTCAGCCTCTGCCTCTTTTCTCATTGCTCTTTCCAGTTGTCACGATGTTCTTCAATGCCTCTTCTCATCACATGACCAAAGAAAGCTGATTGTCTCTTTCTTATTGTTGTATATAATGTTCTAGTTTCATTAGCCTCTTTCAACCAATCAATGTTAGCTACTTTGGCAGTCCAAGGAATTTGCAACATTCATCTCATGAACCACATCTCTGTTGTTTCAAGGTTCTTCCTAATTTTTCATTGTTCTGCTCTTAAACATGCGGGAGTTGAGAGAAATGAATGAGCTAACAAACCTTCTAGCTCTGCATCCCCTGCAGATGACCAGCTTATTAATCATGCTGATGTTATTAATGCCTTTAGACAGATATTGAGAGTGGGGGACTTTGATGCCAGTGAATCCACATCGTTGTCCAGAATGTGAGTAAGAATTGTCATGGCCAAACACGAGAGGCACATTGGGAGAATGAGGGGCCTGGTCAGCCAATACTTAACTGGCACTGATATGTTTGGGGGAGGGGGGGAGGGGAGGGGGGAGGTTTTGAGCTCATATGGAAGTGTCCGGAGTCCAATGATAATACCCCAACAGAAAACATTCTGCTCTTAATCTCAATCATGCATCTTCCATTTGATGTTATGATGGCCACAAATATTTGACCTTTGTTATAACACTAAATATTGGTGGAGGCATAGCAGGGAGGGTATGGTGTTCACTTCAAGCACAGAAGGTATGGATATGAATCCCAGCATAAGATTGGGAACTGTTACAATCTCAACCCTTAGATCATCTCCATCATCATCATCATCATCATCATCATCATCATCATCATCATCATCATCATCATCATCATCATCATCATCATCTTCCCCTTTTGCCGTTAAGCATCATTTGGAGGAATAGTTGATGCTCTAATGTGTGATGGGTGGCACTGGAGAGTGTCTTTCCAAGTGATTGTAAAATGTCTTTGATGTCAATTCATTTTCTTCTCAGGCGTCCTCTTGCTCCATATCAGATCTTGATGTAGCGCCAGTGCTGGTAGTTGATTGACTTTCATTCTAACAAAATGGCCAAACTCTCTCTACAGTATGCAAACTCTATAAAAGAGTAAAGATCAGAATGTATATATATCACAACCAAAGATGCTACAAATATGCATGTTGTGGGTTAGTTGCCTAGAATTCGGCACTGTAAAATTTGGCATTTGCTGACAATCCATTTCTCTCCATGAAACAAAAACTGTATGGAATTATCAAAAACTAAGAGCTGACTGTAACCAATGTTAGAATTATTAGTGTCACGCTCAAAGACAAACAAGGAAGAAGAAAACCTGTAGAATACTACATGGATGTAACAGAAATCAAAGGAAGAAAAAAACATAGAATACTACATGGATGTAACAGAAATCATTATAAACCAACAAATAATCTGCTTGACGTCTGCTGACAATAAAAAAAAGTATCATGCTCCACTCCTTGAAGAATGTCGGATACATAGTGTTAACCCCATATTTTGTAGACCAATCAGCACTCGGTGGGTCATGTGATCAATATCATGCTGACCTCCTTTACTTCCCAGAACATGTCTTTGTACCCATTTTATGTTGGGTCGACCTGGAATTTTAGAAACATTCTTGCCTCGATAGAAATTTGAGCACATTACCAACAGGTAAGAATGCTTGCACTGCTTAAAGTCGCTTCTTTGATTAGTCTGTATTCAGGGGTATAAAAATCCAGGAGTCTGGTCGCCAAGGCTGAGTGAGAACACATGCCGCCCACTTAAAACTAACATGAACTCACCAACCTCCTGTCAGCTGTATTTGCAAAAATAAATATGCTGCTTCCTGAGAAAAAGGAGCTGGCTCCTGAATAATGTTTAGGTGTTTCTACCTCTGCCTGTTTTTATACAGTAAAATATGTTGGCACCAGAGAAAAAAGAGCTGGCTCTGGAATTATATTTAATATGTTCTACCTCTGACAGTTAGTATGAGTACTGTTCCCCAAAGAAAAGTAATATAAAACAATAAATGTAAAAAAAGAAAAAGATACCCATTTTCTTCTGCCTGTTTGATGAATTCTGCATCCCTTTGCTTATAAAATTTATTCAGAAAAATTCCAGTGGCTTGGTGTTTCCTTTCAGCCATATTTGTAAATGATGTTCAGCTCAACTAGCTGATTATAGGAGCTGCTTGGTTTCAATTCACCTGCAAGAAAGTAAAGTAAAAGTAAACTTATCTATTAAATAATAAAACAACAAAGGTTTGTCAAGATCTTGTGAAGAAAAAAACAAACACACATTTATATACTATATTTCACAAAGACACCAAACAAGATAACTAATGCAGAAAAATAAACAAATACTATGTATGTATATATCAAAAATACACTAAGCCATATGATAAAAACACAGTAACAAAATCCTTTGTATAAATGAATTGAATACATATAACAAAACATAAAAATATGTCACGGAATAGTAAGAATAAATCAGTTGAAACGTGTCAAATATTTATTGCCATCAAATTATCAAAATGGACTATCATTATTAGATGCCAAGCAAATCCATAATTGCTCAGATCTCCTTAGAATTTCTATAGGTGAGTGATGACTGAATAAGTTCTGTGTTGGATTAACAATTTTCTTGAGTCTCTTGCAAAGCCTTTGAGTCTTGCAACTCCCTACTAGACCCTATTGTATCTCATACCAAGCAAGGTCATTGTCTTATCCATGTCATCGAAATCAATAGCTGCACCAAGATATTTAATGGTATTTAGCCGTCTGCTCGATCCATTAATGAGGGCATCGGTGTACATAATATTAACAATAAAAGATATGCAAATACTCATAATTACACACAATTAACCGCTCGACCAACAAGAGCGACAATATTTATATTAAACATCTTTTCCACATCTGACTAAACTACCAACATTAAATAAATGGTCTGCACACACAATAGAAGTTGTAAGGATGAGAGCATCGATGCACATAATATTAACAATAAATAAAAGATATGCAGAAAAAAACTAGAAATTACAGACAATGAACATGATCTGCAGCATTTGTTGAATGCTGCCATTGAGCTCAAAAGTTAGAAACTATAATTAGAATTAAATTGTTAAAAAAAAAAAAACAGAAATTCAAGTGAATCATAACTAATTCAACTATCTTGGAACAGTCACAATATCTAATGGAAGATGACTTGTAGATTAGGACAAGAATAAGCCATAGCAAAGTAGCCTTTTGTAACATGGGAAACATGTTCAACAATGAATATCTGTCAAGTGCATTGAGAAAAGAGTGTTACATTTATATAAATATAATACATATATATAATTCAGTGGGAATTCAGAGGCAGACCACGAGAAATGATGCCGGGTGGACTAAGATGGTGGCATGGAAGAATATCATAAGTTGATCCAGAGCACCAAGGATCGAGATCTGTGATGTATGTGAAACATGGACAATAAACAGACAAGACTAAAAACATCTAATAATGACAGCGGAGATATCCATGCTGAAGAGAATGCAATGAAAGCCATGGGACGGCAGAGAAAGTAATGACTACTAATGACTACTAATTAATAAAATATAATAATTACTAACTACTGAGGTTGCCCTACTGAAGAAATAGAAATTCACAAATGCATTGGAAAAATTAGTCGTAAACATTCAATCTATCTAGCAAGCCTGATGATAATGATATTAAAAAATCATATTAATTATTAATATTATTAGTACTGATAAGAAAGAGCATAGGGAAGGCAAAGTAATAAATACTTAGGCGGATTATCCACATAATATAAAGCTTAATCGGAGCAAAAAACACACAGACCTGGCCCCAGACGTGTGATCTTGTGAAATGGTGACCGATAACTCATGATTAACTGATCATAACTCACACTGCCAACGGTTTCAGCATAGCACAACAAGTCACAGGTTGATGAAGTTGATTTTTAGTTGTTCTATTATTTACGGTAATAATTGGGATTTTTATTAATGTGCATATTTGTCAGCTCACTTGAAAATAACAGAGCGATAGGTCTAAATGATCATGGAATGCCATCGGTAAAACTAAAACAGCGGGAGGGAGAAACAGTTGAACAAGCGGAGGAAGGGAGGGAGAGGGGTGTGATTTTTCATTTTAGTAGTTTTATTTAGTTTTTTTTGTTTACTACGTGTATGCGTTTTCTTATTAAAGAGGGAAAAGCTTTTACTACAAATAATATAATTAGTCCATTAAACAGAAAAAGCACACAAAAATGTACACAAATATTAACTTTTATGTGCCTGAAATGTAATTAAACAAAGGAAGACCGTTAAAACCACATTCATAAACATCTTCATAGCAACATGGGAAGTAACTCTTTCTCAGGGGCAATAACTATTAAATATTAATCACATTCAGCCAGATTTACGTGGGTAAGTTAATAAGTAAGTCACAAATGGCTGTAGAAAAATAACTAACTATGATAACAACTTGAAATAAGTTTATTTTTATACATATATTGTCCCTTTATTTCTCAACATAATTTCCACCAACATTAATGCACTTATCACATCGTTTTATTAGTCCTCCCTAACCGGCTGCATAATAACTGCGTGCCCTGTTTTCTAAACCACGTTTTCACTTCACATTCAACTTCGGCGTCATTCGTGAAATGTCTCCCGCCAATGTGAGTTTCCTGTTTATGCTGACAAATGTTTACCCCGTAAAGTGGTGCATAGATGGGTAGAAAACGTTACTCGGGTGAGTCAATAAGTAAGTCACACAATTCTGTGGGATGGCAGGTCAATTTAAAAAAAAGCACGCAATTCTTCTTCTTCTTCTTCTTCTGCGTTCATCCGGAGTATTTTTCGGACTTGATTGCGTTGTGCCTGTTTACAGCAGAGCTGCGTTCTTGCGCCGTTAGGCCGACACATCCGACTTTTGCGGGCATTTGTTGACCGGGTTAACCTTCCCAGGGCACGCTATTCTATGCAAGCGGTTTGGGAGGACTGATAAAACGATGCGATAAGTGCATCAATGGTGGTGGAAATTATGTTGAGAAATAAAGGGACAATGCATGTATTTTTAAAAAAAAAATGGTTTCAAGTTGTTGTCATATTTAGATATTTTTCTACAGCCATTTGTGACTTACTTAATAACTTACTCTCGTAAATTAGCATTAGAAATAGACATTTTTCTCAAGATTAAGAATGCCAAGCCAGTGTGGCCGAGAGTTTTAACGTGCTAGTTTTTAAAAATCATGTGTGCTGACGCCAAGGTTGATGGTTTACTCCACACACCGGTCAGATGGACTTAAACGTTGACGTCTCTTTCAAAATACAATGGCAAACTGTTGAACGTAAATCGCCAAGAAATTCATGCTGGGGTTGGTCGCAACGTCATGTAAAGGACATGTAACAGACTTTTTTTTTTTTTTTTTTTTTTTTTCAATAAGAAGATTCAAAGATGTTACAAAAATGAACACTGTTACTGCGTATGATAGTGGCTTGGGAATATTAGAGTTGAGTTGAGCTAAAAACCGACATCACTGCACTCAGGACATTCCCATACCCGCTCCGTTCCCTCGTTCAACAGCCATCGTAGAGTAATACTACTAATCGTTCCCACCGCTATCTGATTGAAAGTTCTCCTTATCTTCACTCTCAGTTTTGAGATTCTTTCAGAACCCCTGCCGATTCTCCGCAACATCATTCATTCCACATACGGGTTCTCAATCTGTTCCCCCATCTTCTCCACCTGGTCCCGCAGGCGCTCAAACCACCTTTTCCTGGTACTCTGCGTTCCACGACTGTTCTTTCCAAGCTTGTCCAAGGGTAATGAAGAAGATTAGAAAGAACAGTGATGGGACGCATGATTCCTGGTAAAAGACACATGAGGGAACCAAGACGAAAACAGACACAGGACATTGCAGAAAAGTTGGGCGCCAAAGTGGATGAGGCAGCAGAAGTGGCCAGAGATCGAGAGGCTTTCCGATACGCCGTGATGGGAGGGAGGGTCTGCAAAGGGCCTTCAACATGATGATGATGATTACTTTTTTCACTCGCTTGCTTTGAACTCAAGTTTAGTCCACACACACATACACACACACACACACACACACACACACACACACACACACACACACTACTTCTAGCACCACTAATCTAAATTTTGCGTGAGGATTAGTTTTCAGTATTATTAACAGTGTCCCTCGCCATCAGGCGAACCCTCTCCGACTTCATGGGTACTGTAATTAACATCCCCATGTCAAGGACGATAGGCAGACCAGGCAGCACAAGTCAGCGGTCAAGACTTTCCAGTATGACAGTACAGGGCAAGATGTGGTGAGTAAAATAAGGCGCGACAAGCGCAGAAAGTTTCACAGCAGGAAAAACCAGCTGACAACAGCCACCTTGGTGGAATTGTGAGGTGGAGAAGGCCTGGGTGGATAAGCGTAGTGCTGTAAGGAAATGGCAAAACGCCAAAAAGAGTTGCCCATCCTGGTCCCTGCATGCACTTAGAAAGAGAGATGCACACAAAAGTAAGCTACTTCACACAACTGGTTAAATTGATTGATTGATTTAGGAATCGACATCACAGCATTCGGGGCATTCCCATAAGTGCTCCGTCCCCATCCTCAGCAGCCAGCGAAGAATTCCAACACTAATAGTACCAGTAGCAATCTGATTATATGTCCGTCTCGCCTTTCCTCTGAGCGTTGAGCGTAGGCCAGATCCCTTCGTCACTCCTCGTTGTCTCATTCTTGCCAGACCATGGTAATCCATTTGCTCCTCCGAGGTGTGCACGTGCTCCCACAAGGCCGCAACCACGTCTGCCTTGTCATGTATCAATACTCCACCAAGTTCTGCAGAGCCAGCCAATCTGTCCGCCTGTTCATTTCCCAGCACACCGGCATGCCCCGGAGAAAAGATCCAGGCGATGCTTGTCACCCGTGACCTCCGAAGCGAAGCAAGCCACTCCGCACGAAGTCTGCCCGTCCTCACCCTCGTCAGCATGCTTTCTGAGTCAGTTACAATCACGATGTGTGTGTGTGTGTGTGTGTGTGTGTGTGTGTGTGTGTGTGTGTGTGTTGTATTCTCCATCCAGCGGAGAGCCGCAGTGACTGCCTCCACTTCCATTCTTAAGCTGGATGTTGTGGTATCATATGCCAGGCTCTCCTGCCCCAAACATCGACCATTAGCTTTGGCTATGAACCCCCAGCCACTTCTCTCACCGCTTGACACCGAACCATCTGTGTAGATAATCACATCACTCGAGTGAGCATTGTCCTGAATTAGTTGCTGGATTTCCACTTCCGTGGCCCCTGCTGGCCACTCCCTGCACTCCCGGCTTAATGTGATTATAACTCTGCACAAGTCTGACAGCTCCGCTGGCACTCTGACCCACTCCTCTCCACGCCTAATGTTCTCCAAGGGGCACACTGTCTGATCGTATCCTCCGCCTGAGCCATCCATGATTTCCCTCTTATCAGTCGTTGACCCTTAACTGCGTCCAGCGCCTCATGCAGCGGGTGGTCTGTGTCTGCAGCTACTCTGAGGTATGCCTTCGCCTGAATCACCTTGAGCCTACCAGCAACAGTCGGCAGACCAAGGATGTAACGCATACACACTACTGGGGTGTCTCTAGTGCAGTGTTTCCCAACGTGGGGCCCACGCCCCACAGGGGGGCAATTTGACTGTTAAGGGGGGCAATTCGAAAATGGAAGAAATCGGCTGAAAATAACAAAACGAGGAGACTTGAGACTGAAGTTAACTAAATTGGAACCTGACATAAGATCTCTTTGCAGCAAGCATCAAGCGCAAGGATCTCACTAAATTTAAATAATAAATAATTACTAATAATTAAAATAATATAGAAAAATCTTTCATTAAAATTATTTTGTACTTGAATTTCAGTTCTCCATTATATGTTTTGAAAATTTACTTACTGTGTTTGCTCAAGTAATTACCTAGTGATTTCTTCCTAAAACCTATCATTCAAGTTTCTTTAGTGAACATTTCAATTTTTGAATATTAAAAATAATGTATATGTTGAGGGGGGGGGGGGGGGGGGGCATGGGGCGGGGGAGAGGGGGCAATATGAATTTTAGAAAGGCTTAAGTGGGGCATGGTACAAAAAAGGTTGGGAAACACTGCTCTAGTGCATCCCAGAATGACCCGCATAGCTTCGTTCTGTATGCGCTCTAACTTTACCAGCTGACTCTCTGAGACAGTGAGCAGACCTAATCCATAATCAATTACTGAGAGGATCAAGTGCTGGTATAGTGTGAAAAGCATTCTCTGCTCTATGTCCATTGCAGCCATAGTTTTAAGCGCATTGAGTCCCTTTTGAGATCTTGTCACGACCGTCTCCACATGGTCCTTGAAGGATAGGCTCCTGTCAAATGTGATCCCCAGATACTTCAGTTTGTTCTCTCTGCTGACATTTCTACCATCTATCGCGAGGCTTGGGACATCAACTCTTACAATCCTGTTGTCCAGAGAGCACCACAAAACAGCCGCCTTTTCCGGGTGGATGACAGCACTCATTTTTGTGCACCAGTCAATCACTTTATCTACTGTCGCCTGTAACTCCTGGGCTGTTTAAATGGTTAAACTGGTTAAATAAAGGTGTTTAAAGGTGCAAAATGGGCAGAGGTATGTCAAATAGTAAGCACAGACAAGTCACTGAAACTGTTCTGGCGACTACATAATAGCTTGAGTGGTGTAGTCAATGTCGTAAGTTATCCCTTCTTACTTTAGTGTCGTCCTTGGAGTGAGGGGAATCAACACCACATTTTTATTACCCCTGTATTATTGTCCTAGAGAAGCCACCAGACTCCGTCTACAAAACTCCATCAGTCTGCTGACACCTCTTTCTTACTCTCACTCACCCCTAGATCATGCCCCCTCTCACTCTTCCCCAACACAATATACTCAACAACTCTAGCTCTAACAAATAAATACAAAATAATTTATTAGGCAAAGAGTATGTGTGTGAGAAGTGTGTGTGTGTACTGTGTAGAATGTGTGTCGAATATTCTAGTGTGTGCAAACTTAGACCAAGTAGCTGAAGAGCCCAGCCCGATCATCCCGGAAAGGATCATACCACATCTTCATTCAGTCCACATTGACCTCTCCAAGGTATATGTCCCTCCTCCTAGATGTAGACCTCCACCGGTGGCTGTTTGATCACTCAAAAAAACCTAGTCACAGTCTGACTTTGATCCTGCCTGGATCACACACCGTTATTATATGTCCCTATTGTTCTGCGACTTATAACATCCTTGTCTGGTGAGGACACGAAAATACTGTTCCTTGAACTAACTGTAATTCCTGTCTAAAGTTTCTATTGCTCACAAGATCACTGTTTTAATGACTTCATAATCAGTTTATACTGTTCTATTCCCATGTGATGTGGAAAAACTGTACCTATTAGTCTTTTCACCTGTCGTGTGAAAACATAATACCCACTGGACTTTTGCCAAGTGGTGTAAAAAAACAATTCTATTGTTCTGTTCACATATGATGTTTGAAACATTAATCTCACTATTTTTCTTTCTCCAAATTGATGCGGAGAAAACAATCTCTAGTATTCTGCTAACGTGTGACGTTTAATAAATACTCTCACGATTGTTCCTTTAAACCCCTTTCATCATGGGCTCAGTGCAAAAGTTGCTGACTAACTGCCTGCACTAAGGTCTCCATTCTCAGTGACTTGAGTGACCTAAGGGAACCTTATGCCATTCTGACTCAATCTCTGAATCGAATACACCATTTGCCATAAAAGACATATGTTAAGCGAAACCGAACACAGGCGATTCTATTCCACACGGATCGAGCCAGCTATCACTTCTGCCTACGTCAACTGTCTGAGTTACACTAACGTACACAAATCATGTTTCTTGGCAAACAGCCTTGAATTGTTTACGTGACGTTTTTGATGTCATGCAGGTGTCCCAATGTTCACAATAACAAGCCTACAACTTTCTGCCATTTCTTTTGATGTCGGGAAATTCTCAATGACAGACGGGAATGTTTTATCTCCTGAGCCGGGCAATTCTACTTGGATCCGACTTGTTTTTTCTGTATTTGTTAGAAACAATTGTGGCCTTGAAAACATGCCGTTAATCAGACTGCCTGTATTATCATCAACTGGTTAATCCACGGTGATTTTCATGACAGTCAAGAATAAGAGAATTTCTGACTTCCAAGGTGCTGACCTCATATGGCAGAGGACTGAAGAGAACAAGGACAACACCCTCTTCGAACGATTCTAGAACAAAGCAACCAGACGGACATGAGAGGCCGAAATCTTGCCAAGGAAGTCACCTCAGACAGGTGTAAGGCCCATATAATTTCGGGAAAAGACACAGTGACAGTGAAAGAAATCAAGGCTGTGCTTCGACGATAAAAAAAAAAAAAACAGAGCTCCAGGGCCAGGTGGCATAAGATATGACGACATCAATAGGTGTACCGACAGCGAGCTAGAGAAGCTAGGAGACATGTAAAACAACAGTATAGGGAGTGCTAGCATCAAGGAGGAGGGTTACATAGCTATCTGATTCCCTTGCCGAAGCCTGGCAAAGACCACACAAAAATTCAGGGATATCGAGTAATCACCATGCAGAATACAATAGACAAGCTGCTGGAGAAGTTAATTGCCAGGAAAATATCAAGCCATTTAGAGAAGCAAGGTGTTTTCCCACCTACCCTGGGAGGTTACCGTCCCAAAAGAGAAACCTGGACCAATGCAGCAGTTTTTGCCCATGATGTCTATGAAGGTTTCCACTCAGGCATTGAAGCCTTTGCTGTAGCGATTGATCTTGAAGACGCGTACAACAGAGTACCTTTGGATTTTCTAATGCTTCAGCTTAATGAACTCAAGATAAGTCCGTTCCTCCTTAGTTGGATCGCTGCAGCCCTCTTCCAACGGAAAGTAGTTTTTAGATGTGGCAGTTGGACTTCGGAACCAACAACAATATATCCTGGCCTACCACAGGGATCACCATTACGGTGCTGTTCAACTCCTACACAGTGAGAATCACCAGCGAGCAGATCACTGGACCGGGAAGGACATTGTCATATGCCGATGATGACTTAGTGTATCGTCAGGGTAAGGATAGAGAGCAGGTTGCTGTGGAACTGCAAACCGAAACCATTCGCATAAGTACTTGGTGTGATGAAGCTGGGGCAATGGTCAACCCAACAAAGGCAACAGTGACTTGGTTCTCTTTAAATAATCATATTGTCAACACTCCAACACCAATTGTTAATCTGTGTTCAGAGACTGTGGAAAGAACGCAGGCAATGAATTACCTGGGGATACGTTTTGATCGAAGCCTTGCTTATAATGAGCACATAGACCAGGTGATAACAAAGGCCAAGCGGGTTTGGCTGCGATGCGGATGATGGCGGCAGCAAACTGTGAGCAGCGCCATCTATGCCTCCTATATGAAGGGCTTGTCATGTCTGTTTTTGAGTATGCGATGGCAATCCTGACTTTCAGCCGTAAGCAGATAGAAAGGATGGAAAGGATACAAAACGAAGCTATGCGCATTATTCTTGGATGTACAAGAGATACAGCATGCAGGGCGATGCGCTACCTTCTTGATTTTCCAACCATTGAAGACAGACTACAAATTTGCAGAGCACGTGCCTACCTCAGAGTCAACGCAAACACACAACATCCACTGCATAGTGAAATTATGAAGGTGAAGGGCAGCGGGTTAAAAAGAGGACGGTCTTGGATGGGTCAAGCCGAAGACATTCTTCAACAGGTGTGTTCACTTGAGGACTTAGAACCTGGCGAAGAGTGGTTACAAGTGCCAACAGACTTCTGCACATCCTTTTCAGTTTGCATCCAACTAGACAGAAAATGCAGTCAAGAATATCCGGCTGCTGTGGAGGCTGAAGTACAAGCGTTGATTTTCGAGAATTCGCTAGACGGTGATGCTGTCATCTACACAGATGGGTCGGTCGTCCGACATGTGAGAAGCTCATGGGCCTTCACGGCGCGGGCCGGAGGGAGAATTGTGAAGGAGGACTCTGGTGCTTTTGTTGAGACCACAAGTAGCCTGACTATGAAAGTCGTGGCAGTAAGTAAAGCAATAACATGGCTCGAGACACAGACATTCAATAGGGCATGTTTCCTTAGCGACTCAATGAGCATGCTCAAGAGGATAGAGATGGGGTGGATCCGAAGAGAGTGGTTGCTGTCTCTGGAGCGGTCTCGGCTGACAAAGATTAGTTTCATCTTCGTGCCAGGGCATGCGGGAGTACAAGGAAATGAGCGGGCTGACAAGCTCGCAGGTAAGGCTAAGGTGGAGGGCGGACGCGCCATGGACCAGGCTGACATTCTGAATGCTCTACGAGAAGTAAGACTTGTGCGAGAACCAAGTGATGACTGCGAATCTACAACCATGGTCAGACTGCGAGAACAGCAAACCAAAAGAGGTGTTGCCAAACAAGAACACTTCGCAAGAAGCCAAAGAAGATTGATAAACCAACACAGAACTGGTGTCGTTAGCCGCTACACGCTGCGGGATTTGCTGAGGAGGGGATCCGAGCACTTATGGACTGAATGGTTCGATGTGCAATGAGGATGATCTGTCGACTAACTAACTAACTAACTAACTAACTAACTAACTAACTAACTAACTAACTAACTAAGGTCAACATTTTAGTCGAACTCTCCGGTGTAAGGGTTGATCCCCTTACCTCAGTATCAGCACACCGGATGTTTAAGAACACGCGTTCCTATCAGTTCGGCCATGCTGACCTAATGACTACATATGATGTAGCACGTTGTTAATTGTGTCTTATCACTATTTTACAAAATGGCTGATCGTACTTTTTATTTTTTAAAGTGCTTGCAAAGTAGGTCACCGATTTGTGTTGTACGCTTCTTAATGACAACCGGAAAGATTTGTGGAAAGATAGATAGAGGAAGGCAGCGAGAGAAAAATCTGTTCATTCTTGTGTCATGACCTGCAAGGGAGTCAACACATGAAATGATCCATGATGTCGGAGAGAGCAATTTGTGAAGAAGCATAATAGCCAACGCCAGCCGGCAATGCGTTTGATGATCTGGAATGTTATACCCGCTCTTCAATGGAAATTTAACATTTGCAATGTGACACTCTACTTTGTGGCAATTTCTTTCTTCTCTTTATGATAGGCCAGTGGTTCTCAACCTTTTTTGGCCCATGCCTCCCTTTACCATATGTTCAGAATGCCATTCCCCCCCCCCCCTTTCGAATTTCCTCCCTATAAATTCTCTCCCCCCCCCCCAACCTCCACCCTTACACATTATACATAAAAATGGAAGCTAAATTTAATAAATTTAATAATACATACTAGAAATCTACATAAAACGCGATTTGCAGGTCTACTTACGTTATAAAACGAATTTCATTAGGGTGAGAAGTACCGAACCGTAAAATTTAGAGGCAAAAAAAAAAAAAAAGTAACTGGTTCTTCTGTTAATGCGATCTTGAAATAATCTTAATTCCTCTTCTGGAAACCCTAAAATTCCCCCCACCGGTTGAGACCCACTGCAATAGACCATTCTTCTGGATATTGTTTATTGAATGAACACTTTCTCTCTGGAACTTTTTTTTTTTTTATTCGGTAATTCGAGCCAAAACAAATATATCAATTATTATCACCAATAAAGCATAAAATCCGGCCTCCGTGACGAAGGTGTTATGGATGCGGTTCGTAATGCCGCTTACCCGCGTTCAGCAGACCGCATTGCGCTGGGTTTTAACAAATTGGTATGGGAGTCGATCATTCAGAAAGCAATGGCAAACTACTGAACGTAAACGTGCCACGATATCAACAACAGCAGTAAAATGCTGGTGTTGACAGCGATGTCCTGTAAAAGGATATTGTCAGGGTCTTAAACTTGGCTCGTTAACCTAACACATGTGAGACAGTACAAGTACAACGTGATTTGACTTAAGACTCAACGACACAACGTTCAATGGATTTATTTACAGATCATATACAATACGATGATCACTACAAGATATACTTTACACTTCAATACACTTACATACACAATACAGCTCACAGTCTATCTCTCAAGATGTCCAGACACTCGACTTTCAGGCACAGAAACCACACAATGCCTTTCTCTCATCATGCGTCCAGTCGAGTCGACGTCCCAGAGCTGTCTGCCTATCGCTCGCAACTTGCCTCCCCACCTGAAGTGGCTTCACGAGGCATGCGTGCGTCTTGCGTCGTCCTTGCCTGACCGCTGGCCGTCTCGTCAGCCAGCAACCTCGCAGGCAGGTAACTACTACTCGCCTGGCGGCGTAACGAAGTTACGGCATCCCTGCTGGGGACTAAGTCGCCTGGCGGGCGTAACGATGTCACTGCATCACTGCACTATTCTAGACTCTGACAGATATGCTTTAAAAAAAAAACCATAAAAACGTCATTCATTTCACAATACACAGAAATAACGTTGTGGAATGCTTACAGCTAATTCTGTGTACACTTCATAACATTCCGAAATCGACGAACTGTACTAACCATAGCGACCATGATAGTGAAACTCCTGGGCTTGCAAGCCCCGGACATTTGAAGTTGTCAAATTAAACAGTTCTGCCAACTGAAAATCAGAGATTTTAATTTAATTAAATCTATCATTTGACCGGGCGTTGGTGGGGATAGGGACAGACAGACAGACAGACAGACAGACAGGCAGGCAGGCAGGCAGGCAGGCAGGCAGGCAGGCAGACAAACGTTTGAGTTATTTCATGTAAAATACGTTTACCGTCCCTGAACACTAGGAGGTCTGGCAATCCTAATTAGAATTAAATTAACCGATATTGATTTGTGGTAATAGACATCAAGTAAATAAATAGAGATAAGAGGGCGCGGTTTAAAATATAAAATTGTATAGCAACAAGCGTACAAGGATTCGAAACTATCACCTCCAAATGACGACATCGACCCTCCGGAGGTCACAAGTATTTCGTTACACCGTTTCACCGCCGTGCTTTCAATTTGTAGCTCTTATTTTCAGACTTTAAGAAATCTTATATGCATCCTCAATTATGTTTCTCTACTTTTATGAATGCCTATCAAAACCTATACATTTACTTCTCATTCTATTTTAGAAGGTTTTGAGAGTTTTGACTATCCTGGCTTCAGTGGGGACTTGTCAAAAGAAATCATGCGTAAATTGGCCATTGCAATGCAGAGTTCGGGCAGCTTTTGACACAGGATAAGAAAGCTCATGAAAGTAACACTCTTCGTTGCGTGTATCTTCCATGTGACACCGCACGGATGTGAGTCATGGGCGATTTCATAATCACTAGAAGACTTTTCAATTTGAAAGTTACAGAAACATTCTTAGAATAACACGGGCCAAGAAGAGGGGGAAAATACTGCCATTTCACAAGATATGAACATCGAAAAAACCTGGCCCATGAGAAGTATCATGTCACTGAAACGGAATCATTTTGGCCATAGAAAACGGAACAGTCGCTTGTGAAGATCTTGCATTGATAGATCTGTTGGTGATTGTTTTATAAACGACTTCATGTTTTTCCAACATATTTTGCCCTCGTCACCAGTACACGTGACTTTGTCTACCGGGCGAAGCTGCTCCTATGGAACACCTATTTACTTTGGTTGGTTGATTGGTTGACTGGCTGGTTGGCTGGTTGGTTGCTTGGTTTGTTGGCTGGTTGGTTGGTTTACTGGCTGGTTGGTTGGTTTTTTAGTTGGTTCTCTGGCTAGTTGCTTGGTTGGTTGGTTGGCTGTTTGGTTAGTTGGTAGGTTGGTTCTCTGCCTAGGTGGCTGGTTGGTTGGTTGGCTGGCTGGCTGGCTGGTTGGTTGGTTGGATGGCTGGTGGTTGGTTGCTTGGTTGGTTAGCTGGTTGTTTGGTTTTGAGTCCTCTGGAAGACTGTGAGTTGTAACTTTAGGTCTCATGCATCGACATTCAGCCCTGACAAGAACATACATCTTTAGGAATGAGGTAAGTGTAGAGAATTTTCTTTTCTTTTCTTGTTTAAAAAAAAAAAAATCTTTTTTTATCCATTTTTCCTTTCCCAAGTATATTTCCTTCTAGAATTCTCTTTTTTTGGTGTTTGCTGATATCTTAGCCTATGACCTTTCCACTGGGACCTTGACCTTCCTATCACTTTCAGGTCTTTTTTTTAAATCTGAACCATGAACAGAAATGTGTATCTATCGGAGTCAGGCTGGTGGAGAAACTGTCTTCCCGGCCCGGCACGGAAGTACTATCTCCACGGGAGCTGTGTTGCAGTGCTGTCCTTCCCCTTTCCAAAACTAACAAACTCTTGGGGTGTGCTGCAGCATTACCAGAGACGCAATCTGTTCCTCCGCCTTCTCTACCTGGTCCCACAAGCGCACGACCACCTCCCCCTTGTCCATAGGCAATCTACCACCACGAGGTGCATTCCCTGCTAGCTTATCAGCCTGTTCATTCCCCCGCACTCCCGCATGGCCAGGGCAAAATATCCAGACAATTCTCAAAATCTGTGACCTCTGAAGCGAGGTGAGCCATTCCACACGAAACATTCCTTTCTCCACTTTACTAAGCATACTCATTGAATCCGTAATGAATACAGTGTGTGTTGCAGGAGTCTCCTCTTGCCAACGGAATGCCGCAGGGGTTCTGGTAGAATCTCACAACTGAGAGGGAGGACCAGGGGAACTTTTATTCAGCTAGCGGTGGGAACGATTAGTAGCATGACTCATCGCTGGCTGTTGAACGAGGGGACGGGGCTCGTATGGGAATGTCCTGAGTGCAGTGATGTCTGTTCTTAACTCAACTCAATTCACCTAAACTCAATAACCAGAGATGCCTGGCGGATCGCAGAGTGTTGACCAGATTGGTGACCCAGTATGAGTATAGGCCGTACCATTAGTTGTCTCAGAATCTTTTTCTCGTTGGAATTGACATCTTTTTCAGTATGTTTTCCATCTTTTTAGTCAGGTCTTAGTCAGATATGACTGAGCTACCGCATGACAGTAGACGGCACTACCTGTTTTCTGTTAGGTTCGATTGTTGGGTCTTAGATATGACTCAGCTATCGTATGAAAGTGGACGGTACAATCTGCATTCTGTTAGCGCCGACTATTTGGTGGCGCTCAACATCCTAAAACACAACCATTTGCCAACGACTTCGGCCAGTTTGCTTTCGTAACCCTTCGCAACAGCGCCGGCTTAATATGTAAAGTTGATTAAAATTATTGTCGCATAACAAAGTCCATAAACATTACCAATATTTATCTCCCATTGCGAATATTTATCTCGCATTACGAATGACTGAAGATATTAGTTTTCAGACAGAATCATATGATATAAAGAATATTCTGTGTAATGCATCCCTGGATAAGCGCGTTCGTTTGTAAACATCCGGTGTGCTGATGTCGAAGTAGCGAGTTCAACCACTACACCGGACAGTTAGACTAAAATGTTAACTTCTCGTCCTTGACTTGGGGTCGTAAATTACAAGTACCTCAGAAGTCGGAGTGATGGCGAGGGACATTGGTAATAGGGAAAGCTAATTCACACGCAAAAATCAGTCCAGTGCACTAGAAGACTACGCTTGAGTTAAAAACAGCCAAAAAACAAACAAACCCATGTCAAGGGAAGCTTTAGGATAATATATACTGCCTGACGACGCTGTGGCCTATACTTCTGTACTGCCGTGAATTATGGAAAATAAATAAAGTGAGTTGAAAGAAACTGGGGGTGGGGGGGGGGGGGATACAGTGATGTGGTTTTCCCGTAGAATGACAAGAATACCACAGACAGCACAGAATATAAAAGTACTGCAAGAGGACAACTCACAAGGACATCTAATTGGCCACATCAGGACATAACAAGCTTGATTCTTTGGTCATGTTATGACACAGAGTCCGAGAAAAAAAAAAGTCGCTTAAAAGTCGACAGGGTCGACTTCATTGCACCGGGTTTTATCCCATATGGCTCGGTCTCTTTCCGCAGCACGGAAAGCGTCGCACAAAGCACGAACTCCGTAGCTTTTAGCGACGACCCACAGGAGTCTCTGAAACATTTAACTCGTAAACCGAAGGGTGCGGCCCGGAATCGAACCCACAACCTTCGGAGCACGAGTCAAACGGCTTGACCACTTCGCCACAGAGTTGTGATATTATAAAGAACACTTTTTTTTTTATTCGCATATCCTTTACAGGACATCGCTGTCAACACCAGCATTTTACCGCTGTTGTTGATTTCTTAGCAAGATTACGCTCAGTAGTTTGCCATTACTTTCTGGGCGGCTGGCTCACTTATCCCGTAAGTCACCAACGCGGCGAGAACGGTTACAAATTCTCAATTCTGCGTTATCCTACGTGGATAAACGGGATTGCGGATAAAGTCGTTTAACACCTAGGTCAGTGAGATCGTCATAAAGAGCATAGATTATGCATATTTATTGAGGAACGTCATTGCCTGCGCCTTATGTGATATCAAGCTATTACGATATCAAGCGACTAAGATAAGAATCTGAGCCTACGGGAGGGGCGACCTTAGACATAAATCGTTAACCGATATGCATGGTCGACAGAGGGGCAAGAAATGTAACAATCCACTCAATAAAGACAGGTAAAAGTGCAACAGATATGAGTGGTTTTTGCGGGATTTCGTGAGATTTATTTTGTCCCGTTAAAACAAGTCAGACTGGTCCGCCGTGTTCTATCAGAAGGCAATCCAGAGCGATGTTTTCGAACAGTCGGTGCCCAGAAAAGTGAATTCAGCTGATCACAGATCTGGAGCAGTGTTTGTAATACGGAAAAGCAACAACAGGTAACATATAAAACTCTTTCATTCATGTTTCCCTCTTCTACAGTCATGTGTACAGTACCACCACCTCCTCCTCCTCCTCCTCCTCCTCCTCCTCCTCCTCCTCCTCCTCCTCCTCCTCCTCCTCCTCCTCCTCCCTCTTCTGTTTACTTAATCCAGTTTGTGATTGTGAGTGAGTATGCGAGGAGTGTGTATTTGAGTGTTACTGAAAGGGCGCATAACCGTGAAAGTTTGTGTAAATCATGTAAGTATGTATCCAGGTATTATGTATGGTTTTTGCATGTGCGTATATACGTGTGTACGTGTGTCTGTCTGCCAGTCTCATAACATGGTAATATGCATTATTTATGTTCACAACTTTCATTTAACAATGCTTTGTCCCGCTTATGTGAATCTAACATGAATAGTTGTTAATTGATGTACGAAACATGAGTGATCGGAAGGGCCGAATGTAAGACGGGCTTGCGTGCCCAATTTGTGACCTTTTGAAAATAAAGTTCGTTCTTTCGTTCGTTCCTTTCTTCTTCTTCTTCTTCTTCTTCTTCTTCTTCTTCTTCTTCTTCTTCTTCTTCTTCTTCTTCGTCCTCCTCCTCCTCCTCCTCCTCTTCCTCTTCCAGATGGTGTTGTGCAGCTGGCATTGGCAATTATTAATCTCCAATTCTCTTAGTTAGTTATCTGTCTATTAAATTAATCTTGCTTATAGTATTTGTTTTTGTTACCCATCTGTTTAACCTTCCTACATACATATTTCCCATATCTTTCTCTGTTCCTCTTGCCTAATTTTTTCCCTTACGAGGCTAATTTCTCTATGCCACTTTTTCCATTGACATCCCCAGTGGCGGGCTCGGTCTAGAACTATTAGATGCCAGGTGACAAAGCTACCAGAAAGGACATTAACATTTTAAACATATTGTTGTCCAATGTTTAAAGGAGCCCACTTGCAACCGGGCAAGCTTACGCCCTGGCCAGTCCGCCTCTGCATATCCACCCTAAATTCCATTTGAATATCGAGGACACACACAATAGATTGCACGATTTATTGCCTGACATATTTCGCTGCATCTCGTCTTGTACATACTACAGACATCACACAACATAAACTAAAACAAGAAAATAGATCCTTCAAGCTGAAATATACAACAGTTTATGTTCCGTGATTCCTGTAGCCTGTATCTGATAAAATTCAGAGAAATACACGAAGCAATAAATTGTGCAATCTATTGTTTGTGACTTCGTTATTCTAATTCACTATGGGAAAATATTATTTTGAATACATTTGATTCTTCTTTTACTGATGGTTTTGATGAACGATCTAGTAACACCTGCAGTTACTAGTACGTCATCGTTTGTTTTAGGTACCTCGCGAAGGAAATGCCTTAGATAGTACAGGTGTCTGGTGTGACACGAGCCACAAGTCTTTTCAAAATGTGTGTCTAGCAAGAATTGCTCAACACACCTTAACTGACTTAAATGTCGTGGGATGATTAATCGTCTTATGCAACTTCCCATATCTGCCATGGGCTTATATATCGCCGAAATGTTGTCATTGCAAAATGTTGTCTCAATTAAAATATCAATACAGTAGTTTCCCTAAGCAACATGCTTTAATTTGATATATAATAAAACATGTCTGCTACCATATTAATAACTCTTAGGTCATAAATGTGACACACCCCTACTTACCATTTTCCGCTATCCAGTTTTATTTGGTCGATACCTACCTTTTGTTTCGCACTGAATCTGTTAAGACGTGTGAAAGGAACATTAATTTGACTTATTTACCTTGTCAAAGTTTGAGTATTTACCGATCACAGAACGGACATAATAGTAATACAATCTGGGAAATACAGCGAATAATGTTGCACTGTTTCGTCAAGTCTGCACTCACCAGATTCGATTTCAACAGGACCGTGCCGTGCTATGATACAGAGAGACGGCCGCATCAGGCGGCACCGTAAGGGGGATTTATAAGAGGGTGGCATTTTTGAAGAAATAATCATGTAAGGGTCGGCATTTCGAAGACTTGCATCATGCTGAGAAAATCTACCACACGGTATTGAATTTCAACAAGCATTATCAAAACCAGGAGGCTCCGTGTGCAAGCAATCCCACGGCAGTTAGAAATTGCAAAAGGCAGGCCTTCAGGTTAATGTTCAGGCAAATGTTTTTAAATGAAATTCTACACACGGGTGGATAGATCTTGTTACCTAGGATGGCATCTGTCTAGGGGAAGCAAGTTAAAGTTAGTTGCATGTCCGTCACAGGATGTAGCAGTCAACCCCAGCATTTGTTGGCTGTTCATAATTCCTTGACAAGTTTACGTTCAGTAGTTTGCCATTGATTTCTGAACGGCCGGCACCCATGCCATTTCAAATATATATATATATATATATATATATATATATATATATATATATATATATATATATATATATATATATATATATATATATAAAACAGAGTGTATGTGGTTTTGTGTGTTTGTGGTCAGCTATGTATTGGATGCGTTCGATAACGGTACATCCGATTGAGATGAAATTTTCTACACGTCTTCCTTTCATTCCTGTGCAACCGACTATAATAGTTTCTTAGTGTAAAATCTTCTACTTATTTAATAACATTTACTTTTTCATTTTTCATTATATAATTTCTATATAGCAGGGGGACTTCACTCTAGAAAAGTTATTTCAAGGGGCATAACTTTTAATAACATTTCTATATACTTTATAGTCATATTGTTGGACTTACTTGCACTATTGTTAAACTCTTTGTCTATAGTTATTTTCAGGCATATGAGTTATAATAAATAATGATATAATCTTTAAGGCATTTTCAAAGTTTTCATAAAAATAATGCATAATGCATAACATTGTAACCCATCTTTTTCTGCTTAAAGAACTTATCAACTGTCATGTCGGTGATTAAAACAGTTTTCATTAAAAATAATGAATGGTGTGTGGAAGGACATTCTTTTAAGTTACTGTGCGCCAGGAGCTGGGCGAAACCACGCCGGGTCAGATAGATAGACAGACAGACAGATAGTCGGGAACGGAAGCTTATTTGACTACTTATATGAATTAAATGACATGCTCCCCACCAGGGACTGGGTGAAGCCGGGCCGGGTCAGACAGACAGACAGATAGACAGACAGACAGTCGGGAACGGGAGAGCTTATATGACTACGTATATGAATTAAATGAGATGCTCCCCACCAGGGACTGGGTGAAGCCGGGCCGGGACAGACAGACAGACAGATAGACAGACAAACAGATAGTCGGGAACGGGAGAGCTTATATGACTACGTATATGAATTAAATGAGATGCTCCCCACCAGGGACTGGGTGAAGCCGGGCCGGGTCAGACAGACAGATAGACAGACAGACAGATAGTCGGGAACGGGAGAGCTTATATGACTACTTATATGAATTAAATGAGATGCTCCCCACCAGGGACTGGGTGAAGCCGGGCCGGGTCAGCCAGACAGACAGACAGACAAACAAGCAGACAGACAGACTGATAGATAGATAGATCCCCTCCAGGGCCTGGGCGAAGCCGGGCCGGGTCAGCTAGTATATCTATAAAACAGAGTGTATGTGGCTTTGTGGTCAGCTATGTATTGGATGCGTTCGATAACGGTACATCCGATTGAGATGAAATTTTCTACACGTCTTCCTTTCATTCCTGTGCAACCGACTGTAATAGTTTCTTAGTGTAAATCTTCTACTTATTTAATAACATTTACTTTTTCATTTTTCATTATATAATTTCTATATAGCAGGGGGACTTCACTCTAGAAAAGTTATTTCAAGGGGCATAACTTTTAATAACATTTCTATATACTTTATAGTCATATTGTTGGACTTACTTGCACTATTGTTAAACTCTTTGTCTATAGTTATTTTCAGGCATATGAGTTATAATAAATAATGATATAATCTTTAAGGCATTTTCAAAGTTTTCATAAAAATAATGCATAATGCATAACATTGTAACCCATCTTTTTCTGCTTAAAGAACTTATCAACTGTCATGTCGGTGATTAAAAACAGTTTTCATTAAAAATAATGAATGGTGTGTGGAAGGACATTCTTTTAAGTTACTGTGCGCCAGGAGCTGGGCGAAACCACGCCGGGTCAGATAGATAGACAGACAGACAGATAGTCGGGAACGGAAGCTTATTTGACTACTTATATAACATTGCAGTTATAAACATATTTCAGGCGAACGACAGACAGACAGACACACAGACAGATAGTCGGGAACGGGAGAGCTTATATGACTACTTATATGAATTAAACGAGATGCTCCCCACCAGGGACTGGGTGAAGCCGGGCCGGGTCAGCCAGACAGACAGACAAACAAGCAGACAGACAGACTGATAGATAGATAGATAGATCCCCTCCAGGGCCTGGGCGAAGCCGGGCCGGGTCAGCTAGTATATATATAAACAGACACTGCTGTGTTTCGAACGCTGGTATACGAGGTTACGAGCTACGGCCAAACTCTACGCCACGGAGCAGACAGGGTAAGTAAAACTGACACAAAAGAATGCCGATGTCGGACACACTGACTTTTGAGGTGCATGACGAAGTGTGACGTACTTCCGGTGAGAGAGGAACGATGAAGAAGAAAGCGAACAAACATGTTTCGGGTTTTCTGTCCTTATTCTTTGGTTGGGACAACAGGGTTTGACAGTTCCAACAGTGTTTGACTGTCACAACAGGGTTTGACTGTTGCAACAGAAGTTTGACTGTCATAACAGGGTTCGACTGTTCCAACAGAATTTGACTGTCACAACACGGTTTGACTGTTCCAACAGGGGTTGACTGTTCCAAAAGAGTTTGACTGTCACGACAGGATTTGACTTTTCCAAAAGAGTTTTGTTGCCCCAACAGTGTCTGGCTGTCTCGGCAGTGTTTCGTGTGGCTTTTAATGTGTATTTCTTTCTTCTACTTCTATAAACACCGATCAATACCTGAAAATGTAGTTCACATCTGCGGAGAGGTGTGTTAGGTCCTATCTAGGCTATGGTTCTGCCCAGTGCACAAGGACTATCTCGGATTTGACCTGGTTTGGTTGTAACTGATAAGGAAGTGCTTGACTGCAGCATGTTATAATATTTATTGAAATAAAAAGAGTATTTTAAAATCCTGCTGGAAAATAATGAAAATAAATATGTACACTCTAAGATGGTAGACCTGGTAAACAGAATAATGAACGTGGAGAAAATGGTTGAAAATAATATAATCTCATCTTATGTTCCTCTTGTACCTTGCGTTGTCGAGGTGAAGTATAAACAGCGGGATAGTGCCCGCTTATGGGCTTCATGAATTGATATTTCCATGGACTGTTATTCCCTGCGTCCATCGTTTACGTGGTCGGCCTCTTACTCTGTGTCGTGTCCTCCTTTACAGTGTCGTCCCTGGAGTGAAGAGAGTCGACACCCACATTATAATATTTTTTTTTCCTCTCAATATTCTGGAGAATCCACCAGCTTCCGTCCAACACACTCCATCAGCCTATGGACACCTTTTCCTATCACTCTCTCACTGTCGTACTATGCCCCCTCTCATACTTCCCAACGCAACATACTCAACAACTCTTGCTTCTAGAAATTAATAAAGATTAATTTATTAAAAGAAAAGTGTAACGTGTATGAGACGTGTATGCGAAGAAAATGTGTGTCGTGTATTATAACATAAATGTGTATGTCAGCCTTCAAAGTTCAGGATCATAGTGTACACATCATGGCAAGGATCACACGACATCATTCAAGTCAGTACGAAAAACCTCACCGAAGTCGTATCCTTCTCTCCAGACATGTCCTCCTCCAGGAACTCTGATGACCATGAGATCTGAATCTCATGTAAATATAATCCGTGGAAAATACTAGTATATTTCCTAACGCAACTGTTCCTAATAGTTTATAAAAACTCCGGCTTCATAATTCCGGCGCAGTGAAAACAAACATGGAACACTGTCCTACTAACAAGTCTTTTTGTCTCTTGATAAATGTTCACTAGTTCTCACTATTAAACAGTTAATGTATCTAGAATAAAATGGCTTGCTTTATTCACTAGATATAGTCTGAAAGTTCTGATTTCCTTGATACGTGGAACAACTACACTTCAATGTTTGGTTTCATCTACTGTGAACATCAGTCCCTACTGATCTAGTTCCACATGAGCTGAACCTCCATCACTTCAGGTGTGTTAACGATTGGTATTCACTCATGTAGGATACATATACCATTAGACTCCACCGAGCAATGTGTCTTAACTTCTTCCATTGCGAAAGTTGATGCCCCATCTCTCCACATCATAATTTATCCGGGATCGGATGTTACATTGGGTCCGGGTTCTTCATTCCAACCCGAGGAACCTGTAAAATAAATCATACAACTGGTGATAGCCTCCCCATCACTGATCTCTATTAGATGATCGTGGGCCATCGGCCTCACTCAGAAAATATAATAAACCCATCAGGGACATATGAACTGACCACATAGGTTATCATCAGGCCAAGACAAAAAATATCAGCAAACAGAATGCGGAACCCCGACCACCAGGGACACCTACGGGAAAATCCCAATTATCCCTCATTACTCAATTCTCAACTAGTAAAGCTTATCAACACTTCACTAATCTATTTTCAACTAACAGAGCCAAGTATCACTTCCCTACTCTAGTTAGTTTTCCACTAACAGTGCTAATCATCACACTATAGTTTTTACAAGCCTACAGCCTATATTAATTAGAACGAATATATTATAATAGGTTATACCTTACAGCACTGCAGTTTACACTAAATTACATCTAATGGTAGCCATACAGGCTCGTGTAAACTAAATCAAATATCTCCTTCACACGTTAGATGTTCTAACTGCTGCAGTGACAAGCATGTCTGCCTAAATCCACATTTTCAAGTTCCCCTAGTTGGTCCCAACTCGGGTTTATATGGCAAACTACCAAAGTTGGCCACGTGACGTTATCCTTTATGCCCCCACACAGGTGGCACATTGGCAGATTATCCCCTGTCCGGGATCCATCCCCCCTCTGGCTCCCTCAATGTTAGATTTGTCATCACAGGTTTTGATTCCCAAAACAAGCCAGCGAGTTCCTGTATACTCCCAACACAGTTGCCAGTAACCAGCCGTCAATCTTCTTGATGTTCCGGAACTAAGACTAGACAGATGTACTGTTTCCTGTCTCTCGCTGCTAATTCCGGTTTGTCTCTGACTGTTGACAAACTGTCAAGCGATGCCGGGACCTGTCTTCATCACCACCGAATGTTCCCAATCCGTTAGAGATGTACACGTGCAACTACAAATATTGTCCTGGGATTTTGACATCCGATTTGTTTTTACTGTTAGTAAAATAGTAGTCGCTGGCAGATAGTCCGTTTAATCAGAAAATCCTCTATAATAATCAACCGGTTAAACACACGGTTTTATTTTGTGACACTCTGCTTCCCTCTGGTATGTACATCATTGCTTGTTATGGTATACTGTTAGTTGGTAACCTACTTGCATGGCCAAAACCATTTGACTTACTGCCTTCTAATAAAATCTAGTGCAGCTATAACCCCCACTTTAGTCCTGATTTCTTCATTTCTGATCTTATCTCTTCTTGATACATTGAGTATTATTATCAGGAATCTCATTTCTGTTGTAGTTATTGTTTCTTTTCTCTTTTTCTGTCATTGTCCAGGTTTGGCATTGGTAACACAGAGTTGGTAGGAAGATTGTGTTGTAAAGTGCTTTCTTAGTAGTTATTGATACGTGTTTGTTCTTGAGTATTGGTGCCTTTTCTCCAATGAGTTGGTTTGCCTTATTGCATCTAGTTTCGATCTCGTCTTCTGATTTTCCATTTGATGATATTATACTTCCTAGGTAATTGAAACTCTGTACTTGTTTCATGGGATGTTCGTTTAGGTGAATCGTTGTTGCTTTTTCTTTTTTAGTTATAGTCAATACCTCTGTTTCACTTGTGCTAATTTTCATGTTATGTTCCCTACACATTTCGTTTAGACTAACCATGTGGTCTTGTAATTCAGCTTCTGATTTTGCTATTAGTGCTTGGTCGTCCGCAAACAGGGGTTCTCTAATGGTTAGATTTGCAGATGGTTCTTCTTCTGTGTTCTCATCATGCGGCGTTCTTGCGATCTCTGTTTGGCTGGTTTCTGTACATATGTTGTCTATATATGTTATAAACAAGAGAGGGGACAGGACACAACCTAATAATAATAATAATAATAATAATAATAATAATAATAATAATAATAATAACAATAACAACCAAGACACGTTTCCAAAAAAAAAATAAAGATAAATAGTATACACAACTGTCCAATGCTTCGGAATTTAATACCGTTTCCAAAAGCAATGTAAACATAATATTAGTAAATATGAATTAATTCCGTTCGCAGTGTCGACCAAGTCCTACTTGAAACAAATTCAAACCGTAAACTGATTAGATAAATTAGACGTAGACAGTCACACTTTTTTGGACACGTTAAGAGAAGAAATAAATTGGATAACTTTGTGACAACCAGCAAGACTGAAACAAGGGGGAGGCAGAGAAGTAAATACCTGGATGGCTTGGCCACGTGGTATGGTCAAGACAAGAATACTGAGCTGATCCACGACTCTGGTGATCGCTTGAGATGGCGAAATATGTTTATCGGCATGGCACATCATGATGATGATGATGTCGGCCTCTTCATTTCAAGGTATGGTGCAATGTAAAGGAATCCATTGAATTATACACCACTTGAATTTCTGGCTTAGTTCATGTAGTGTTGCCCTTTGGTCTGCTAGTTGTGTATTGTTTGTGCTCTTCATTAATAGAGAAAACTGACTTTGCGTCCTCAATACATTTTTCCACGGATATATGAACGGCAGATGTGGACCAGAATAAATCATTGAACCTGCCATTCTACGCATGGGGACAGACAGACTGCTAAAAACGTCACAATATGTTGTTATCTTCTCTCACTACAAGCTATGGCTGCTAATGTTGGTATTGGTCCATCGCCGCTAGAACTCTGGATTAATTTAAGTGGCGTAACAATGTCATCTCTGCTTAGCCACATCCTTTTAAGGCATGTGTTCACCCAGTACCCACTTGTGAATCAGTGTCGTTTGTACACTGGCCTTGTTTGTAGCTAATGCCTCTTACGGAAGACGGTGACCAATGGATGAGCCGGACAATCGAACAATGCCGGATTGTCTCTCTAGAGCCGCTAGAAAACGCTAGCAGGTAATGAGAAGCAATGCTGATTAAACCTAATCTTCTATTCTTCTCATTAGCCTCGAAGCTCATCATCATCATGTGCCTGGTCGATAAGCGTTTGCGGTCATGTTTCGCCATTTCACACGATCACCACAGTCTTGAATCAGATTTGTGTTCTTGTCTCGACCCTGCCACGTGGCATAGCCATCCAGATATTTACTTCAACGCCGTCACATTGCTCTTTTCCCCTGAATCTTGCCAGTTGTCACCGAGTTCTTTAGTTTATTTCTTCGCATAATGTGCCCACAAAATTGTGTTTGTCTACGTCTAATTTCTCTAATCCGTTTATAGTTTTGATTTGATTCCAAGTGCTTGTAGACCTGTATATGTATTATCTCTCCACCGCCTTCTCGGTCTACCTCGGGGTCTACGGTCATTTATTTCCTGAGTGTAAGCGAGTTTTGTTTCCCTATTATCTTCCATTCTTTCTATATGCCCCAGCCATTGTAGTCTATTAGCCTTCATGATACCAGTGATTAGCGGGGACTTAAAACAGATCATAAATGTCTTTGTTACTTTTTCTTTTCCACTCTCCACGTTGTGTATCCCTAATGGGTCCAAAGATGCGTCTTCACAGATTAACTTGTTTAAGAATATTCCCATTTACCCATTCATTATATTATGTTTGTTTTTCTTTCTTATCACCAAAATCTCTATTTTCTTACAATTTAATTCTAACTCAATTTGTACCTATTCATTTGTTTAAGAATATCCCCATTTACCCGTATATTACATTATGGTATTTCTATCTTGCTAGCGACGACCATAATCTCTGTATTCTTGCAATTTAAATCTAACCTCGAAGTTAAAGACTTAATAGAGTTCTGGACCGAGATCAGTCAGCATTATCACGTGCTCTGCCTAAAGGCGTAAGATTTCATGTATTTCCACAGATCGCTGTCCCTTATGCTCTGTATCAACTCTGTTGTTATTCCTCTCCTCTAAACCACCTTCTTATGACATCCAACATCATTTCTCTTTGTCTGGCCTCTACTAACGCTATTTACAGTTTTCACGATATTTTCCAATGCTTCATATATCAATACACGACAAAAGGGGCATTGTTTGTTATGGGCACCAGCACGTCTTTTGCGTCACCTCCTACCAGCCTGTCCTTTCCTTTTCCCCACTGTTGTTGTACTAGATCTTAACACGAACGCACTAACTCTTTAGCTCCCAAAATGATGGAGTTTATCTCAGTTTTCAATCAAATTGATTGTATGAAATAATGATGGTGAATTAGGACACTGTTTGTCTCCTTATTATTTAAAAAAAAAAATGCAGAACATTGTAATCAACAGCAGGTTTATTTTGGGCAATTTTTCGTTTAGTAGCTTGCCATGGGTTTCTGCACGATAAATCAATGTAGGTTCTTCTGGCCGATTGTTGCATGAACCCACAAATCCTCCCGTCAGCGCGCAGAAAGTTTAAGCGAAAGCGTCTTAACTGATTCAGTGTCAAACAAAAAGCAGGTTTGGACCAAACACTGAAATGAACAAGTATTATAATGCGAATTTTCGTTAACAAAATAAATAACACGATGACCCTAGTGTGGCGATATGTCGTCCTTCTGTCCCCATGGGAGATCACGTGTGTCGATATGTTATCCTTCGGCACTAAATCAGTTAAACACCTCTGCCGTGCTGACCTCACTCGTTTGTATAACAGATATAATGTTCTTTTGTTAGCCTTGACGGGCACTCCTTGTTCGTTAAGTTCAGAAACAGATATTGATCTTCCCGGTCTATCTGAGTGATGGTGCTTTTTCGCAGAATTCGATTGGTTGGTTGGTTGATCTGCTGACTGATTGTAAATCCTCTTGTTTAACTCACATGCATTTGGATGCAAAGTTCGAGACATTTTCGTACAGGTCGACTAAACCCTATGCCAGGCTTGCATCTATCGAAGTGGGGTTGGTGTAAAGACTTTATCCGGACCCGGTACCAACGTACTATCTGTACGGGGCTTTTTGCAGAGACCCTTCTCCACTTTTCAAGTCCAGAAGCCAAAAAAGTGTGCGAGATAGACACTAGAACTACACTCTAAGGAGAGGCATGTTAGGATGTAGGCAGGAACAGTACATATGCACTGGCTGAGATTAGGACTACGTTGGCAATGGTTCCTCCGCGGGATTTAGATATGTCAATATCAACAGATCCCAATCAAATTTCCAGCTGTATGGTAGTATTGATAACAAGGCAAACACATTTGCTTGCTGTCTGTTGGTGGAGTCAACATTAGACCTACACGAACGGTTTCTTTATATCTTCATTTCTTATTCTGTCTCGTCGTGTAATGTTTTCCTAACTAAGCTTTCAGGCACAATAAAGCCAGTCCTATATGGTGCTTGTGCAAATAGAAGGAATAAAATGGCATGACGGAACTACCAATGTGTAGCTTGTGAAGAGAACTAGACAAATACCAGTGAACCAGGAAGTTCACAAAAGACACGGGGTCTGGATGGGACACACACTGAGGAAACATGAGAATAGTGTATCAATATTGGCGTTTGTCAGTAATCCACAGGGCACCCGAAATAGACAACGTTTAAAATAAACACGGAGAAAAGAAGTATAAATAGAAATGAATAATACGAGAAGGACATGAATGAATTGCATGGGATCGAAAAAAGATAGAAGGGCGTGGAGTGAATATGTAGAGAGTCTATTTCCCCATGGCGGAAAAAGTGTGAAAGATGAAAAATAGCACATTTGCAATTGACTATTGAAAAATTAAGCCTTGACATATTCCCCGTCGCGTTGCAATGATTTATGGTGACCATTCCCTGTCCTCATCTAGGACTAAGCAATATATCCCAAGAAGAAAATCCTTATGTAGAGGTTAGCATAACTAACGGTAAACTATTGATAATACTAAGTCATTTGGTGAAATGGTATAAATAGATCAGCAAAAATGGCAAGATTAGATTACATTATCTGAAAGATAAATGTGAATGGCTCTTGTATATGTAATGAAAGGTATTGGGTATATGATTAGATTATAGCCTGCGTATTATGCATTATGAGGGTACATGGCATGCCATAGCGCGAGGAAATGGAACCTACAGATGACTGTCTTGGCAGAGCAGGCCGGGTCTGAAGCCTTGGTCGGCAACGGGTCTAAGATCGAAGCTCCGATAGGCGGAAAATTTAGATCATTACTTTACTGATCTGGCAGCTTCTGCAACTTGCCTTGTTCTAGATGTATTGGTGTTATCTCTCCTCTGGAGTAACTAGACAGGCCGAGAAAGGGATCATGCTGCATGGGCAACACATGATCTCTAAATTTAGCCCAGGCTTTCTCTTATGAAGAGGTATAACTCCAATTTACAAACTATCGTCTGTCAAGAAGGCAAGGTGCCAGTTGGTCATGCTGTGGCTAAAGTTAAGCTTTGTTTGGTCATATTTCCTCCCCCCGTTTTTGGGTACTTCATTGTCAACAGACGCTAGTTTAATACACAGGACTATTTTAGTATTAAAACGTAGCAAAACTATTTTCCTTGCTAGTTTTTTTTTTTTTTTTTTGTTAAATTAAATCTAACATTAACTATGCACCAACGTGTCTGTAATATCATTTCCCCCCCCCCCCTCTCTGTCTCACCTTGCTACGTTTTGCTGATTAAGTATTCAGATAAGGCCAAAGTGGTCAGTATAGAAAGATTATAATGGTATGACAAAAGCTCATGCCTTGTTATGATATTTAGTATACGGTTGCATTTCCTCGCACTAGGTAAGGCTTGTGCCCACCCAGTTGCGCCCCTTTGTCCGAAGCCGTTGACACAATGTGGGACGTTCGGTTTGGTGTGCGTCGCCCAACATTCAGCACTAACAGAAAGCAGGCAGTACTGTCTACTGTAGCTCAGTCCTATCTAACTAGGACCTGACTTTGGGGTATGAAGTCTTAGGCATTGGCATATTTTAGGCTGCGGCGTAATAAAGTAAGATGGCCGTGCCCTTTCCCTATTGATGATTAAGCAATATATTCCTAAAAACCTAAAAACAAATATATAGCTTAGCATACGCGAGGTCATCATCATCATCAGATTCCATGCCAGCTGACGTAGGCATCCTTGCATTTCCAGAGACCTCGCCGTTCTGCATCAACTCTGTAGATGATATTCTTCCATTTCACTACTCAACATCATTTCTTTGCCTCTCTAACCACTGATCTTCCTAGTTGTCGCAATGTTTTCCAATACTTCACTTCTCATTATATGACTGGAGTTAGGCGTGGCTAAGCGGTTTAACTCGCTTAAACTTACACTCCTTAAAGCGACCCACAACACGCAGTATGTTTCGGAAAGTGGACACTGGCTTGTTCCGAGAGGAGTGACTAGCATCGCTCGACAGGACGGAGATTGCGAGCATTTCCCGCATGTTTTCCTCAGAGCATACAGGTGTGCGGAGCAATGAACAGTTTGATGGGTTAACCACAGCTGTGCGGAGGACAACGTGATGGTGGCGTGTCTCATGGACTAAGACGAGGCAGGTCCTGGATGACACAGGCAGAAATATTTATACGCCACGTTTGTGTTCTAGAGACCATTAATGGTGACAAAGAGTGGGTTGAGGTACCGGCGGACAGGACGGACTGGCACAATGTAATAGCATCACTGGGTCGTGAGTGCAGAGAATGGGCAAGCGGGCTGCGCAGAGTTTGAGGTGCAGTAACTGATCCTGAGTAATACACATCAAGGTGACATAGTGATCTATACTGATGGGCCAGTGTTGAGAAACAGACAGAGTGGTTGGGGTTAAATTACGAAGGCTGATGGACGATTCTTAAAAATGGAGAGTATGGCATATAAGGCTACGACCTCCAGCAAGAGAACAGAGGTGGAAGCAGTCACAGCGGCATTAGAGGAGACCACTACAACACACACTGTCTTCATCACGGACTCTAGGAGTATGCTTAGTAAGGTGGAAAAGGGAATGTTTCGTATGAAATGGCTCACCTGGCTTCAGAGGTCACAGATTGTGAGAACTGTATGAATTTTTTGCCCTGGCTATGCTGGAGTGCGTGGGAATGAACAGGTTGATAGACTGGTAAAGAATGCACCTCTTGGTGGTAGATTACCTTTCGACATGGGAGAGTGGCCGTGCGCTTGTGGGGACCAGGTGGGAAGGCGGAGGAACAGATTGAGAACCCGTATATGGAAAGGATGAATATGGAAAGGATGATATGGGGGGGGGGCGGGGTAGGGGTTCTGGTAGAACCTCAAAACTGAGAGGGAATACTAGGAGAACTTTCAATCAGATAACGTGGGAACAATTAGTAGTGTGACTCTTCGCTGAGTGTTGAACGAAGGGACTGAGTGCAATGATGTCGGTTCTTAGCTCAACTCAACTCACCATCAAAGACCGAGATAAGTGGCGAGACATGAATGCCTACGCCAGCTGGCATGGCGCTTGATTATTATGAGTTTACAATTGCTTTCTGAACGAGGAGTCAGCGTTTGTAAGTCCAACTTAACGCCGATGTACGGAATTGAACGCCTACCCTCACCTTAACATTAGACAGTATTTTTAATATATTAACAGATTCAGTTTCAAATAAGAAGGAGGCTAGAGCCAAACAAAAATGGATTGAGGAAAATGGGAAGTAGAGGCGTGTTACAGTTATGACGTAAAATTCGTTAATATGGTAGCAGACATGTTGTATTATGTATCAAATTAGAGCGGGTAGCGACATAATGAAAACTACCATATGTAAGCCTTTGGCAGATACGTAAAGTCTCTTAAGACGATTAATAACAACCTCTGAAGTCGGAGCGGGTTCGCATAATGGCGAGGGACACTGTTAATAGGAAAAGCTAATCCACACGCAAAATTCAGTCCATCACTATTATAAAAATAGTGTGTATGGGATTGAGTTTAAAGCGAGAGAGCGCAAAAAAAAACAACAAACTACGATTAATCAACCCATGGCAATTAATCAGTTATTGGTTTTGTTCCCTTGGTGACTATCTCGTGGCGGTGATAAAAACTTCGCCGCCGAGCAACGCTTGCGTCAGACTTCTGCTGATCGTCAGAATGGGTTCCCCTTCCCGGAGTGTTTCGACCCTTTATCTTCCTGACTCTTCGGGAACGGGTCCACTAGAGTTATTACTCCTGCCGGGCGTTCGTACCTGGCAACCAATACTGTTAGACCCAGTCCACAGCTGTACTTAGATGTGGTATGTTATCTATACAGATGTCTCTATATAAAACAACAAATAGAGCCATCGTTTCCACGCTTTATATTTACTCAGTTAATGACACCGGAAATCAGTCAAAACGAGTAACCAAATTTATCCCGAGCCGACCGCCGAGTCTCCAGTCGAGATGAACGGATTGAACGGTCATCAGAGTGATCACATGGTCAACATAGAACTCAAGGAAGCCGGTCCCCGCCACACAGCCAATGGGGTGGCGCCTGAAGCTGCCGAGGGTTCAGTCTTGTCTGCTCACAACATTAACTACACGGTCAAGGAGGCAACCAAATGTTGTCGCAGAAAAGATAAGCAGATTCTCTTCGATGTCACGTGAGTAGATCAGTCAGAATGTAAATGCTATGTCTAAACTAAACAATATAAAATAACTGTTCTGTCTGAACTACATTTGGTCTTCTCGTGTCGTTCATCTGTCCGTCTGTCTGTCCGTCCGTCCATCCATCCGTCTGTCTGCCTGCCTGCCTGTCTGTCTCTGTTTTTCTGTCCGCCTCTCTGTCTCTCTCCGTCTCTGTCTGTCCCTCTCCCTGTCTGTCCATCTGTCTCTCTCTGTCTCTCTTACTATCTCTCTGTCTCTCTCTCTCTCTCTGTGAGACGACGGCATAGAAATAGGAGGGCAGGCGCCAGGAGAACAAGACGAAAAGTGGAGAGACTAGGTTTCAACTATTTAAGAGTGGGATACTGGAATTGTCGCAGTGCCAGACAGAGAGGTCCTGTATTGGAGAGACTAATATATGATTTTGACGTCCTCATGCTCCAAGAGCTAAATACAGACAAATACCATTGCCTTGGGTATGCCAGTTATATAAACCCTACTGGGCAGAAGACATGGACAAGGTCTGCTGGTGAAGGAAGGAGTGAAGCATGTGGTACTCTACTTGAGCCAGTGGAATCACAGTGCAGAGAGGTCCAGGGTATACAAATGGAGATTGGTGGCTTAAGTTGGAACATCATAAATGTATATGCCACAGTGGACTGTTTTGTCAGAAAGGAACATTGGGACTGGCTTAAGGAACTGGAGGAATTACCAGGTGATAGGCTACTCATATGTGGAGACTTCAATGCAAGGAACAGAGATTGGGACAGTAGTGGAGAAAACCGACAGGGAATTGCCCTTGTCAGATGCCATGGTGGACTCCGATGTGGATCTGCATAAATGATGGTAGGACGACAAGAATGGCAATGAGGCCTGGCGATGCAGACACAGCTATTGACTTGGCACTTGTCTCCCAGTCATCAGTCCTTGATGTAATGTGGATTGTTTTGAATGACCATGGGAGTGGTCACATGCCATGCTCAGTCCTGATCTCTAAACCCAGGAAAGTTAAAGCTGGGAGAGCGCGCAAGATCTTCTGGTATGAGTGGACCGATTGCCTTCTTGGACACCTCAGACAAGGGGCATGCAACAGGACTGTTAAAACTCCCTTTTTGCAGCCCCCATGGTGGACCCCAGAAGTAGACCATGCTTGGAAAGCAAAGAGAGCTGCAGTGAAGCAGCTAAAGAAAGTGCGACAGATACTTCGAAGCTCACGAGAGGAAGTGGACACAGCGGAAAATGTCAAGAAAGACAAGGTGGAGGTTTTCAAGCGCTGTGCTGCAGAGGCCAAAAAGGCAAAATGGGAATGTTTCATGAAGGAGATTGGAGGTGATAAAACACTGCGAAAATTCTGGAAACTGCACAGGCAAATGCAGAGAAAAGATAGGCCGATGACAGTGAGAACAATCTATAGAGATGATGGTGTGCGTGTGACAACAGACAAATAGAAAGGGGAGGCGTTTCTCCAGAGATTTTTAGAGCAGACCAATCATAATGATGCGGACACCAGGGATGTAGTTAGAGAGGAGTTATCTGGCACCATGAAGAATATGCAGTATGAAGACATCATACAAGTGGAAGATGTTAAACACATTTTGAAAAAGGCAAAAGACATGGCACGAGGGCCCGATGGGGTCAGGTATGGCCATATGAAGGGTTTGAGCGAAGCAGACCTGGAGGAGATGACCGACTGCTTTAACCAGAGCATTAGGACAGCATCAGTACCGCAGGATTGGGTGCACAGCTATCTCATCATCTCCCAAAACCATTCAAGGATCAGTCAAAGCTTAGCGGCTTTAGGATCATCACCCTTCAAAATACATTCGGGAAGGTTTTAGAGAAGATAGTTGCTTTTAAGCTGCAGGATTTTTTGGAGAGGAGGAAGCTTCTTCCAAGAGGCCTGGGGAAAGATACCTGGTCTAATGCAGCCACTTTTGCCTTTGATGTTTATGAGGGGTTCCAGAGTAGACAGGAAATGATGGCAGTGGCGCTTGATCTCGAGGATGCATACAATAGAGTTCGATATGATATTTTGATGACCGCACTGATGGAGAAGGGGGTCAATCCCTGGTTGGTGAACTGGATAGCAGCCGTCCTGCACTCTCGTCGGGTTGCTCTCCGTCTGGGTGCATGGACCTCAGAGCCACATATGTTAACCCCGGGACTGCCACAGGGATCTGCAGTCTCACCGGTGCTCTTTAATGTGTATACGAGCAAGATTGTAAACCTAGAAGCACCAGGGGTTGGAAGAATACTAACATTTGCAGATGATATTCTTGCATATAGGCAGGGGAGAGATAGGGAGCAAACAGCCCAGGAGTTACAGGCGACAGTAGATAAAGTGATTGACTGGTGCACAGAAATGAGTGCTGTCATCCACCCGGAAAAGGCGGCTGTTTTGTGGTGCTCTCTGGACAACAGGATTGTAAGAGCTGATGTCCCAAGCCTCGCGATGGATGGTAGAAATGTCAGCAGAGAGAACAAACTGAAGTATCTGGGGATCACATTTGACAGGAGCCTATCCTTCAAGGACCATGTGGAGACGGTCGTGACAAGATCTCAAAAGGGACTCAATGCACTTAAAACTATGGCTGCAATGGACACAGAGCAGAGAATGCTTTTCACACTATACCAGCACTTGATCCTCTCAGTAATTGATTATGGATTAGGTCTGCTCACTGTCTCAGAGAGTCAGCTGGTGAAGTTAGAGCGCATACAGAACGAAGCTATGCGGGTCATTCTGGGATGCACTAGAGACACCCCAGTAGTGTGTATGCGTTACATCCTTGGTCTGCCGACTGTTGCTGGTAGGCTCAAGGTGATGCAGGCGAAGGCATACCTCAGAGTAGCTGCAGACACAGACCACCCACTGCATGAGGCGCTGGACACAGTTAAGGGTCAGCGACTGATAAGAGGGAAATCATGGATGGCTCAGGCGGAGGATACGATCAGACAGGTGTGCCCCTTGGAGAACATTAGGCGTGGAGAGGAGTGGGTCAGAGTGCCAGCGGAGCAGTCAGACTTGTGCAGAGTTATAATCACATTAAGCCGGGAGTGCAGGGAGTGGCCAGCAGGGGCCACGGAAGTGGAAATCCAGCAACTAATTCAGGACAATGCTCACTCGGGTGATGTGATTATCTACACAGATGGTTCGGTGTCAAGAGGTGAGAGAAGTGGCTGGGGGTTCATAGCCAAAGCTAATGGTTGATGTTTGGGGCAGGAGAGCCTGGCATATGATACCACAACATCCAGCTTAAGAATGGAAGTGGAGGCAGTCACTGCGGCTCTCCACTGGATGGAGAATACGACACACACACACACATCGTGATTGTAACTGACTCAGAAAGCATGCTGACGAGGGTGAGGACGGGCAGACTTCGTGCGGAGTGGCTTGCTTCGCTTCGGAGGTCACAGGGTGACAAGCATCGCCTGGATCTTTTCTCCGGGGCATGCCGGTGTGCTGGGAAATGAACAGGCGGACAGATTGGCTGGCTCTGCAGAACTTGGTGGAGTATTGATACATGACAAGGCAGACGTGGTTGCGGCCTTGTGGGAGCACGTGCACACCTCGGAGGAGCAAATGGATTACCATGGTCTGGCAAGAATGAGACAACGAGGAGTGACGAAGGGATCTGGCCGACGCTCAACACTCAGAGGAAAGGCGAGACGGACTTATAATCAGATTGCTACTGGTACTATTAGTGTTGGAACTCTTCGCTGGCTGCTGAGGATGGGGACGGAGCACTTATGGGAATGCCCCGAATGCTGTGATGTCGATTCCTAAATCAATCAATCAATCTCTCTGTCCCTCTCTCTGTCTCTCTATGTCTCCCTCCCTCTCTGTGGTGCGTTTGACTGCCTTAATGTCTTATTCTGCCTTATGTTTCTGTCTGTCTGTCTCTGTTTCTCTGTCCGCCTCTCTGTCTGTCTGTCTGTCTGTCTGTCTGTCTGTCTGTCTGTCTGTCTGTCTGTCTCTCTCTCTCTGTCTGTCTGTCTCTGTCTGTCTCTCTCTCTCTCTCTCTCTCTCCTCTCTCTCCTCTCTCTCTCTCTCTCTCTCTCTCTCTCTCTCTCTCTCTCTCTCTCTCTCTCTCTCTCTCTCTCTCTCTCTCTCTCTCTCTCTCTCTCTCTCCCTCTCTCCCTCTCTCCCCCCCTGCCCTGGTCTGCCTTGTCTCTATCATAATGTAATATTATTAATTATTGTCTAATCTATCTATATGTCTTACAGTCATTTTATATTTCTGACTCTTTTGTCTATACATCTTCTGTCCACTTGTTTCTATGTTTGAATGTCCTGATATACATTCATGCCGAAATATTACTTTTCTTTGATGTTCTATTTAACTTGTGGTTATGCTGTTATGACAGTTATTGTTTGCATCAGTTTCATTACTTGGTCTGTCCTCAGTGGCATTTTCAAGAAAGGGATGAGTGCTATTATGGGACCCACAGGATCCGGAAAATCTTCGTGAGTTTAAATTGTGTTGTCCATAGTGGCATTTGCCCTGATTGTGGTCATTTGGTGTTACAAGCCAGGATTTGTCTGGCCAAGTGGGCTCCCATTTAGGAGATCTGGGTTCAAACCCTCGATAAAATGATGTGTTGGTTTCTGTCGGGGAGCACACAAGTAATCCTTAACCTGCCAATTTTGGGGTGACTGCACTAGACAGGCGGCCTTAATTTCTCAGGCTCTAGACCCCTTTAACTCTATCTCCACAGTGAACATTAACTTTATATGCAAAGTGAACATTAATTCTATATACAAAGTGAACATTAACTCTGTCTATATGGTGAACATTAACTATATCTACATGATGAACATTAACTATATCTACACGGTGAACATTAACTATATCTACACTGTGAACATTAACTATATATATATATGATGAACATTAACTATATCTACACTGTGAACATTAACTATATCTACACTGTGAACATTAACTCTATCTACATGGTGAACATTAACTTTGTCTATACAGTGAACATAACTATATCTACATGATGAACATTAACTATATCTACAAGGTGAACATTAACTATATCTATGTGATGAAAATTAACTATTTTTACACTGTGAACATTAACTCCATCTACACAGTGAACATTAACTATATCTACATGATGAACATTAACTATATCTACACTGTGAAAATTAACTCTGTCTATACGGTGAACATTTACTATATCTACTTGTGAACATTAACTCTGTCTATACAGTGAACATTAACTATATCTACATGATGAACATTAACTATATGTACATGGTGAACATTAACTATATCTACACTGTGAACATTGACTCCATCTACACAGTGAACATTAACTCTATCTATATGGTGTACATTAACTATATCTACATGGTGAACATTAACTCTATCTACACAGCGAACATTAACTCTATCTACATGGTGAACATTAACTATATCTACACAGTGAACATTAACTATATCTACACAGTGAACATTAACTCTGGTGAACATTAACTCTATCTACATGGTGAACATTAACTCTATCTACATGGTGAACATTAACCCTGTCTACACAGTGAACATTAACTATATCTACGCAGTGAACATTAACTCTGGTGAACATTAACTCTATCTACATGGAGACCATTAACTATACCTACATGGTGAACATTATCTATATCTACACAGCGAACATTAACTCCATCTACACAGTGAACATCAACTCCATCTACATGGTGAACATTAACTCTATTTACATGGTGAACATTAACTGTATCTACATGGTGAACATTAACTCTATCTACACGGTGAACATTAACTCTATCTACACGGTGAACATTAACTCCATCTACACGGTGAACATTAACTGTCTACACGGTGAACATTAACTATATCTACATGGTGATCATTAACTCTGTCTACACAGTGAACATTAACTCTATCTACATGGTGAACATTAACTCTATCTACACAGTGAACATTAACTATATCTACATGGTGAACATTAACTATATCTACATGGTGAACATTAACTATATCTACATGGTGAACATTAACTATATCTACATGGTGAACATTAACTATATCTACATGGTGAACATTAACTATATCTACATGGTGAACATTAACTCTGTCTACACGGTGAACATTAACTGTATCTACACGGTGAACATTAACTCTTATCTACATGGTGAACATTAACTCCATCTACACGGTGAACATTAACTCCATCTACACAGTGAACATTAACTCTGTCTACACGGTGAACATTTACTTTATCTACATAGTGAACATTAACTCTATTTACATGGTGAAAATTAACTCATGGTGAAGATTACAAAATGAATCTGTCCTCGCAGATTACTTGATGTCCTGGCAGGTCGCAAAGACCCGTCTGGTGTGTCGGGTCAGCTGCTCTTGGATGGTAAACCTGTGCCTAATAATTACAAGTGCATGGTGGGATACGTTGTACAGGTGCGTAGGGTGTTCTTGTTTTATTATTTTACCATCATCAACATTAACAGTGACATCAACATTAACAGTGACATCAACATTAACAATAGCATCAACATTAGCAGTGACATCAATATTAACAATAACATCGAACATTAGCAGTGACATCAACATTAACAATAACATCAACAATAGCAATAAGCATCAACATTGTGTGTCTTATCAAATAGCATAGGCTTTCATTCTTCTGCACAGCTTCTATTCTTTAGCAGAATGCATGTCAAATTATTTCTGACTGTTATTGCTCAAATATAGTGAGGCATTAGCAATTAGACAGTTCCAGTCGGTTTAGTGCAAACAGAGAGAGTTCATGTTAAATTTAAACATTTCCGCGAGGATAACAGATGCTTGATATTCGAACAATACCTGTGACTGTGTTTTAATTGTTTCATGCATCCATCATGTGCCATGCCGATAAGCGTGGGCGGTCATGTTCTGCCATCTCACTCGATCACCAGAGTCGTGGATCAGCTCCTTGTTTCTGTCTCAACCATGCCACATAGCCAAACCATTCAGGTATTTACTTCTCGGTCTTCCCCTTGTTCTCTTCCCTTCGATCTTACCAGTCGTCACCAAGCTCTCAAGTCATTTCTTCTCATAACATGCCCAAAAAGTTTTGACTGTCTACGTCTAATGACTCTAATCAGTTTACAATCTTCATTTGTTTCTTGAAGGACTTGTTCATTGGTTTTTCTGTCTGTCCATGGTATTCTTTGCATTTTCCTCAGAAACCACATTTCCACAGCCATCAGCTGTTTTTCAGCTTGACTGCTTATTGTCACGCTTCACATCCATACAAAAGTACAGGTTCTATGTAGCACTTCAACACTCTTTTTCTCGTTTCAATTGATATCTTTTTATTGGTCAGTATGTTTTTCATCTTGCAAAAGGCTACCTTCACAATGGCAATTCTTGTTCAGCATAAGTATTATTCCTTTCATTTGATATATAACACTGCAGTATGCATTTGATGAGACATAGCGAAATATGCCAGGCAATAAATCGTGCAGCATATTGTTTGTGGCTTCTGTGTTTAAATTATATTATTATTGTGCTTACATTATGATTACATTATTTGACTATTTTTCTTCATTATTGTTTTATGGCAAAGGGGTTAAGAAAGCAATTCGCAATCTTGCATACCACGTTCGAAAAACAGCTGCAGGCTATTTGGAAGCAGACTACATTGTGTTGGTTTTTATACATTATTATTAGTGCCGGTCGTTCAGAAAGTCAATGTCAAACTACTGAACGTAAATTTGCCAAGAAATCACAAACCACCATAATGCTAGGGTTGACTGCGAAAATGTGCCATCCAATAGTTGACGTAGGAGGCTTGTAGTGAATCGGCCTAGCCAGATTCACAGGCATCTTTGTTTATTATTCTGTCAATCCAATTGGGTATGTGTTCGACCACCCTGTTGTTTAACTGCCAGTCTGTCTGCCAATGTAGATAGGCTGGCTCTGCATGTTAATTGTTAAATACAATTGAATTTAGCGTACAGAAGGACAGGTTCTTGTACTGCTGAGGTGGGAATAGGTGTGGTTCTTGGACGGCACATTTTGGAAACTGGTCATGTGATAGATAGGGACAATGCATCTCATGTGTTGTTTAACATATAAAATGGTACCTTGTTAAAGGTCACTGAAGCAATCGCTATTAATCGGCAAAAGCCAGTCGTGTGCAAACAGAAAGATATTGTCATTTTAAAATTACTGTGATAGACAATTGAAATTACTGTGTCAATATGTCAATATTTCAGCTTGAAGGATTTATATAATCACTTTAGTTTATGTTGTGTTATTTCTGCAATATGTACCTGATGAGGTGATGGTGAAATATGCCATTCAATAAATCATGCAATCTATTGTTTGTGTATTCGTTATTCAAATTTAGTCTTAAGGTTGCTTTTCCTCATATCAGGATAACCTGTGTACCCTCTCAATTGCACTCGTCCACCCGAAGCCGCTGACACAATGTTAGGGGTGCAGGTTTGATGAGCACCGCCCAACATTTGGCACAAACAGAATGCTTGTACTAACATCTACTGTCATACTGTTGTTAAGTCATATCTGACTAGGACCTGAACAATTAATTCATCTGTCTCCTTTGAATTATTAGGCCTAATTTTATGTGACCTCTTATCCAATGTGATTACTTTATCTTGCATCTGATTTCGTGTGTGGGACAGGAGAGCAGTGTTATCATCAAAGTTCGGGTCAAGGAGCTATTTTGTCAGAGGAGTCCATTATATTCCCTTACTGGTGGCTACTCATTGTCTTTATGGTCCAATCTGTAATCAGTAAGGATAACAAAGGTGACACAACACATCCCTGTCTGATTTCTTGTTATTATGTTAGTTAGTTGGCTAACATTGTAACGTGATATACTAACATTATAACATAGAATGCTAGCATTCTGATACAGAAGAAAACTCTTTCTTTGTCTTATAATGCAGATGAAGGCATAGATAATTTTTGTTTAAATTCCTATTTCATGCTCCTGTCCTGTAAATTGAATTTGTTAGCAATTTGTTTCCAGTAAAATATTTCTTGTGATGTTTGCATTGGTAATCAAACATTTGCATTTATGATAACAGCTTTGCAATTTCTTATCTGCCATAGTTATGTTGCAGGATGATGTTGTTATGGGAACGCTGTCTGTCAAGGAAAATTTCCACTTCTCCGCTTCCTTGAGACTACCGAAGACTGTTAGTGCAAGCGAGAGAACCGCTCGGGTAGAAGATGTCATCAGAGAGTTGGGGCTGGAAAAATGTGCAAATACAAAAGTAAGTCAAATACAAAGCAATCCATGAAACAAAACATACTATGTCTCATTGATATAACATGGCTTTATTTTTCTTAAAATTATCTGTATGTTTTTCAGTTCTAAAAGGTACACTCTTGATATCCAAAGGAGATAATAACTGCAGTTAAAATGGATGTCTTTATATTTACAGCCGGTACTGTGACAAAGGGGTTACGAATGCTTGAAACACAGCTGCAGGCAATTTGGGAGCAGACTGCCTTGTGCTGATTTTCATACAATGGTATGAGTGCTGGTCATTCAGAAAGCAATGGTAAACTACTGAACGTAAACTTGCCAAGACATCACAAACAGCCAAAAAAATGGGGTTGACTCTGACGTCCTGTAAAGGATATACAACTAACTTTTTAAATTTATAAAGATAAAACAGTCACATGAACACACAGACAGACACAAGCATGCATGCATGCACACGCATGTGCACATTCACACACACAGACAGATGTAGGCATATGAGCACACATACATACATACACAAATAAGCATTAACACACACACACACACACACACATAAACACACAGATATAAATACTGCTGCGCCCACACAACACTAGTATGCATGCACTAGCGCGCACACACAATGTATGTACTATGTCCTTTCAATTCCTTCTGTCCCACATACTTGTAACTTTAAAATGAAAACATTGTAGATTAGTAACAGTTATATAACAAGAAGGAGAAAGGGGCTAAAGTATGACATACTTAGGAATGAAACAAGTCTAAAGTAACTTGGTTACTAAGGAAAAAGTGGGCCAGTTTACCAACTGAAAAGAGCAGTACATAATCCAGTGGCTTTGTACTGTGGAGAACTTTGCCCCAGAAGTCTTTCTTCATAATTTCCTTTATGATTTCCCATTCAAATTCAGATATCTAGGCACATGGATTAATATCAGATGGAAGATGTGAAACAGAGATAAAGAACAAAAAAGGACAAGGACAAAACTGTGTTCTAGCAAATGAAGAAAATGTTATGCAATAAGCTTCTGCCATTGGAAGTTAGAAAAAGAAATCTTGCACGTTACATGGAACCGGTTCTAACTTATGGACTGCGAAACCTGGACAATTAGTAAATATGCGAAACAAATCTATGGAAGCTTTGGGGACTTGGTGTTATAGAGGAACGCTGAAATTTAATTGGACATCAAAATGAGTAATCTTGACATTTTGATGGAGGCTAAGTCACAAAGACAACTTATCACAAACATCAGTAAAAGACAATATTCATTGTTTAGCTACATTATGAGAAGATAAAATCCGAAATATGCTGTGACACCTGGAAAGATTGATGGAAAGACAGAGGAAAACAGCAAGAGTCTTGGCACTCTTGTGTCATGACAAAGAAGGGAGTCAACACATGAAATGATACATGCCGTTGGAATCGCTACATGTGGAGAAGCATGATTGCCCACACAAGAAGGCAAGGCACTTGATGATGATGATGATGATGATAGTTTTCTAGACTGCTACAGTATTCTGGACATCTATAAAGAGGGTAGTCTGCCATTGTTTTCCTTCTTATCAGTGACCATACTGGTCGGTGGCCACAACCTTCCTCTCAGAAATAACATGCTCTGTCTACTGACGATTACATAAATGGACACACATAGTATTATTTGGCACTCACAGAAGAAGAAGAAGGAAGTAGAGATTAGAAGACGCACTAGACAACATAAAATTTGAAAGCTATAATAGTTACCAACCGGGATCGAACCTGTCGCCTCCAAATGATGACGGCGCCTCGCTGCAGGAACAAGTGTACTTCGGCGCACGACCAACTAGACACTCTACGTGCGTCGAAGTACACTTGTTTCTGCAGCAAGGTGCCGTCATCATTTGGAGGCGACAGGTTCGATCCCGGTTGGTAACTATTATAGCTTTCAAATTTTATGTTGTCTAGTGCGTCTTCTAATCTCTACTTCCTTCTTCTTCTTCTGTGAGTGCCAAATAATACTATGTGTGTCCATTTATGTAATCGTCTTAGTGGCCTCAACGGTTCTCCCCATTTATTTCTTCTGTCTACTGAGATGAACTTGAGACTAGAAACCACAACCAAAAACACAGCTAGCTATTCTGAAGCTCATTCTACCACATGGTCTTGCATTATCCTATTAAGGACGCTAAAGGGGTACTCCACCTTGCCCAAGGGTGTCCTGTGGACTAATGGAGGGAAGGGGGCACCTTACTTCTCCTTTTTTATTGTTTATGTTAACAGGATTGATTTGACAATGTATTTTCTATGTGAATGTAACATTAACAATAGATAATTGATGTGTGAAAGATGAATGGTTGGAAGGGCTGAATGTAAGACGGGCCTGCATGCCCAATTTATAACCCCTAGAATATAAAGTTTGTTAATGTTCATATTTTTTCTTCTACATCGCAATCAACTTTTGTAGATGTCTTCTGTCTAGTCCCATAGCACTTGGGCCAACATCTTGTAGCTTCAACAGATGGCATGTCTTTTCTTGATGCCTCCTCCCATAAGCAGATGCCTTACCGGGCTTGTAGGCTTTGCCTATCCACATTTTCTGTTGGGCTTTGTTGTGCTAGCCTTTGTTCTTACAGGAACTTCCACAAGACAGTGGTGGTTTGGCTTTCGATGTGTCCCTCACGCAAATGGATTTTCTTCCATTGTTTATGAGATCCATCAGCTTATTTAATCCTGTCATGCATTGACTTTTGCCAGGTAGTATGTCCATTTTAGTCTGATCACAATGATTAAAAAAAGGGGAAACATCATTCTTTCTGTGAGATTAACTTCATCCAAAGCACAAATATAAATTCTGATGTTAGTAGTGCTGTCTCAATAAAGGAATTATGCCTGTATTTCATCTCAGAATGTTAAACAAAATTAATATATCAACTTCTCCTTTAATAGGAGATATCCTTTACTTTGCCAGCAATTAACACATGGAGTATTAAATTAATGTATGGTGCATCAAATATTATAGGTTGAGTCTAAGTATGTAACCAGATTTTGTTAGTATGTTCATTTTAATGTTGCAGACAGTTCCGATCAACCTCAAGTTTATTTTTCTAGGCAATTTTACATTCAGTACTTGGCCATTGCTTTCTTAATGTGAAGTCAGTGTTTAAGTCCAACTGACTGGTGTATGGAATTAATTTAATAATTTACTACCACACTGTCAGAGCACAGGAAGTTTAAGCATGAGCGCATTAAATCTCGTGACCACACTGACCTATAGTATGTTCAAATAAATTATAACAACTAACCATTCATTGCTAGGGACGGAAAGAGTTTTATAAACAAAAAATAATTATAACAAACCATGCGTTGCTAGGGACAGAAAGAGTTTTATAAAAAAAATAAATTATTACAAACCAAGCATTGCTAGGGATGGAAGGAGTTTTATAAACAAAACAAAAAAACATAACAAAAAACATAAACAAAATATCACAACAAACCATGCGGTGCTAGGGATGGGAGGAGTTTTATAAACAAAACAAATTATAACAACAAACCATGCATTGCTATGTACAGAAAGTTTTTTAAACAAAACAAAATATAACAACAAACCAAGCATTGCTAGGGATGGAAGGCGTTTTATATTATAAACAAAACAAATTATAACAACAAACCATGCATTGCTGGGGATGGAAAGAGGTTTATAAACAAAACTAATTAGTTTAGTTTAGTCGACAGATTAACATCACGGCACATGGGTGTAACCCATAAGTGCTCCATTCTACTCCTAACTCAAGCTTGAGTTCGGAGAAACTCAGCTCAGTGCATGAACTCCGTAGCACCGGCAAGGATCTTGAAACACTCTGGGTAGATTTTTAACTTGAAATTTTGCTGGGCAGCGCCGTTAGGCTACTCTTTTTCGATTTCCAAATTCAAAGGGATGTTTTACATGTGCAACAATACACACACACGGGCGTCTGATCTCACTACCCAGAGGCCAGGGGAAATTTTTATGTGAAAAAATCCCGGACCTCACCGGGGCCTGAACCTGAGACCTCCAACACTCGAGGCGGACACCATACCTCGAGACCACTCAACCCCCCACAAAACAAATTATAACAACAACAACAAAATTATAATACAAAACAAATTATAACAACAAACCATGCGTAGCTAGGGATGGAAGGAGTTTTATAAACAAAACATCATGTTTTAGCTTGTGATTTCTTGGTCATGATATTTGCACCTGGTGGAAAGCAGGCACTGACAATGATACCACAGAATCAGGTAAAACATTGACCAAGAAGAACTATCCTTGCCTCCTCTGTGGGCGTCCTGGAGAAAGATGCTCGTATGAGTAGCCAGTGGTTGGGGCATGATCTGTACTCAATACAGATGATTTACAGTATTCGAAAGTATGTAGTTCTCGCTAGGTTTCATCACAGTACAGTACCTGTGATGAAACCTAGCGAGAACTACATACTTTTAATTCATTGTGATTGCAAGAGAATTAGAGTAATTGCCCATTATGATAGTTTTAAACAAGTTAGTTGCATATACTTTACTAGATGTTGCAGTCAACCCAAGCAGTTTTAGCTGTTTATAGGATTTCTTAGGAAGTTTACGGCCTGTAGTTTGCCATTGCTTCCTGAACTGCCCATCACTTATACCTTTGTATGGGAACCAACGCTAAGGCGGTCTGCTTTCAAATTGCCCTCAGCTTGTGTTTCAAATGTGGTATGAGGTATTAAATTAAAAGCATTGCTTTCGTAATTCCTATCTATACCACAGTACCATGATGGTAGATGAGTCACTGCAGAAATCTGAACAAAACTGAGGAAGATAGGGCAGGAATTAAAAGCTATAAAGGAAAGGGCCATTTTACACAAACTGAAGAAAAAATCGAGGTTTTTGAAATTAATTTTACAGAAACATTTTTACCATACATTGGATCAATTCTAAAAGTTTTGAACATCGGCGAAAACTAGTCCATTCAGTGAGTATCTTTTGAGGAAGGCTAAGTCACACATACACAGATCATGTTTGGCCATATTATGAGAAGATAAATATTGGAACATGTTATGACAACTGAAAAGATTTGTGGAAAGGGTGATAGAGATTAAGACAGCATCAGACAATTCTTGGCAGTCTTGTGTCATGGCCTAGAAGGGAGTCAATACACGAATTGATCCATGTTGTCACAGATTGCAATTTGCAACAGCTAGGAAAACAATCACATAAGTAACATCATCTTCACCACAATTTCAGGAGACATAGAGGATTGGAGAATCATGGTCTCAGATATCTGCTCCAGGCCGATTCCTGAAGAAGAACCAACTAAATGGTGGAAGTCGCATGGTCGTATAGATACAAGCGCTCGCTCTTAAACTTCCAGTGCACTGATGTTGAGATAGGGATTTAACTTCCTACACTGTTAAATTGGACTTAAACATGTCTTCTTGTCTTTGATGTAGGGACGTAAATTACAAGTACCTAAGAATTTGGAATTGGGTTTGCGAAGATGGCTGGTGGACATTGGCAATATGAAAGCTGACTCACGCAAAAGAATTAGTACAGTGTGGACTACGCTGGCAGTTCAAAGCAAGGAACAAAAATACAAACACTAAATGGTGGCTTGATTATTTTGTTGCAGGTTGGCAACGAGTTTATACGAGGTATATCAGGGGGAGAAAGAAAACGGTGCAATATTGGCATGGAGTTGATTATCTCCCCTCCAGTACTGTTCCTTGATGAGCCAACGACTGGTCTGGATGCAAATACGGCAAACACTGTTCTCTTGTTTCTTAAGAGGTTTGTATTATTATTATTTTTATTTATTTATTTATTTTTTTTTGGGGGGGGGGGGGGGGGGGGGGGTAAATAAATATGCAGATTTCGGCTTTTCTTCTTCTGCCCTTTATCTTCCATTGGAGCGTGTGCCTTCAACCAACTCACATCAAGCTGTCCGATCTGTTGCTGTCTCCTTCAGTTAGCTCCATGCCCTCACCACATTTTTGACTCTAATTATATTCTACATGTGTTTTTATGTCTCTTCTCTATTTCTTTTGTCCTGTGAGTTCCAGAAACAGGATTTTTTTAAGTACTATTACCAAAGTTTATCAGTGTGCGTCTTATCCATTGCTAGCTTCTGTTCCTCATCTCTTGGTTCACTGGAATTTGCCAGGTTCTCTCCCTAAGTTCGGCGTTAATGAACAAGTGGATTTTAAGGCCAGTAAATATCTTCACCCTTTTCTGCTGATTTATATGCTTTTTTTTAAAACACTGATTAATAAACATCCTTGTTCCGTCTAATTTTTGTTTTCTTCATTCACTCGCTTTGAACTCAAGTGTAGTCTATACCAGTGTCCCTTGCCATCAAGCAAATGCACTCTGACTTCTGAGATACTTGTCAAGAACGAGAAGTCAACATTTTAGTCCAACTGACCGATGTAGGGGTTGAACCCGCCACCTCAGCGTCAGCACACCAGAAGTGTAAGAGCCAGCGCTTTTTTCCATTCGGCCATGCTGACATCACCAGGGATTGGCTGGCTGGGTTTCTGGTTGGTTGGGTATTTGGTTGGTTTACTGGAAGACTGAGCTTTTAAGTCCAGTGAATTGACATTCAAATGGTCTCAGCTCTGACAAGGACTTGCATCCATGCGAGTGAGACTGGGGTCAAGGCTGTACTCATGACCTGGTACTCAAAGTACCATCTCCACGGCGGTTGTGCTGCTAACCTCCAACTAATACGTCAAGAAATCAGACTCCATGGATCTCTTGGTTGGAGAGGTACATAACTACGTTTAACCGTTTCCTTCTTCTTCTTCTTCCTCGGGCTTGAGTCCTTAGTGACTCAATGGGTATGCTCAGGAGGATAGAAATGGGGAAGAGTCCGAAGAGAGTGGCTGCTGTCTTTGGAGCTGTCTCGGCTGGCAAAGATTAGTTTAATTTTCATGCCAGGGCATGCGGGTGTACAAGGGAATGAACAGGCTTGCAGGGAAAGCTACTGTGGAAGGCGGACGAGCCATAGACCAGGCAGACATTCTGAAAGCTCTACAAGAAGTAAGTCGTTTATGAGAACCAAGCGATTACTGGGAATCTACAACCATGGTCAGGCTGCGAGAACAGCAAATTAAAAGAGGTGTGGCCAAACAAGAACACTACGCAAGAAACCAAAGAAGAGTAATAAACCAACAGGGACTGGTGTCGTGAGCCGCTCCATGCTGCGAGATTTGCTGAAGAGGAGATCCGAGCACTTATGGACTGACTGAATGGTTCGATGTGCAATGAGGATGATCTGTCAACTAACTAACTTCTTCTTCCTTCTTCTTCTTCCTCCACCTCCTCCTCCTTTTCTTCTTCTTTCTCTTCTTCTTCTTCTGGTCCACAGCAGACAGCGTTGATCATGACTATTCAGTCTTCTCCGTCCTCTGACATTTTATGAAGTTGGCATAGCTTATATTATTTTTATTTCCCATCTGTTTATGCACACCAAATACATATCTGTCTTTCTCTATCGCATTTGCCTTGTATTTCCCTACATACATTTTTGTCACACACTTCTTCTTTCATATGCTCTATAAATGTCATCTTTCTTTTTCTTATGGTTTTGATGAGTGATTGTGTTCACCGGTGGCTGTCAACACTACACTGCTTGTTTTCTTCTCACAATATTCCCTACATTCTCCTCCTCAGAAATCACATTTCCACTGCCTCCAGTTTGTTCATCATGGTGTGAATCACTTCTCTTGAAACAAATGAAGAAATGGAAAGCAGAGTAATACAAAGTAACTACTGTCTGTGACAGAAAACATTACAGCCATAGCTGTGACTTTGTGAGTAGCTCATTCTGTCCCATCCAATCCACCATACATTCATTGGCTGCTCCTTGTGTGATATACTTGTTCTAACTCTTTACTATCCCAGTCAATTGTTACTTTAGCCAGTCTGCCTGGGCTGTTACTTTAAATGCTTTTCCCATGTAGCATTATTTTTACTTTAAACACAGAAAGCATATTCAAAACAATGTTTTCCCGTAGTGAATTTGAATAATGAAGGCACAAAATAGATTGCACGATTTATTGCCTGGCATATTTCGCTGCATCTCGTCAGGTACATACTGCAGAATTCACACAACGTAAAGAAAATAACTAGATAACTCCTTCAAGGTTTATACACATGTTTGCACAGTAATGTTGATTGTCTACCATGGTAATTTTAAAATGACTAGCATGTCTTTCTGCTTGCACAAATCCAGCTTATGTAGATTAATCATTATGGCTTCTGCAAACTTTAACTATCCCAGGCTGGTTATCAACCAAGATAAGACATAATATATGGTAATTTCAAGAGAAGGAATGGCTAAAAACTCTGGCCACATACAAATAGATAATATGACCATTAAAAGAACGGAAACATACAAATACCTGGGTACAATCTTCAACTGCTCCAACATCATAAGGAAAGAAATACAAACTAGAATCAATTCTGGAAATAAGATATACTATGCACTACAACATCTACTAAAATCAAATGCGCTATCTCGTAACACCAAAATCACAATATACAAAACACTGATCAGACCAGTTGTGTGTATGGCTTTGAAACCTGGAGTACAACAAAAGGAGACGAAGCCTTGTTAGAAACCTTTGAGAACAAAGTTTTAAGACGCATCTTTGGACCCATTAGGGATACATAAAGTGGAGAGTGGAAAAGAAGAAGTAACAAAGACATTTATGATCTGTTTAAGTCCCCGCTAATCACTGGTATCATGAAGGCTAAAAAACTACAATGGCTGGGGCATATAGAAAGAATGGAAGACAATAGGGAAACAAAACTCGCTTACACTCAGGAAATAAATTATCGTAGACCCCGAGGTAGACCGAGGTAGGTGGAGAGATAATATACATACAGACCTACAAGCACTTGGAATCAACGACTGGCAAGAGAAGGTCAACCAGAAAGACGAATGGAGACGGATTGTATCTGCAGCAAAGAACCTCAATGGCTCAGAACGCTGAAGAAGAAGAAGAAGAAGAAGAAGAAGAAGAAACTTTAACACTTTGTATGTTGAACAACACATGGAAGACACCGTCTCTCTCAATCACATGGCCGCTGTCCAGCACATGCCTCACGATCGATGAAGTGGGGATGTTCCGGTGTGTCTGTCTACCTAGGCTACCATCGCCTGTGTGTAGTATCTTGTCAATCCAGTTGGGAATGTGTACAACAACCCTGCTATGTAACTGCCACTCTGTGCTGCCGATGTAGGTGGACTCGCACCTGCATGTAAATTGGTAAATATAATTGGATTTGGCGTGCAAAGCTACAGGTTCTTTTATGGCTGGGGTGGGAATCAGTGTGGTTCTGTACCTGATAACTGGAATTGCAGCACAGAATGTTCGGCCAACTGCTGTGATGAGCCGGTCCTGTAGACGTTGCATTACGTCATCCCCTCAGAAGGTTAGCTGGATGAATACCTTGAGTTATTTCCTGGCATATTAGGCTGCATCTCGTCAGGTGCAATAAGGGATCTGTCATTTATTGCCTATATTGTACCTTTTGGTGTATGCTGGGAGGTCTTGAGCCTGCGGAATTAAGGCCGCCTGGCTAGTGCAGTCACCGTGAATTGTGCAGGTTAGGGTTTTCGTTTTTCTCCTGACAAAAAAATCCACACCTTACTGGGGATTCAAACCTGGGTCTCCCGAAGGAGAATCAAGCATTCTAGCCATTCAGCCAGCCACTCCTTTAATAAGAGATCAATCTCAAAATATTTCGGGCAATAATAAATCATGCAACATATATTGTTTGTGATTTCTATGTTTAAATTCACCAAGGGAAGACATTGTTTTTAATTATTTGATCTAATTCAGGCTTAAACATTATTACTCTACAGTCTAACTCTTTGGGGTTGAAATCCTCAAATGAACAACCATCAGGGATTTCAGTAGTTTGTTTTGGGTTAATATAACAGTTCACTGTGGTGGGAGGGGAGTTATTTATCTAAGAATATTTCTTGTAATGCATTAAAAAAGATTCCAGGATGATGCCTTAAGCTGCCCCAGGTTACATAATTTTAAGTGCTACTAAAGATGAAATATTGCACTATGTGAGTTCAGAGGATAAAATATTGCACTGCACAGGTTGTATCCATCCATCCATCCATCATGTGCCATGCCGATTAGCATGGGACGGTCATGTTTTGCCATCTCTCGATCACCAGAGTCATGGATCAGCTCCGTGTTTCTGTCTCGACCATGCCATGTGGCCAAGCCATCCAGGTATTTACTTCTCAGTCTTCCTCTTGGTCTCTTCCCTTCAATCTTGCCAGTTGTTACCTAGTTCTCCAATTCATTTTTTCTCATAACATGCCCAAAATATTTTGACTGTCTATGTCTAATGTCTCTAATCAGTTAAGATTTTCATTTGTTTCTTGAAGGACTTGTTCAGTGGTTTTTCTGTCTGTCCATGGTATTCTTTGCATTTTCCTCAGAAACCACATTTTCACAGCCATCAGATGTTTTTCAGCTTGTCTGCTCATTGTCCATGCTTTACACCCATTTAAAAGTATAGGTTCTATGTAGCACTTCAACACACTTTTTCTTGTTTCAGTTGATATCTGTTTATTGGTTGTATACAACAGGTTGGTTACAACAAAATATTTCACTATGCGGATTGTAGAGAACAGCATATTGCACTGTGCAAGTTGTATTCAAAAATATAAATCACTGTGCCAGTTGTAGAAAACAGCAAATTGCACTACGTAGGTTGTAGCGAACAAAAATACAGCACTTCACGGGTTGTATAGAACCGCATATTGCACTGTGCAGGTGGTATAGAAGAAAATATTGCACTATGCAGGTTGTAGAGAACAGCATATTGCGCTCTGCAGGTTGATGAGAACAACATATTGCACTATATAGGTTGTACTACATAGGTACATTACACCTCACAGGTTGTATAGAACAAACTACTACACTGTGCAAGTTGTAGAGAACAGCATATTTGCACTCTGCAGGTTGTAGAGGTCAAAATATTGCACTGCACAGATCATTATATACAAAAAATATTGCACTATCTAGGTTGTTAATAAGTAGCTTATCCTTTACAGGATGTTGCAGTCAACGCCAGCATTGTTTTTTATTTGCTGTTCTTATGTCTTGACAAGTTTACGTTCAGTAGTTTGCCATTGCTTTCCGAATATCCGGCACCCATACCATTTAATAAAATACTAACGCAACGTGGTCTGTTGCCAAATCGCATGCAGCTGTGTTTTGAACATGGGTATGCAGGATCACAAACCACATCCATAACCCCTTTTCCACGGAGTCAGCGTATAGAACAAATTATTGCATTTCACAGGTTGTCCAGAAAAGGACGCACCATCATCTTTTCCATCCACCAGCCACGATACTCCATCTACCGTCTGTTTGACAGCCTTATGCTGTTGTCCGGTGGAGTCATAGTCTACCATGGGCCGGCCCGCGAGGCTTTGTCCTTTTTTGAGGCACAAGGTAATCTTATAGTTCATGCAGTGTTTGCAAATGTGCAAGAGTGACTCTCCCCTTGTCTCTATCTCTGCGTGTCTTTTTTGTCTATTTTTGTCAATGTTGCTGGCTGACTATCTGTGCCTGTTTCTATCTGTCTTTATTTGGGTATCACTGTTTCAGTGTGTTTCTTTGCATCTGTCAGTCTCTGTCTGTCTGTGAGTTTCACTCTGTTTATCGTCTATCTGACCTTTTCTCTGTTTGATATATGCTATTGCTCTGTATACATCACATACTGCTGTTTCTTATACTATTAATACTACTGCTTCTGCTGCTGCTTCTACTGCTTCTGCTGCTGCTGCTGCTGCTAATACTATTGCCACTGCAGATTTGATGCAGCTATAATTGCTACTTCTTCACCATAACAGTTATTCTCAACATAAAGATATTTCAATTACTCTTTTTTTAAATTTCATTATTTTTTTCTTCTATTCTTCTTTTGTCCTACTTCTGTTGAATTTTCATCACAGAGATGAAACTGATGTAATTTTCACTTGTTTTGTTACTTGTACTAACATCATATTAAATTTTTTTTGTCTCTTTAATTCCATCTAGCCAAATCTTCCTGGGTTGTCCTCTCAAATTGTATCCCAACATACTTATGCTTCAGCCACTGGCTGATCTTGTACTGTTCCAACTAAATCTTTGAACTATTTAATTCTTTGGTGTTATTTAAGGTCAGCAATGGGTGCTATCCTTATGCTTGATCTTAGTTTCTCATTTGTCTCTCTCTTATTGTTTTTCTAGTTATGTTTCTTATGCATCTCAACTGACATGATGTGAAGTTACACCTGTGTGTTTCTTGGACTGTCCATGTTGATATTGGTAAAACAGCATTTAGACAAATAAAGCGCATGTCAGCTTCTTTATTGTATATATGTTATTTGGATGTTTTAGGATAGGTACTATTTGATAGTTGTTTGCTTTCTGTATTCTCGTTTCTATTTCTCTATCTAGTCTTCCATCCTCTATGAACATATTGAAAAGATACTTGTACTATCTAAAATTTTCTTTCTTTATAGTTCCAAATTTATGCAAAACTCATCAGCCTTTTCATCTCTATATATTCTTCTACGTGTAAATTATCTTTTTCTTTTTCAAAGTATGGTTTCTTTTCTATGCATACCTTTATCTCGACATAATGTGTTTCTGAATTGTGAATGCAATTGTTTTTATTTTAATTACTGTATGTGTAACACAAATGGTACAACCAGAAGAACTAAAAGCTGCTTGTCAAAACAGTTACCATGTAGTTGGTTGCCATCTTGTACAGGTTGTTGTAAAGTCTCACTACACTTTGTGTATAGGTCAAATTTGAAAAAATTAAGTACATGACATCATCAAAGCATCAAAAAATGTGCTAAAGAATTAATTAAATTAGTTACAATAGTTACTGCTATGGTCTAACTCTGTTTTGAGGAAGCTGGGAAGTACCATTGAAGTATTCATTATAATTTAAAACAATGTTTTCCCGTAGTGAATTTGAATAACGAAGACACAAACAATAGATTGCACGATTTATTGCCTGGCATATTTCGCTGCATCTCGTCAGGTACATACTGCAGAACTCACACAACTTACGTGAAATTAACTAGATAAATCCTTCAAGTTGAAATATACACAATTTCGCACAGTAATGTCGATTGTCTACCACGGTAATTTTAAGCTGACTAACATGTCTTTCTGTTTACACAATTCTGGCTTGCGTTGATAGATCATAATTGCTTCTGCAAATTTTAACAAGCGAGTATTCTGTGTTCTAAACAACACGCGAAATGCAGTCTCTCTGGACACAACATGGCGACTGGCAACAATGTGCTTGCCGATTGAAGACGCCGGGAGCTTCCGGTGTGTCGGCTCCTCGTGGCTATCATCTCCTGTGTGTTGTATCTTGTTGACCCATTGAGGTATGTGTTCTAACACCCGTTTGTTAAGCTGTCTCTCCGTTCGGCCAATGTAAACGGCCTGGCATCTACATGTGAATTGGTAAATACAATTGTTTGTGGCGTACAGAGGAACAGGCTCTTTGACTGTTGGTGTAGGAATGGGTACGGTTTTACATCTAATGACTGGAGTTGCCGCACAGAATGTTTGACCTACTGCTGTAGTAAGCCGGTCTTGTAGACGTTGCATTACGTCATCCCCTCGAAAGGTTAGCTGGATGAATACCTTGAGTTTAGGGACTGTAGTTACGTCTGCTTTGGGTTTGGGCTGTTGGCAATGGCGCTTTATAAATCCTGTGGAGTACCCATTCAGGTTTAAGACATTCTTCAGAGTTTCAAATTCCTCTGTCAGTGTGTCCTGGGTGCATATCTTTCTAGCACGGTCAAACAAGGTCCGTACTAAGCCCCGTTTGTACTGGACAGGTGTGAAGCTCTGAAAATTTAGGTATTGGCCAGTCCATGTTTCTTTGCGATACACCGATCTTTGAATTGTGCCGTCTGCTCTACGTCTCATTAGAATATCTAGGAACGGTAACGCTTCGTTGTGTTCGTGTTCCATAGATAGAGAGATGTTTTTATGCGTCTTGTTCATTGTGGCCTGAAACGATGTTGCTTGTAGCTCGTCTGTGGTGATGATTAGTATATCGTCCACATAACGCCGGTAAAAGGCCAAGTTGTTGATGTCTGAGGATCTCTTTTCTTCTAAGTGTGCCATGAAGATGTCCGCTAGAATAGGACCAAGAGGACTCCCCATGGCCACTCCGTCAATTTGGCGGTATGACTTAGTTTGAAAATTGAATAGGATGTTGGCGGTACATAGTAGTAGTAGCCTCTCCAGAATAGGTGTTGGTATGCCTAATTTTAGTTGTTTGTCTTCAATGCGTTCCCTTATTATTTTCACTGTCTCCTCTAATGGAACGTTAGTGAATAGGGAGGCTATATCCATGGATGCCATGTGTTTGTTATTTATGTCCATAGTATCCAATAATTCCACCAGTTGGAATGTATCTCTGAGTATTTTTGGATCGAAGGACTGTCGTACTGGTTTTAACATTTCGGCTAACCATCTCGCCATTCGGTGTTGTGCAGAGTTAACCATGGACAGGATAGGTCTTAGCGGGATGCCGGGCTTGTGAAGTTTGGGTAGACCGTACATCTGAGGAGTGTGCGAGCCGCGTGGTGTGAGCGTTTTTGCAGTGGCCTCACTGATGAGTCCCGCATTCACAAGTGACTGGATCTCTTTCCTCATTATAGCATCCAGGTCCTCCGACTTGTTTACTTTTTGATCTATCCTGAATTTGGATTCGTCTGACAATATTACATCCATTTTTCTCTGGTAATCTGACATGTCCATCAGTACTGTACCGCTCCCTTTGTCAGGTTTCAGTATGACGAGGGTTTTGTTAGCCTTTAACGCTTTTAAGGCAGTAAGGTGTTCGTTGGTCAGCGGACACGTCTGTTTAGAGGGTGTTGTGCGATACTGGTGTTCTAAATCTACCAGTTTGGCCTTCAGCCACCCGACCGAATCAGCAGAGGTAGGTGATAACTTGGAGACTTGATCAAACAACATTTCAAACTGTGCTTGCGACTCAACACGATTGATGTGTTTAGGCTTTATGCATAATTTTAATCCGTATGCAAGGGCCTCTGTTTCAATGTTGTTGAGTACGTATGACGATACGTTCCTCACATACTTCTCTGGGTTGTCTAGTACTGACGTTGTTACCTTTTCAGTGCTCAGTGATTTGTTGAGGCGAGCATTCTCTGCGATTTTCACCTTGTACACTGCTTCTGTACAGAATTTCGTGAACTTCAAGTAGCCATACAAACTCAATTCTTGGGTGACGTAGTAGGCAGAACTGTGTGTGCGCTTCAAGTTGGCCAGCTTGGACTGGGTTTCTTCTATCTGGTTTTTTGTCAGTCGTCTCAGGTTTTTTCTTGTCGGACATATTCTGTCCGTCCTCAGAGATCTGAAATACCGGTGAGGAAATATCCCCGTCCTTAGGCATTCCTCGAGAAATCTCAATCGACAATCCTGTAGCGATATCTTACACTTCAGCTTGAGTAATCCATCTAATCGCTTCACAGTTGGTAATGGGAGGCGACGTTTGAGAAATTCAAAACAATGTTTTCCCGTAGTGAATTTGAATAACGAAGACACAAACAATAGATTGCACGATTTATTGCCTGGCATATTTCGCTGCATCTCGTCAGGTACATACTGCAGAACTCACACAACTTACGTGAAATTAACTAGATAAATCCTTCAAGTTGAAATATACACAATTTCGCACAGTAATGTCGATTGTCTACCACGGTAATTTTAAGCTGACTAACATGTCTTTCTGTTTACACAATTCTGGCTTGCGTTGATAGATCATAATTGCTTCTGCAAATTTTAACAAGCGAGTATTCTGTGTTCTAAACAACACGCGAAATGCAGTCTCTCTGGACACAACATGGCGACTGGCAACAATGTGCTTGCCGATTGAAGACGCCGGGAGCTTCCGGTGTGTCGGCTCCTCGTGGCTATCATCTCCTGTGTGTTGTATCTTGTTGACCCATTGAGGTATGTGTTCTAACACCCGTTTGTTAAGCTGTCTCTCCGTTCGGCCAATGTAAACGGCCTGGCATCTACATGTGAATTGGTAAATACAATTGTTTGTGGCGTACAGAGGAACAGGCTCTTTGACTGTTGGTGTAGGAATGGGTACGGTTTTACATCTAATGACTGGAGTTGCCGCACAGAATGTTTGACCTACTGCTGTAGTAAGCCGGTCTTGTAGACGTTGCATTACGTCATCCCCTCGAAAGGTTAGCTGGATGAATACCTTGAGTTTAGGGACTGTAGTTACGTCTGCTTTGGGTTTGGGCTGTTGGCAATGGCGCTTTATAAATCCTGTGGAGTACCCATTCAGGTTTAAGACATTCTTCAGAGTTTCAAATTCCTCTGTCAGTGTGTCCTGGGTGCATATCTTTCTAGCACGGTCAAACAAGGTCCGTACTAAGCCCCGTTTGTACTGGACAGGTGTGAAGCTCTGAAAATTTAGGTATTGGCCAGTCCACGTTTCTTTGCGATACACCGATCTTTGAATTCAGTCATTAGATGTAAAACCGTACCCATTCCTACACCAACAGTCAAAGAGCCTGTTCCTCTGTACGCCACAAACAATTGTATTTACCAATTCACATGTAGATGCCAGGCCGTTTACATTGGCCGAACGGAGAGACAGCTTAACAAACGGGTGTCAGAACACATACCTCAATGGGTCAACAAGATACAACACACAGGAGATGATAGCCACGAGGAGCCGACACACCGGAAGCTCCCGGCGTCTTCAATCGGCAAGCACATTGTTGCCAGTCGCCATGTTGTGTCCAGAGAGACTGCATTTCGCGTGTTGTTTAGAACACAGAATACTCGCTTGTTAAAATTTGCAGAAGCAATTATGATCTATCAACGCAAGCCAGAATTGTGTAAACAGAAAGACATGTTAGTCAGCTTAAAATTACCGTGGTAGACAATCGACATTACTGTGCGAAATTGTGTATATTTCAACTTGAAGGATTTATCTAGTTAATTTCACGTAAGTTGTGTGAGTTCTGCAGTATGTACCTGACGAGATGCAGCGAAATATGCCAGGCAATAAATCGTGCAATCTATTGTTTGTGTCTTCGTTATTCATATTCATTATAACACTAATAACAGGTGTTGGAAATGTCCACCACGGGCCTCAAGACATGGCTGTACATGTCTCTTCATATTGTCAAATACCTTCTGTAACGTGACTGTTGTTATTTCCTTGTGTATCAACTGCCATTTCTAAACACTTGTTCAACAACAAAAAAATTCTTTCTTCCGTTGGCAACTTTTGTTTGGAGTGCAAAGAATTACTCCAGCACACAACAACCATTCGCTGCATATTGCTTCATGGTAGACTGTAGAGCAAATTTTTTAATGACTTCATCTTCATTTTGTAACGTTGTTCTACATACAAAGTTTAGTGACACTTTACAAACACTCTGTATGTTGACAAGTATTTAAAAACCAAAACAGCAGCTGCCATACCAACGATCAAACACACATCTCAGGAAATGTTAGGCTGAAGCCAATCCCCGAAATTTAGTTGACTGCTTTTATCAACAAGAGGTCGATGTGCCAGGGAGGTTTAACTTTCTGTGCTGAAAGGATCGTAGCGGGTTCATTTCACACTCAAATGTTGACTGCTTGTTCAGAAAGATATAGAAAGTCAGATTGCCTAGTAAAATTATGAACAGGAAATAAATGCTGGGGTCCTGTAAAAGTTAGTTGCATATCCTTTACAGGACGTAGCAGTCAACTCCAGTATTTCTTTGGCTGTTTGTGATTTCTGGGCAAGTTTACCTTCAGTAGTTTGCCAATGCTTTCTGAATGACCAGCACTTATGCCATTGTATAGAAACCAATGCAAGGTGGTCTGCTTCCAAATTGCCCATAGCTGTGTTGCAAATTGCATTAATTAGTTAACCCCTTTGACACAGAGCCGACTCCTGTAAAAAGAATATGCAGTTATTTTTTTTTTAATCAACCAGGTTTTCATTGCCAGGAGCACAATAATCCTCCAGATTTTTTTCTCGATGTGATTAATGGAGACCCTACTACCTTAAAACATGGTGCAAATATAGAGAATGATCTTGATGATGAGATTGAACGTAAGTCATTGTGTGTGAGTGTTCACAAGTCCTCTTCTCATAGGATGTACTTTTTATCTTAGTGTGTGTCTTGGTATCAATGTTTGTCCTTCTTATCTTAAGGAAATGTCCTTATATTAGTATGTCCTTCTTATCTTAATGTATGTCCTTGCATCATTGTGTGTCATTCTTATCTTAGAATTTGTATCATAGTATCTTGTGTTCTTTATCCTCCATTAGGGTATATTTCCTCAGCCATCTCACTCCAAGCCGTCCTATAATTAGCTGTCTCATGCAGCTACGTCAATGTCCTCCAGATATTAATGATTTCTATCTCTAGTTATTTTCGTATGTTGTTGGACCTTGCTCTGTTTCATTTGCCCTATAGGTTCCAGAAAAAGGACCTTCTAGTTATACTATTTTCAAGTTTTCACAATGTCTGTCTCTTGAAGTGAGGTTTCACCAAGGGAGATTGGGTTGCTTGATCTATACTCATTATCTTTGTCTTTTCCCTATAGGTTTTCTTTTCCCTATAGGTTTTAAGACCTACCATTGTAATTAGAACTAAAAAAGACTGTTAGATTCATACAAGAGACAACATTGCAGTTATAGACATATTTCAAGCGACCAAAAGAAGAAGAAGAAGTATTATTTTTCTTCATTTCTGGTATGCTAACATTGCAAGAATGCTTATTATATTCATTATATTTCTCTTGAAATATTTTCTGTCAAATTGTTAAGTAGTTTTACCTGTCAAATGGTGAAGTAGTTTTACCTGTCAAATGATAAAGTAGTTTTACCTGTCAAATAGTTAGGTAGATTTACCTGTCATATGGTTAAGTAGTTTTACTGGTCAAACGATTACCTGTCAAATGGTTAAGTAGTTTTACCTGTCTAATGATAAAGTAGTTTTACCTGTCAAATGGTTAAGTAGTTATACCTGTCAAATAGTTAAGTAGCTTTGTCTGTCAAATGGTTAAGTAGTTTTAGTTTTAAAATTATTAAGTAATTTTACTTTTCAAATAATTAAGTAGTTTTAGCTTTCAAATAAATACTTAATGATTGCTTTCAGTTGGGCAAAAAATGTGTAAGTAACATTAGCAGCATATTGAATGTTTTCATTCTACAGTGCATGTATGTACTATTATGTCATCAAATATATTTAAATACCTACATTCTTAACATTATTAACACACTTATTCTGTAAAGGTGTAAATGTGTAGCTTAGTTGTTTTTTTTAAATATATGTTTTTTGTGAGCCATACAAAGACATCCTACCTCCATATCCACTCCAACCCCCATTGTCTGTATTATCAACTCAGACTTCCAAATATCCATTATTGTGAACGTGACAAGATAATTTAATTTACATATAAACTGATGCATTCTAGAATGTGGTCAGAAAAGTGTCTTCTTTCAATGAAGAGGTTTTTTGTTTGTTGTTGTGATGGTTAGTGTTATATTCTATTAAAAATATGTAATTGTTGGTGTTGTATTCCTGCATGAAATGTGATTGTTGTTGTTGTAGTATTGTGATGGTTAGTGTTATATTACAATAATAAATGTTATGTTTAGTGTTATATTCTAGCATTAAATCTGATGATCCATGATAAATTCTTGCATGAAAGGTGATAACTGGTATTATATACCAGCAAGAAATGTAACAGTGGGTGTTATATTCTAACATGAAATGTGATGGTTGGTATTTTATAATCTAACATGAAATGTGATGATTGGTATTGTATATTCTAGCATGAATTGTTGTTGCTGGTATTTTATATTATAGCATGAAATGTTATGGTTGGTATTATATTCTAACATGAAATGTGATGGTTGGTGCTGTATTCTCAAATGAAATGTAATGGCTGCTGATATATTCCAACATGAAATGTGATGATTGGTGCTCTAGCAAGAAATGTGATGATTGGTGCTCTAGCAAGAAATGTGATGATTGGTGTTATATTCCAACAAGAAATGTGATGGTTAGTGGTGATATATAATAACAAACCTTGTGATAGATGGTGCTATATTCTATCAAGACTTATGATAGTCTTATGTTATAGTTATGTTGCCGGGGCCCATACGGGGGAGCAAAGAATAATAACACTGTTGCCTACCATGCACATCGTAAAAGGCGACTAAGGAGGCTATGGTTCCGTCGCCCTGCTACTGAGTGAGTGCGTGGCGCGATACTGTGAGCTGTGAATTTCGTGTGGAATGCTTTTGCATCTGTCCGCGGTTTTTCGTGTGAACTGCATTTTCGGAACGATGATGTCCGGCTGTTGCTGGATTGACTGGTTTGCCTTTTCGGTTCACGAGTGCATTTTTCAGGAGACTCCTGGGAGTCATCGCTGTAGCTATGGAGTTCATGCTTTGTGCTGCGCTTTCGGTGGGTTGCCCTGTAGAAAGAGACCGAGCCATATGGGATACAACCCCGGTCAATGAAGTCTTTATGGTGACTGCCGTTTTCATCGATGATGAACTGTATTTTTCGTGGAGGACTTTTGTGTTGGCATTCTGGCGGCGGCATTATGCACAATGTACCTGTGCGGGCTGTTGGCTTGCCGACACTCCTGTCTTTTCCATTGTTCAGATGGGGCAGTGAGGAGCATTTTGTGATATTCACTGGCACAGGAACGGAGCAATATGGGGATGACCCGTTGCCGTGAAGTTGGAACCGCGACTAGCTAACTAACTAAATGATAGATGGTGTTGTATTCTAACAAAAACTAACATATTCCCTCAAGGAATTTAACACCAATAAGCATGCATCTATTCTCACAAACTAATTATCTATAGCTGCAACATTTCTAACTCATGTACATACTGTTGTAATTACGTGAACATTTTAATTGTTTATTGTTATGTTAGTAACTGATTCAGTTCTTCTGGTTTTTCTTCTATCTGTTTCTTCATGTTTTTCTTCTTTTTCTTATTGTTTTTCTCCTTTTTCTTGTTTTTCTTTTTTTTTCTTGTTGTTGTTCTACTTTTCTTTCTAGTTTTTATTCTTCTTTTCTTTCTTGTTTTTTTTTTTTTCTTCTTGTTTTTCTACTTTTTGTTCTTATTCTTGTTCTTGTTTTTCTTCTTTTTGTTCTTCTTGTTTTTCTTCATTTTGTTGTTCTTCTTATTCTTGTGCTTCTTCTTTCTCTTCTTCTTCTTTTTTTTTTTTTTTTGAACTTCTTCTTCCCCTCCTTCTCATTATTTTCCTCCTTTTCCTCATCCTGTTCTATTTTTTCATCCTCTCATTCTTTAAGGGTATGCAGCTGTAGCAATGTAATTATATACAGGCAGATACTGCATTTACGATGAGTTTTCAGTTTTCATATTTTAAGCCACGACATGATGAAGTGCGGTGGCCAACTCTCAGCATTGTCACCTTTGCTTTTTTTTTAAACTATAAAACTGTCTTATATCCATTTCGGACGGCTGCAATTTCTGGGGATTGAAGCTGGACCACTTGCTTATTAAGCAAGCGCACTAATCATTATGCCAACACATTTCCTGTATCGGTTACTCATCATCATCATGTGGTAGTTCCTTTACAGAACGTCGCTGTCATGATAGCTCGCTGAAAAATCCTCGATCTGTTACCAGTTCTTCTATCTAATGCAATATCATGTCCAAGATTTCTGCAATGTCCTGTGTCCATCTTCATAATGGTCGCCTCCTGCAACTTCTTTCAGGACCCATATCTTTCATCGCTGTTCTTTCCAAGCCACTACAGTTCAACATGGCTAAAGTATTTCTTTCCGAGATATGATGCTGTTTGAGCCAGTTTTCTTCTATGTTCAGATTTTTTAGGTCAGTATTTTACTTCTTCTTGGGCCACGATATTCAAAGATCTGTTCTGTTCTACAGCATTTCAGTTCAAAAGACCCAATATTTATATTTAGTGATTTTGAAAGTCAGGTCTTAGTCAAATGTGACTGAGCTACCGTATGACAGTACCACCTGCTTTTTGTTTGTGCAAAATGTTGGGCAGCACTCACCAAACTCGACACCCCACATTGTGCCATTGTGTGAAGAGCAATCTTATCTTTGTGCAAAGAAATGCAACCTAAAGACTAAAAGTCATGGCAGGGTGGACCACACCCTAAGCCTTGGCCAGCAACAGTCTAAGATGGACGTTCCAACAGGCAGACAGGCAGAGCATTGCTTTAGTGATCTTGCAGCTTCAGCAACTTGTCTTGTTCCAGATGTATTGGTGTTACCTTTCCTCTGGAGTAAACTAGGCAGGCCAAGAAATGGATCATGTTGCATGGGCAACACATGGTCTCTAAATTCAGCCCTGGCTTCGTGCTGTGGAGAGGTATAAAACAATTTTACAATCATCTATCAAGACGGCCAGGTGCCAGTCAGATTGTGGAATAGTCCATGGCTCACATCCATATATTGGCAGAAAAAATGCGTACTCTTAAAAATGTTACTTTAATTATTTTTTTTTCTGTCTGAGTGATATCATTCATTGGATGGTCAAATATCTTAACTTCTTAATCTATGGATGTGAAATAACTGACCTATTTATGTTTCTCCAGCTCATGTCAGTCAACATGACACACTTGTGGCTGGGTATAAGAATTCAAGCTGGAACACAAGGTAAATCACGTCTCTTTCTATCCCAAGTCAATGCTCTGTGTATATCAGCTATTGTGAGTGTGTTTCAAGCAACATGTGCTGTGTTTTGTATCCTTTAGATCTGAAATGAGCATGGTGTTTTAATATGCAGCACAATGTATGGTCTACTGTGTATTATTGGAGCACTTCTGTGAAGCATAGAATAGCAACACTGTATTTCCTGTTTAGTCGCTTTGTTGGAATCATACATGAGGATTTAATTAAACATGTATCCATCCAAAACAAGGATACAGATGAGTAACTTCTATATTTATATTTTCATGTAATGTTTTTCATGTTCTATCAGTGTATGTTTGTTGTTTCTGTTCTGATGAAGGTTTTGGTCTTGTTACTTGTGATTGTGTTCTGGTAAAGCTAACCATCTGATTCTCAATTTTGGTGATTCATTCATTGTATCCCACAATGCATGTTGCAAGAGGCAACAGATAAGGGTTAGTGTGAAACTGGCTGTCTCATCCCATAGAAAAAAAAGGAGAAAGATTTGACAGAGATAGAAACAAGACACGAAAAGGCAAACTCTGTGACTTATCAGCTGTCATCTTTGCGCAAACGTTATAAATTACAGTAAAGTCAAGCGACAAATGATAACAGTATTTTTCTACCAACACTTTATCAAGGTTCCTGTCAATGTCCTACCAGAGAAAACTGGTCATATACGACATGAACGAACGAACGAACAAAAATCTTTATTTTCAAAGGGTTAAGAATTGGGCACGCAGGCTCGTCTGACATTCTGCCCTTCTTCTCTATTTCCTCTCATACATTCTTTCATTCAACATTTTTTATGAAGCAGTTCTTTAACAACAAAAGAACAATAAGCATTAAAACGCATGAAAAATAATCAATAATACATGACTCGTTGAGGCAATGTTTAACATAGGCATCATAAATACCCAAAGTGGGTGTAACATGCCACACATATGGGAATGTTTTTTTTTCCTGGCTAGCTGTCGTTCGAGATAATTTACCATTATTATTGTCTTTATTGCTGTTTTTTTTTTTTTTAAGGGGGCATGAAATACTTGAGAAAGGCTGTTGGGTTCTCCTTAGAGATGGAATCAAAACAACGATATCAGAAATAAGATAGGCATAACGTCATGCATTGTTTTAATTGAGAGACAAAAAAATACAGTGGTTTGGGCAACTTGAGAGTGAATCCCAATTAACTACCAATAAATGCATAAAATTAAACACAAGACATCTGGATATATACTAGAAGAAGACCAATAAAATAATGTAGAAGACCAAAACAACAGTCCAGAAGACCAACAAAATAGTGTAGAAGACCAACTAAATAGTGTAGAAGACCAACAAAATAGTGTAGAAGACCAACAAAATAGTGTAGAAGACCAACAAAATATTGTAGAAGACAAACAAAATAGTGTAGCAGACCAACTAAATAGTGTATAGACAACATGAAGTGTACTCTAAACAAACACAAATACTAAACAACTAAGCCAACACTCTGTGAGCTGTGCTAGCACAGTGGCTAGATGCTCATCTGCTGGCCTGGTGGTCATGGGTTTGAATACACAAGGCCAATTAATTTTTTTAAGGATTTGGACTCCGAGTTCAACCTAGCCTAAAATAAGCACTAGAAAATGTCTTGTGAAGGTGACTTGTGGGACATTCACTACATCACTCTAAAGTAGTGATTGGTCTATAATAATATGGGTATAGCACCATGTGCCTAAATATTAGGGACGTTCATTTGAAACCCGTTCCAATGGCTTTATTACAAAAGCATGAAAGAAACATTAACAGCTGTGGTAGAATTAAACAAAGCATTCATTTTGAATGAATTATGCACCATGGGTTAGTCAGAAGAAGTCGTTGCAGGCATTCAGGCAAGCATCCCATTACTTAGGAAGCCAGCAAATGCCGTCTGCAAAAAAGGATTATGGTTGCTCACTGAACCAAGTGTTTACCTAGTTCCTTACTTCTGCATCTGTGTGAAATCGTTGCCCCTTGAGAGCTTTTTTTTTTAGAGATCTAAATAAATGAAAACCAGGACTATAGGCTGGATGTTTTAGGCTGAATTTCCAACTTCTTCCTTGCCAATGCTTCCTGCACAATCTTTGCGACATGCGGCCGAGCATTATCGTGCAACAAAATCAAACCGCAAGAAAGGATGCCGGGTCGTTTATTCTTGATGGCTTTTTGCAGCTTGTCTAGTGTTTGCAAGTAGTGGGTAGAGTTGATATTGACATCAGGTTCTTTAAAGTCAGCCAACAATAGCCCTTCATGGTCAAAAAATGCGCTCAGCATAACCTTACCAGCAGAAACCTGTAACTTGAATTTTTTGGCTTTTGGTGATCCAGCATGCTTCCATTGCATGTTCTCTCTTTTGCTGCTTGGCTCAAAGTGATGACACCATGATTCATCGCCTGCCACTATGCAGAAGAGAAATGCATCACCCTCTACTCTGTAACGCAGCAAGTGGTTCAGACACCATCCCATGCGCTCCTCTTTTTGGTGGTCGGTCAACATCCGTGGTACCCACTGTGAATGCACCTTCCGATATTGCAGTTTCTTACGAATGACCTTTTGAATTGTCCCAATTGACACATCAAATTCTTTCGCTAGCAACGTGTATGCCTCGACAACAGTTCATCTGTACCACCGCATCAATTTTTTCAATGGTTTTTTCTGTTGCAACAATATGTGCTTGACCCGACTGTCGAAGATCTGTCCTGAACTGACGCCCTTTCCGAAATATTCGTGCCCAGTCTGTCACTGTTGTCTTCGACATGCATTTGTTACCATAAATGAGTAAATACCTGGCAGTTTGCATGCATTCTTTGATGAATGTCCACTGGTTGACATCCTTCAAATGAAAGAAACTGAATCACCACTCTTTGAGCTTCTTTGGACGGAATTTTAGATCAACCCAGCCATTTTCTCAATGGACGGTCAGCATTATGGGATGATAAGCACATGCTCTTTTATTCATTGGTCAGTACTTATCACATGACTATGACATGATCATGTTCAACGTACGTAACGAACGGATTTAAAATGAACGCCCCTTATAGATCAGAGAAGTAACAGCTGCAGCAGGATATAACTATAGGGAATAATCAGTTAAGTACGTGCAACGCCTGTGGAAAAGGTTTTTGCGGGAATTACATACACCTGTTCTTATTTCCATGCAATAGGGGTCTTTGCCTACGTACTGAGCCAACACATCTGGACTTATAATGCAACCTTAGTCTCGCCCAATCTTTTACCCTTTGAGCCCAATTTGTTACCCTTTGAAAATAAAGTTTGTTTGTTTGTTCGTTCGTTTCCCCCACCACACCCATACACCTAACAGTAAGCATGTATTTTGGCAAAAAAGATAAAATCACCCACTTCAGTTTGGGCCAGACAATGGTGATTGTCCATGAAGAATGATGATGACCATTCATTTCATCCAGTGTCGTTGAAATTTTGGAACCTGTGAGTTCTAAGATGGCTGGTAAGGCCTATTTGGCTCGAAATGTTCTTTGACAATGTGGGCAAAGAATGTTTGATGTTCCAGGAGGAGGATCCCCTGCGGTGGTTTTTGTTTTTGTCCAGTCAGGCCACACAATCGTCAGTAGATGAGGACACAACTGGTAAAGATCAGTTAATTCCTAATGCTGTAGTGATTCTAATGAATTTATTTATTTCAGGCTGCAAGAAGACGCAAGTAAAATATTTGAAAGATTTCAGGCAAATGGCGGATTGAAAGGGGCAAAATATGAAACGGTTGACTATGCAACACCTTTTTACCATCAGGTCTGTCAGCTCACTTGTGTATGATTTAGCTTCCATTGCTTTATTATTTATCAATTCTTTGGATTGTGTAGGATAAGTGGGTTTGGGATCAAGATTTTGTTTTCAGTTGTCGCTTATTATTTTTATAATGCTGAAGCATCTAGACATTATTGTGGTGATAATGTGGCAACTAATACTAATACATAACATCATTATTATCATGTGCCATGCCAATATGTGAGGGCGATCATGTTTCACCATCTCAGTTGATTACCAGAGTCATGGATCAGCTCTGGGATTGTTATCATGTCCCATGTCAATATGTGAGGGCGATAATGTTTCACCATCTCTCTTGATCACCAGAGTCATGGATCAGCTCTGGGATTTTGAATCGATTTTGCCATGTGGTCAAGCCATCCAGGTATTTACTTCTCAGCCTTGCTCTTGTTCTTTTCTCCTCAATCTTGCCAGTTGCCACCAAGTTCCCACTGCTTATTTCTTGTCATAACGTGCCCACAAATTCTTGACTGTCTATGTCTAATTTCTCTAATCAGTTTACAGTTTTCATTTGTTTCTTGTAGGACTTGCTTATTGGTTTTTCTGTCTGTCCACGGTTATTCTTTGCATTGTCCTGAGAAACCAATGCCATTAGATTTTTTTCAGCTTCTCTGCTCATTGTCTACATCCATACAAAGTACAGATTCTATGTAGCACTTCAACACTCTTTTTTTCTTATACATATCAATCGACATTGATAATAGTTCATTTTGCAGGTCATTTGCAGGATGTTGCTCTCATTATGCTCATCATAGCTCCAGACAAAAACCCTACATCTTTACCAGTTCCCTTGCTGCATGAAATTTCTTGTCCAAATTGCTTTTAATAACGTGTGTCCTTCCTTCATGCATCCTATCCCAAAAAAGATTCTTGATCCTTTGCCACTTCTCTTGCCTCATGCATATTCATGCCTAAGATGTTTGCAATTCCTTGTCCATCTTCATGCTGATCGACCCATGTCTCTACTTTCAGGAACCATGCCTTCCATTATTGTTCTTTCTAACCCATTGTGATTGATTGATTGATTGATTGATCTAGGAACCGACATCACAGCATTTGGGGCATTCTCATAGGCGCTCTGTCCCCATCCTCAGCAGCCAGCAAAGAATTCCAACACCAATAGTAAACTTATTGTGACATTTAATATAGCCAAAGTATTTCAGTTTTCCAGACATGTCCCAGTTGACCAGTATGTCAGGCTATCCACCATTTTTATTAGCCAGATTTCCAGTCATTTCATTGCATAATATATTCAAATCAGATGTGATTACAATCCTTTTTTAATTGTCTGATAAAGTGCAGAGAATGTTGCGATTAAGCTAGCTAGTTCTACATTGATGTTGCACTTCAGTGTTGAGGACTACAGACATTGCATCTTCTTCTTTCATTGGCTTTAAATTTCTTTATAACTGCAATGTTGTCTCTTGTATGAACTGTTGCCTATAACTGCAATATTGTATCTTGTATGAATTTCACTATCTTTTTTAGTTCTTCATAGAGTCTATCTTCTACTGTTGTTTCTCTAGACCAGACGGTTTGCCTAGATATGTTGTATTGCGGACAGTTTTGGATTATGTGCTTTAGAATAATGATTTGTTCTAGTCTGTCCATGAGGTAGTAATCATCTTGAGCTGGTTTGATCAGTCTTTTCATTTGGTGGTATGTAACAGGTATGTCAGGTTGTTGTTCTAATGCTCCTTTCTTGGCCAGTCGAGCAGTCTTTCGTTTCCAGGTACCCCAAAGTGAAATGGTATCCACTGTATGGTGACCTTAAACTGACTGCCAAGTTTAGAAAGTAGTGTCCATAGTACTGGCAATTTCCCAGGCAGTAGCACCTCAAGTACTGATTTTGCATCTTGTCAATAGCACCACAGACTGTTTACCTATGGTTGGTATTCAGTAATTTTCTCTGTTGCTATCTTGATTACATTGCATTTGATTAGAGAGCTATATGTTGTTCTTTTAATATGATATTAACAAATGTTCACATTGTTTATTAATTGACAAACATTAACAAGTAAATCCTCTGCGCTGTTGAAAAGCAGCTTAAACAAATGATTTTGTGACATGTTTACTAAGAGCCAAATTTGCCTGATAAGATCTTAAACAAATTCCTTAATGTTAATGTAACCTATCAATTTTGTCCTCTCCAAGGTTGGAGTGGTCGCAGGAAGAGCTTTGAAGAACATAATCAGGAATCCACAAACAAGCATTCTCACGGTATGTACTGAAGATAAATGTTATTATTGTTTTGTTTATTTTATTTCTGAGACATTCTTCGTAAAACTTGAAGACAACACAGGTCTAGAAAGAAACTTAGCAGTAAAATAGCTATATTTATTTTTTTTAACATTATACAGAAACCTCGCCGGTCTCCCTTGCTGAGGGGTTAGCAGCTTTCTCCGTAACCCTGAATACTCTCGTGGTTGACGTGAGCGCATGAGAATTGGAAGTGGTTCGAGTCGCACCAGTGACTTATGAGAGTATGGAGCCGATTACTCAGAAAGTCATGGCATGCTGATGAGCGTAATCTAGCCTAGGAATCAACATACAGCTGAAAGATGCCGATGTTGACCACAATATCCTGAAACAGGATGGAAACGCGGAAAATAAAAATTCATAAACCTCACAGGACAGAATTTTAAAAAATATAGTTCTTCCATTGTCTTATATGTCAAACATACATAAACTTCTCAGGCAATAGTTTTCTAGGAAAGAGTTTAACAAAATATAGCTCTTTCCATTGTCTTATTTGTTAAACATACATAAACACACCAGTCCATGGTGAAGGTGTTAAGGGCGCAGTTCATAATCCCACATACCGCATTTTAAACACAGCTGCGTGTGGTTTGGCTGCAGACCACTTTGCGTTGGGTTCTTTATAAAATGGTATGGGTGCCAGTCATTAGAAAGCAATGACAAACTACAGAACTTGCCAAGAGATCACAAACGGCCAAAAAATGCTATGCTATGTTATGTTATACAATACCATACCAGACCATACCATACCACACCACACCACACCATACCATACCAAAAAAGTCACTTAAAAGTCAACAGGGTTGACTTCATTGCACAGGGTTTTTATCCCATATGGCTCAGTCTCTTTCCGCAGCGCCGAAAGCATCGCACAAAGCACAAACTCCATAGCTTCCACGACAACCCTCGGGAGTCTCTGAAAAAATGCACTCGTGAACCAAAAGATGCGGCCAAGAATTGAACCCACAACCTTCTGAGCCCAAGGCAGAAGACTTGACCACTTCACCATGGAGACTCCTGTATACTATATTACATAGTATACAGTAGTATATATACTATAATATAAAACCTTGCTGTTGTTTGGTTGTGAGTCCTAGTAAGTCTGAGCTTTAAGTCTGATGTATTGGTATTTTATATTTTAATGACGTGTGTGGTGCTCATATTCTTATTTGCTGCACATTGCTTCAGCTGTCCGTGAACCTTACTCTGCCTCACATAAATCTAATTTTGCTATTCCGCCTCATCTGCTAAGATGCCCCATAAATTGCATGTCTCTTCTTCTTGTGGTTTTTATTTGTTTGTTTTCTTCTCTGTCCATGATACTCTCAAATTTCTTCTAATTCATCTCCACCCACTACCAGATTCTTCAACAACTGATTATATTACATTTGATTTCATTTATAAAACTGCATTGAAATAAAATATACATACATAATGCATTGTATTTGCTCAATAGTTCTTTTGTTTGCATTCACTTGCTTTAAATTTAAGCATAATACATACACGTGCTACTACATCTCGAAGTACAAGACTGATTTTTTGGGTGTGGATTAGCTTTCAATGTCCCTTGCCATCAGGTGAACCCACTCCGACTTCTGAGGTACTTGTAATGTATGTCCCCAGGTCAAGGATGAGAAGTCATCATTTTAATCCAACTGACTGGTGTAAAGGGTTTAACCTTAACCCACCACCTTGGCATCAGCACACCAGAAGTTTAAGAGCAAGTGCTCTTATCCATTCTACCATGCTGACCTCTATCAACTTATTTTATTATAAGGGGTGCATTTTTAATGACACTGCAGTATTTGAAAATACTGCCTGTCCAAGTTTTGTATTTACCTATAATGTTGCATGAACTTTACAGAGGGTGAATACAAAACTTGGACCGGCAATATTTTCAAACACTGCACAGTCATTAAAAATACACCCTATATTTGATTTGGTTTAGAAAACTCCATTTATAGGAAATGTACATAATGCATTGCAATTGTTAGATAGCCATTTTTCTTGTGTTTTATTTTATTTGTTTCTTGGTCTTCCATGTCCCACCTTTGTTGTTCAATTGATTTAGTGTTGATTTTCTGTTTCAGATTGGAACTTCATTGGTGTTTGCAATTATCATCGGTGCCATCTTCTGGCAACTGGATGAAGATCCCCAATCAGGCTTCAAAGACAGGTTTGTTCCTGCTTTATAAAAGATCAGTGCTAAAGGCCAATTCTCATCTCAGTTATTAAGTTAGGACAGATAGTTACACATAGTTGTTTACCTGGTCATGAAAAGCTTATGCTTTAAAGATAGATTTTCATGTCAATTTGTGAACAGAATGAATACCCAAGGTGGGTGTAATGTGCCATACATATGGGAATGTTTTTTTTTTTTTTTTGTGCTAGTTGTCGTTTTAGATAATTTACCACTATTATTGTCTTTATTGCTGTTTTCTTTTTTTTAAGGTGGCATGTAGTCTGTCATGAGGTAGTGTTCAAACAGGTTGCGACTGTATGTATAATAATTGGTGTGTCTTTGATATCTTGTGGAAGATTGTTCCACAGCTGAGTGGCAGATTATGCTAAGCTTGTTTTATATAAGTCTATCCTAGGTTTAGGGACATGGAGTATATTTAGTCGTTCGCTATGTCTGTCGTTATATTTAAACAATGGCCAAAGGTAGCTTGGGGCATTTTGAAATAGGATTTTGTGAATTAGTTTAGCCTTATTAAAAAGTAGGTGTTTGTGGAGTGGCAGTAACTGAAGATGTTCATGTAGATTAGAATTGTCTGTAAGCTTATCACCATTGATTAGATGCACTGCCCTTTTCTGGAGTGAATAAAGGCGTTTTGTTATTGATTTGGAGCATCCATCCCAGATTGTGGAGCAATAATCAATATGTGTTTGTATGTGGGAAGTATAGAATATCTTTCTTGTGTTTTCGTCAAGGAAATTTTTAATTTTGGCAAGTTGGTATACTTTTTTGGCTGTTTGTTTAACTAGAGCATGAACATGGGAATTGAAGGATAGATTTTGATCTATGGTAAGACCCAGTGCCTTGTGCTCGGTTACACTTTCTATAGGCGTGCTACCAATGTGCAGCTGAAGAGTTCTCTGCGAGTTTAGAGTGTGAAGTCTTTGCCTGGTTCCTATTAACATAGATTTTGTTTTAGAAATGTTAATTTGCATGCGGTTTGCATGACTCCAGTTAACTACACTATTTATTTCCTTCTAGCACATTATGATAAATGCAGTCGTCTGCAAATAGATTGCAGGACAATAACAGATATAAGGGAAGATCATTTATATAAATGGCAAATAACAGAGGGCCAAGTATAGACCCATGAAGTACTCCAGTATTAATGGTAATGGCTTGGGATAGAGATTTATTGCGTGATACTACTTGTTTTCTGTCTAATAAGAATGAGTTTATTAATGTCACTATATTAAAACTTACTTTCATTGTTTCTAGTTTTTTAAGTAGGACAGTATGATCTGTCATATCGCATGCTTTTCTAAAGTCTATAAACATCGTTCCACATAGAGTATTGTTGTTAATATTTTGATGCCAGTTTTCTATCATGTTTGTTAGGGCCGTATGACAGGAATATTTTGGCTGAAATCCTGACGGACTGTCAGCTATTAGTTTGTGGCGAACTAAGTGCTCTAGTGTTGTTTTGTGGATGTGCTTTTCTAGCGGTTTGGATAGTGAGGATAATATGGAAATTGGTCTATAATTACTCATGATGAACCAGCTTTTAAATGAGGATACACTTTAGCGATTTTAAAGTCTGATGCTATATCATCAGCATACTGAATCTCTGGTATGTTTACATTTCTCATATTTTCGGCGTACAGGTTAAACAAATAGGGGAACAGCACACATCCCTGACGGACTCCTTGTTTGATGTCAAACTAATTTAATGTCTCATCATCATAAATAATAATAGAATAGTGGGATACTTGTGAATGTTATTTAAATATAAAATTGTATTTGTACATCAGTTGTAAATCAACAAGGTACAGCAGAAATATTACAGAGAAATGATTGGCCAGGTGGTTGGTTTAAAAACCCTGTACACCTATGAGTGTGATTTCTCAGTCCTAGTACAGCAAAATGTTTACATATAAAAATATTTTAATACCCTAGCGCAGTGGTTCTCAACCGGTGGGGAATTCCCCCCCCCCCCCCCCCCCCCGGGGGGGGGGGGGGGGGGAATTTTAGGGTTTCCAAGGGGGGAATGAAGATTATTTCAAGATCGCGTTAATACAAGAACCGATTACTTGATATTGTTTTTCCCTTCATACTTTACGGTTCTGTACGTCTCACCCTTCTAAATAATTTTATAAAGTAAGTAGACCCACAAATCACATTTTATGTGGACGTCTAGACTTGTTTTAGTATGTGTTTCCATTATTACTTATACAGGAGGGAGGGATTTTTAGGTAGGAAATACGAAAAGGGGGGGAGGGGATGACATTCTGAAAATATGGTGAAGTGGGGCATGGCCAAATTTTTAGGTAGGAAATACAAAAAGGGGGGGGGGGGGGGGGATGACGTTCTGAAAATATAGTGAAGGTGGGCACGGGCCAAAAAAGGTTGATAACCACTGCTCTAGCGACATACTACATGATAACACTCAGAGCAAGCAATTTGAACATAATACCCTAGCAACATACTACATGATAACACTCAGAGCAAGCAATTTGAACATAATACCCTAACGACATACTACATGATAACACTCAGAGCAAGCAATTTGAACATAATACCCTAGTGACATACTACATGATAACACTCTGAGCAATCATCATCATCATCATTCCCGTGTGTTGCCTGGGCCCATAAGGGAAGCAAAGAATAGCAACACTGTAGCCTACCATGCATGTCGTAAGAGGCGACTAAGGAGGCTTGATGGTTCCGTCGCCCTGCTACTGAGTGAGTGCGTGGCGCGACACTGTGAGCTGTGGGTTTCGTGTGAAGTGCTTTTGAATCTGCCCAAGTTTTTTTTTGGAACGTGACTGCATGTTCGGAGCGATGGCAGGTGGCTATGTCCCAGAGTTGACCGGTTTTTGCCTTATGCAGAAATGCATGGCTGCTGGGCTTCTGGTTGACTGCCACTGCCGTCTGTGATGAACTGTATGTTCATGGACTGTGTGGGTGAACATCTAGGAAACATCCAGATAGGAAAATGACTGCCGATTCCATCAGAGATGAATTGGGTGTTTCGTGGGGGCCTGGTGTGTTGACATTCTGGCGGCGGCATTATGCACAGTGTATCTGTGCGGGCTGTTGTTTGTCTAGACTCTTGTCTTTTCCACTTTTCACATTGGGCAGTGGGGAGCGTTTTGTGTGATATTCACTGGCACAGGAACGGAGCATAATGGGGACGACCCGTTGCTGTGAAGTTGGAACTGCGACTAACTAACTCTGAGCAAGCAATTTGAAAACTTATTCTTCTTTTATTTGTTTGAAATTTATTGTCTATATCTCCAATGTTGTCTCTTGTATTTTTTGTGTCTGTGCATTTGATCTCTTTTAACTAAAGCATAGTCCATACATGTGCGACAACTTCTAGTGCACTGGACTGATTTTTGCATGTGGATTAGCTTTCCTTATTACCAGTGTCCCTCTCCATCAGGTGAACCCACTCCATCTTCAAGGGTACTTGTAATTTACATCCCCAATTTAAGGATGAGAAGTCAACATGTTAGTCCAATGTATCTGATGTAGGTGTTGAACCTGCTACCTCGGCATCAGCACACTGAATGTTTGAGAATGAGCGCTCTTATCCATTCGGGCATGCTGTACTTCACTGTCATTTTTTAGTTCACTCAGTGGCGATGGTTTTTTATGAAATGGTATGGGTGCTTGTCGTTCAGAAAGCAACGGCAAACTACTGAACGTAAACTTGCCAAGAGATCACAACAGCAAAAATTGCTGGTGTTGACTGCAACGTCCTGTAAAGGATATGCAAATAACAGTGGTCCATAGAGTTTATCTTTCACTGTTGTTTCTTTAGGCCAGAAGGTTTGTCTAGATTTGCCCTATTTGAGGCTGTCTTAGAGTAAGTGAATTTTTGAACTTTGAACCCCAGAAAATCTCTATGTGAACACCATAGAGTAAAATGTTACATGTCCATTGCAGGATGTTGCAATTAACCCCAACCTTAGGTTGATATTCTAGGCAATTTTACATCCAGTAGTTTGCCTTTTATTGAGAAATGAACATTGTAGTGCAACTGACCAGTGTAGAGGTGATCCAGCTACCAATGTCAGCACACCGAAACTTTAAAAGCTCGAGCGCTCTCACCCTTTCAGTGACACATTAACTGCTGGACACTACAGACAAAGGGAGAAAAGGCAACAATATTGGCTTTTGTTTTTCTAACTTTCATTAAGTTAATTAATTAAAATATTCAAGATAGAGGAGTGTAGACTTATCTCCCAATCTCACAGAAAAGGATAGAAAACAGTTAATTAATTCAAGTTATTTATCTTGTACACAGAAGCGGTGTTTTGTTCTTCCTGATCATGAACCAGATGTTTTTCAACATGTCGGCTGTGGTTGTATTCATCAGCGAAAGGAAGATCTTCATGTAAGTGTAACTTATAAAACACATGACTGTATCATGGTATTTTTTTTATGTTCTATGTTGTTTTTTTATTGTCCTATGGTGTTTCTTCATGTCATATAATGCATGCTCTTTCATATCCTATAATACATTGTTTCTTTATGTCCGTTAATACATGCTGTTTCTACATGTCCTATAATCTATGCTGTTTCTGCATGCCCTATAATACATGCTGTTTCTACATGCCCCATAATACATGCATGTTTCTACATGCCCTATAATACATGCTGTTTCTTCATGTCCTTTAATACATTAATAAACCCACTAAATGCTTGGTAATTTTTCATGAAAGTGCACCTTCTGATTTGCTATATATAGTTTTTTTTTTTTTTAAAGTTAATGCATTATCCTTTTTAGGACACTGCAATCAATCCCAGTATTTATTTGGCAATTTTAGTTAAGTAGTTTGCCATTGCTTTCTGAACGGTTGATGCCTCATGCCATCAAAATTAACACGATGTGTTCTGTTTCCATATCACACGCAGTTGATTTTCAACCCTCTCCCTGTATTTTGGGGAGTTATGAAATAGGAGAAGAACAATTGTGGGTTTGTAGAAGGCAAGAGCATAGTAAATGCTGTGTATATACTGAGAACAGTAATTGAACGTTCTATAGAAGTAAACAAAGATCTATATCTTTGCTTTTTTGACCACACAAAGGCTTTTGATAAAGTGAGACATGTCAACATGATAAGGATGCTTGAAGATCTACAAATTGATGGAAAAGACCTTAGACTTGTAAAGAACATATATTGGAAACAACAAGCTGCCATCAGAATTGATAATAATGTAGGCCTATACCAGCCTATCAATATCAGCCTATTAAAAGAGGTGTGAGGCAGGGATGTGTAATGTCTTCAGATCTTTTTTCCCTGTACAGTGAAAATATTTTCAGAAATATAGAAGATAGGAAGGAATCAACATTGGGGGACTCAGACTATATGTTGTGTTATCATAAGCTAGTCTCTCTTGCACGTAAAAACTGTCCATTAAACTTCGTCACGAACATTCGAGAACTTCTTTTACTTCTTAACACACAGCCATCCATGCAGATGATCACATCGCCTGGTCGCGAATTGTTGAGGATCAATTATTGCACCTTCCATTCAGCGCAGCCTGCAAGCCAATCTGGGAATTCCCGGACCAATGTTATTTCATCCATCATGTACCATGCCGGAAAGCGTGGGCGGTCATGACTCGCTATTTCACCCAATCACCAGAGTCATGGATCAGCTTATTGTTCCTGACTCGACCATGTCATATGGCCAAGCCATCCAGGTATTTACTTCTCGGTCTTCCCCATGGTCTGTTCCCTTCGCTCTTGCCAGTTGTCACGAAGTTCTCCAATGCATTTCTTCTCATAACATGCCCTCAAAACTTTGGCTGCCTACGTCTAATATTTCTAATCAATGTACGATGTTCATTTGTTTCCTGTAGTACTTGGTCATTGGTTTTCTATCTGTCCATGGTATTCTTTGCATTCTCCTCAGAAAACACACTTCTGCAGCCATCAGATGTTTTTCAGCTTGACTGCTCATTGTCCAAAATGCACATCCATACAAAAGTACAGGCCCTTTGTAACACCTCAACATTCTTTTTCTCGGTTATGTTATCTTTTTATTTGTCAGTATGTTTTTCTTCTTGCTAAAGGCTACTTTCGAAATGTTATTATGCCGTCGCAAACATCAGACTTTTCCCACTTACTTTCTGGCCGAATCCTCTTCACTCCTGATTGCTCTCATGCATGCAGACTTCCTCTGCGCGTGTCCTCTGCCTGAGCCATTCATGATTTTCCTCTGATCACCATGAGAAACGTAACTATGTCCAGGGCTACATACAGCTATATGGAGATATTATGTAGCCTACAGCACCTGAGCCTGATTGCAATCGTGGGTAAGACTAAGTTGTTATCGCATTACTTCAGTATGTATGCATTCAAGTTTCACAAACCGACTCTTGGACACTGTAAGCAGTCCCAACTCATACTCAATTACTGAGAGGATCCGATGTTGACAGAGCATGAAAAACATTCTTTGCTCTACGTCTATTGCTGCCATGATCTTCAGCTCACCTAGTCCCTTCTTAGATCTCATAACAGCTGCTTCCACCTGATCCCTGAATGACAGGCTTTTGTCAAACATGATTCCCAGGTGCCTCTATTTAACCACTTTGCTTTTATTTCTCCCATTTATTGTAAGAGGTGCAAAGCCAGCTTTATAAATCCTATTGTAAAGAGAGCACTGTATGTACATGCATGCATGCATACATCCATCCATCCATCCATGCATCCGTACATATGCACACACGCATGCATGCATGCACAGATGCACACGTATGCACGCACGCATGCACACCATGTGTCATGGTTGAGACAGGAACATGGAGCTGATCCACGACTGGTGATCGAGTGAGATGGCAGAACATGACTGCCCACACTTATCGGCATGGCACATGATGGATGGAAGGATGAAACTATGCATTTAACTATTCTCTTAACCAGAGATGCCAGTTATGTATATAGCAAAGGTGTAACAAATAAAACAGGTTAATGATTTTCAATATCTAGGCTACACAGTGACACATTGACACCTGGCCATCTTGACAGACGATTGTTTGTTAATTGTGTTGCTAACAAGGCAAAACTACAGCCCATGGGGGTAGCGAATGTTATACTTCTCCATAGCACAAAGCCTGGCTGAATTGTTGAGACCATGTGTTGCCCATGCAATATGATCCCTCTTTCAGCCTGCCTAGTTTACTCCAGAGGAAAATTAACACTGATATATCTGAAACAAGAAATATTCAGAAGCTGCTGAATCAGCAAAGCAATGCTCTGTCTGCTTGTTTGAATTTTGATCCTAGACCAGCCCCAGACTAAGGCTTAGGGTCTGGTCTGCCCTGCCAGAACATTTAGTCTTTAGGTTGCATTTCCTCGCACTAGGATAATACAGTGACACCAGAATTGAACATATGACACAGAGATAAAGAACAGAATCACAACATTCAAAGATTCTTTTACAAGAATGAACAGCACAATGAAAAACATAAATATGAAAATATAACAAAAGTACAACAAAATATCAAAAGTACAAAATAATATCTGCTAACTGAAAGTGTTATTCTGTATGGTTTGTGAATGTTTGGCAATGACTCATGAAATAGTGAAGAAACTGGGGAGTAGAGATTTTGTTTTTTGGATGAAAATGTTGATAATAAAATGGACAAAGAAGAAAACAAATGCTTGAGATAGTGAATGCTGGAGGAGTTTCACATTAACTCATAAAAACTATTAGAACGAGATAAATAGAATATATGGAGTGTATCAACAAAGTTAAATAAAAAATATGAATGCTGTGGACAGAAAGAAAGATGTATGTGTAAGTGTAAAACAGCTGGGCAATATTATTCTTTTTCATACATTATAAAAGTTGGGGAGTAAAATGCTTTTTTTAAGTGTAAAAAGCTGGGCAATGTTTTTTTTTTTTTTAAAGTATAAACAGTTGGGCAATGTTTTTTTTTTAAAGTATAAACAGCCAGGCAATGTTGTTTTTAAACATATAAACAGCTGGGCAATAATATGATTTTTTTAAAAGTTTAAACAGCTGGGCAATATTGTTTTTTTTTAAAGTATAAACAGTTGGGCAATGTTTTTTTTTTAAAGTATAAACAGCCAGGCAATGTTGTTTTTAAACATATAAACAGCTGGGCAATAATATGATTTTTTTAAAAGTTTAAACAGCTGGGCAATATTCTTCCCTTTTTATGTTTAAACAGCTGGGCAATAATATGATTTTTTTGGAAAGTATAAACAGCTTTGCAATGTTATTCTTTTTTCAGAAAGATTCAACAGTTTGGAAATATATTTTTTTAAAAATATAAACAGCTGGGAAATAACATGCTTTTTTAAAAAGAAAAAGAAAACAGTTTCATATCCTTTACAGGAGGTAGCTGTCAACCCCAGCATTTTTTGGCTGTTCGTGATTCTTGGCCAAGTTTACATTCAGTAGTTTGCCTTTGCTTTCTGAATAACTGGCACCCATATCATTTCATTAAAATTTCAACGCAAGGTGGTCTGCAGCCAAATCACCCACAGCTGTGTTTCAAACATGCATGCAGGATTAAGAACTGTGTCTGTAACTCCTTCACCATGGAGCCAGCATAAACCATAAACAGCTTGTAGGTATAGGTCTGGCAGAATCACCAATGTAGAGCTCATGGAGAGAACTAAACAAATTCCAGAGAATCAAGGTCTGGCAGAATCACCAATATAGAGCTCACGGAGAGAACTAAACAAATTCCAGTGAATCAAGGTCTGGTAGAATCACCAATGTAGAGCTCATGGAGAGAACTAAACAAATTCCAGTGAATCAAGGTCTGGTAGAATCACCAATGTAGAGCTCACGGAGAGAACTAAACAAATTCCAGTGAATCAAGGTCTGGTAGAATCACCAATGTAGAGCTCATGGAGAGAACTAAACAAATTCCAGTGAATCAAGGTCTGGTAGAATCACCAATGTAGAGCTCATGGAGAGAACTAAACAAATTCCAGTGAATCAAGGTCTGGTAGAATCACCAATATAGAGCTCACGGAGAGAACTAAACAAATTCCAGTGAATCAAGGTCTGGTAGAATCACCAATGTAGAGCTCATGGAGAGAACTAAACAAATTCCAGTGAATCAAGGTCTGGTAGAATCACCTATGTAGAGCTCACGGAGAGAACTAAACAAATTCCAGTGAATCAAGGTCTGGTAGAATCACCAATGTAGAGCTCACGGAGAGAACTAAACAAATTCCAGTGAATCAAGGTCTGGTAGAATCACCAATGTAGAGCTCACGGAGAGAACTAAACAAATTCCAGTGAATCAAGGTCTGGTAGAATCACCAATATAGAGCTCACGGAGAGAACTAAACAAATTCCAGTGAATCAAGGTCTGGTAGAATCACCAATGTAGAGTTCACGGAGAGAACTAAACAAATTCCAGTGAATCAAGAGGAGGAAAAGATATTGGCGCTGGATAGTACATTTGCTGAGAAAACCTGCAGACGGTTAAACTAGATACTCCTTGACACAGATGAACAATATTGGGAGGACATGGAGAGAGTTGCAGGAGATAGCAACAAGTAGGATGGCTTGGTTTGGTTTGGTTCAGGGCCAATGCTGCATTGAGAGATAAAGGGCCGAAGAGGAAGAGAATAAAAACAAATAATGGTATAAGGAACACCTCCAAGGTGGAGGAAGGGGGAAAGGAAGTGGAATAAAAAGTGAATCTATAGAGGCTACCTATTGTTAATAAAATTTTATTATTGAAAATATAAAATGCCAGAGTTAAAAAAAAATGATGTTAAATTACAATATAAATAATTTTACTACGTATTATTTTCCTGTTCCTCTTTGGAAACCTGTTGCCTTTGATAGTCATAGAGATTTTCAGACCATCTATGAATAACATTTTAATTTGAATCATTTTAAATGTGGTTGTTTTCCCCTCTTACAGGCATGAGAACATCAGTGGCTTTTACAGAGTGTCCGTTTATTTTCTTGTCAAAGTTTTCTTTGACATAGTACCACTGAGACTAGTTCCTGTTGTCATCTTGTCCTGTGTAGTCTATTTCTCTGTGGGTAAGTGGCTGTTGTCATTATAGTATATATAGTCTACTTCTTTGTGGGTAAGTGGCTGTTGTCATTATAATCTATATAGTTTACTTCTCCGTGGTAAGTGGCTGTTGTCATTATAATCTATATAGTCTACTATTCTGTGGGTAAGTAGCTGTTGTCATTATAATCTATATAGTCTACTATTTGTGGGTAAGTAGCTGTTGTCATCATGTCATATATAGTCTACTTCTCTGTGGGTAAGTGGCTGTTGTTATCATGTCATATATAGTCAACTTCTCTGTGGGTAAGTGGCTGTTGTCATCATGTCATATATAGTCTACTTCTCTGTGGGTAAGTGGCTGTTGTCATCATGTCATATATAGTCTACTTCTCTGTGGGTAAGTGGCTGTTGTCATCATGTCATATATAGTCTACTTCTCTGTGGGTAAGTGGCTGTTGTTATCATGTCATATATAGTCAACTTCTCTGTGGGTAAGTGGCTGATGTCATCATGTCATATATAGTCTACTTCTCTGTGGGTAAGTGACTGGTGTCATCATGTCATATATAGTCTACTTCTCTGTGGGTAAGTGGCTGTTGTCATCATGTCATATATAGTCAACTTCTCTGTGGGTAAGTGGCTGTTGTCATTATAATCTATATAGTTTACTTCTCCGTGGTAAGTGGCTGTTCTCATTATAATCTATATAGTCTACTATTCTGTGGGTAAGTAGCTGTTGTCATCATATCATATATAGTCTACTTCTCTGTGGGTAAGTGGCTGTTGTCATCATGTCATATATAGTCTACTTCTCTGTGGGTAAGTGGCTGTTGTTATCATGTCATATATAGTCTACTTCTATGTGGGTAAGTAGCAGTTGTCATCATAATCTATACTGTCTATTTCTCTCTGGGTAAGTAGCCGTTATCATAAACTTTCATAATTGCAATGTCGAGTCTGTAATTTATCATCATGTACTTGCAAAACTTATAGTTTCCATTGTATCATTTATTAATTGCATTTTCGTAAATTTATAATAATTACTCCTAATAATTTTAAAATTGTAATTTCCTTATGTGCCGGTCTCCCTGGTCGAGGAGTTAGCAGCTTTCTCCATAACCCTGAATACTCTCTTGGTTGACGTGAGCGCACGAGAATTAGAAGCGGTTTGAGTCGTGCCAGTGACTTATGAGAGTATGGAGCTGATCGCTCAGAAAGTTGTGGCGTGCCGATGAGCGTAATCTTAGCCTAGGAATCAACATACAGCTGAAAGATGCTGGTGTTGACCACAATATCGTGAAGTGGGGGGAGGGGTGTGGGGGGTGTGGGACCACACGCACACACACACACAAAAGGGCAAGTCAATAAGTAAGTCACAGTAAATGTAGTTGGTGTTTTCTACAGGTGTCATTAGGTGACATCTACATCGAACTTTATATTCCCGTTCATCAGGTGGCACTAGGTGTCTCATGCACACGCGCAGGGCATAAACGAAATGGCAACTACTTACGGAGTGTACAACCAAAGAGCAACATGCTGTTGTGCGATTTTTGTGGGCCAAAGGACTGCCTGCAAAGGACATTCATAAGGAAATGCTTCCTGTTTATGCTGACAAATGTTTGTCCCGTAAAACGGTGCATAGCTGGGTAGAAAACATTTTTCTTTGCCGTGTGTTCAAAAATTCAAGGTTACGCCATCAGCAAGGAAGGTTATGCTGACAGTGTTCTGGGATTGTCAAGGCGTGCTTTTAACCAATTTCAAGAAGAAAGGTGACACTGTGAATTCTGAATTGTACTGTGAAGTTCTATCGATGCTTTATGATGCAATTCGAAGAAAACTTCCAGGACTGCTGACTAGCTAGAGGAGTGCTGCTTCTTCATGACAATCCCAGACCACATACGGCTCGATTAACTCAGGGAAAAGTTAATCAACCAAGGTGGAAAGTTCTTGAACATCCACTTTACAGCCCCAACTTAGCCCCTAGCGATTTCCACCTTTTTGGTCCACTGAAAACCCACCTTGGCGGGAGACATTTCACGAATGACGCCGAAGATGAATGTGAAGTGAAAACGTGGTTTAGAAAACAGAGCACGCAGTTTTATGCAGCCGGTTTGGGAGGCCTAACAAAACGATAGGATAAGTGCATCAATGTTGGTGAAAATTGTGTTGAGAAATAAAGGGACAATGTATGTACAAAAATAAACTGGTTTCAAGTTATTATAGTTAATTATTTTTCTACAGCCATTTGTGACTTACTTATTGACTTCCCCTTGTATGTATTGTTTTTATTTTCCCCGTAACAGTTTTCTTGCTTTAAGTCTGTGATGTGATAGTGCCTTCACATTGTATAGACCTAGAGCAAGGAGGAAGAGGTAACCAGTCGTTCCCTCACTGAGTTCATTGCGAAGGCTAATGGAAAAGGAGAGTCTGGCTTATGAGACTATAACCTCCAGCATGAGAATGAAGGTGAAAGCAGTCACAGCAGCCTTCCAATAGTTAGAGGAGGCTGCTGCAACACACATTATATTCATTAGGGAGTCACAGGAGTATGGTTGGTAAAGTGGAGAAAGGAACGTTTCATGTAAAATGGCTTGCCTCACTTCAGAAGTCACAGATTGTGAGCATTGTATGGATTTTCTGCCCTGGTCATGCAGGAGTGCGAGGAAATGAACAGGCTAATAGGCTGGCAGGGAATGAGCCTCTTGGTGGTAGATTACTTATGGACAAGGGAGAGGTGGTCGAACGCCTGTGGGACCAAGTAGAGAAAGCGGGGGAATAGACTGACAATTCGTATGCGGAGAGAACGATATTTGGGGGGATTGGAAGGAGTTTCAGACAAATCTCAAAGCTGAGAGGGAAGACCAGGAGAACTTTTATCAGAGGGCAGTTGGATCGATTAGCAGTATGAATCTTCGGAGGCTGTTGAACGAAGGGATGGAGCATGATTGGGAATGTCCTGAGTGCAATGATGTTGGTTGTTAACTCAACTCAACTCAACTCCCTCGCTGTGACAAGCGATGAGTCCAGGCGTCAAACCCAATTCCTACCTTGCTCACAACATTACCAGCGGAGTTCACCATGAACCTTGCTAGTTCACCCCTCTATATTCATAAAGTGTGTTAACGGTTACATCTGCTTTCATGTATTTTAATTTGTAATGGAAAATAAAATTGATTTCAAAAGGCAGTATTATAACATGGAGCAGTGTAAAACATAAATGGTGGGTGTTAGCAAGGTTGATAGGGAACTGTGCTGGTAATGCCATGAGCATGATCGGACGAGGGTTAAATGCCTGGGCTCATCACCTGCTAGGTAAGCAAAAGGTCGGTCATCTATTCCTCCATGCATTTAGACCTAAATCATTGTAGGCTCATAGCAAAAAACTGATGCAGGACAAATGTTATTTTTATTTTATAAAACACATGTGCACCCCAGAAGCATGATGGCTGGCATGCTGGCCTGTGTTTTAGTAATCATGGGTTAGAATTTGCATCGAAGCAGATTTTTTCTTAATTGACCACAATAACAAAAACTATTGATCTTACCAATAGTTCAGATGACACCAAATTAAGCAACCATGTTCTTGAAAAAGTCAACAGCTTCACATACCTAGGAAGAAAAATGACATCTACAGGGGACTCAACACCAGAAATATTATCTAGAATCTCACTGGCATCTGGTGCCTTCAATAAACTGTCAAACATCTGGAAGTCAAAGTCACTCAGCCAACATACGAAACTTAAAATCTTCAATTCTTGTGTAATTCCAGTGCTAACGTATGGATGTGAGAGTCGGAAATCAATGGTAGCTTTAGATAAAAAATTAGACAATTTTGAGAACAAATGTCTTAGAAGAATTCTAAACATCCAGTGGACAGATTTCAAAACCAATGCGCAAATAAGACAAGAGACTAAGCAAGATATTGTATCCAATTTTATAAGAAAACGCCATTGGAACTACATCGGCCATGTACTCAGAATGAACAAGACAAGACTCCCCAACCAAGCCCTCTTATGGTCACCAGTAGGGAAAAGAAAACGGGGAAGACCAAGAGAGACCCTGCGTAGAACCATCATCAGAGAAGGCTCATTCAACGGCCAAGTGAACATCCAGGATCTACAACAGGTAGCAGCGAACCGCCAGACATGGAGAGCCATGACTTCTGCCCTATGCGCCGACTTAGGCTCAAGAGGAAAGACTAACTAACTAATCAGGCAGACCTAGTTTAAAATTGGCACCAGGAAATGTCTTGGTAAGTAGAGGTAGCTGGTTTGATATTGACCAGATCACCCTTAAAAAAAGTCTTAAAAGTCGAGAAAATCGACTTCAATCCACCGGGTTTTATCCCGTATGGCTCGGTCTCTTTCCACAAGGTGGACTGCCGAAAGCGTCACACAAAGCATGAACTCCGTAGCTCCAGCGATGACCCCCCAGGAGTCTCAGAGAAAAATTCACTCATGAACTGAAAGGCATTGCCTGGAACCCGCAACCTTTGGAACGTGAGGCAGTCGGCTTGGCCACTTTGCCACGGAGACTCCCTTTGTTCAGTCTTCAAGTGCTGATTGAGCTAGCACCATGTTCCTGATAACCCTCAAGGCATGTAAAAGGAGTCCTATAGTTTGTTTTGTTTTTACTTATTGTGTGTATTTTTTAAAAACTAAATGAAATCCATGTTGTTTATTTGTCAGGTTTGAATCCAGGAGCTGACCACTTCTTCCTGTTTGTTTTTGGCTTGTTCTGTATCACGTTTTCTGCAGCTGGGCTGTGCTTCCTCTACAGTTCGACTGTCAACTTGTTTGCTGTAGCTCAGCTCCTGCTGGCGTTAACATACGTCCTGATGATGGTATGTTTAATTAACACTGGGAGAGTTGTTTTTAACATTTTTGTTTTCAAATCCAAGAATAGATGCACAATGGTTTAGAAAATTGTTTAAAACGTTACTGTCAATTATCAATCTTGATGTTTAGAAGTGAATTGTGAACAATAAAATACTAGTAAGAAATTATGTAGAAGCTAAGGAGGTGTAGTTTTACAGAAGAATCTTGAGAACAAAATGGATGGATGAAAAGGTTAATGAAATCTTAAAGGAAGTTAACTCCCAAAGAGAACTGGCTACTCAAATCAGAAGTCAGTTCACACCAGAAGAAGCTGTTCATCCTTTGGGCATGTCATGGGAAAGGGAAAGCTGGAGCACATCGTGACAAGAGGAAAGTTTAAGTGGAGACGAGTGTCACGAATTGGCAGCCTTTACTTCCCAGAACAATTTTCGGTTCACCATGTAGAGAAGTTACAGAAGAAGAAATACAATTCTCTATAATAAAGGAGGAGAAATGGAAGACAGAACAATCAGGCCTGCACACATAGAGGCATAAAATGTTGTAGCAAAAGGGAATCCATTCAACTGTGAAGTGCCAGGACAGATGGCTGCTGGCCACTAAAACAGGATGGTGGGAATGGCAATAAACCCAGAATGAAATCACACAGACAGTCCAGTGTAAAGGTGTTACATGTCAAACTGATAATTACCCCCCACTGGAGGGCAGACTGAAACTGAGCTGGGCCTGGCAACTCAAAATCGCCCAGGTGTGAACAACATTGACCCAGGGAGAGATAATAGCCCCAGGGCTATAAACAAGCCCAGTCCACTCTGACTGGCAGACTCAGGAATGTGTGAAAACAGAGCTGATAAGGCAATTAACACTGGGCCTGTAGACTCTGGACCAGACAGAGAGGAGCAAGGTGTGATGGCCAGGTTGCAGTGATAAGGGCAATTACTGTCAGTCTGTAACTTCTCTACATGGTGAACTGAAAATTGTTCTGGGAAGTAAAGGCTGCCAATTCGTGACAACGAGGCAAGGGAATACTGAGAGAGAAGATGCTGGGCAGTTTGACATCACTGCATGGAGAAACATCTGTATTAGAAATGACTGGCAGTAGAGACGATGGAATGCTGTGAACAGACATGATCACCAATGCCACATGGTATGGCCTATAAGAAGAATTTCAACACAGAAGCCACAAATAATTGCTTGGCATATTTTGCTGCATCATCAGGTGCAAATTGCAGGCTTATATATCATCTAAAGTGAATAAATGAATTATACTTAGGCTGAAACAATTAAAATACAGTCATAAGTTTCAGCTTAAGCATTGTTTATTTATTCACTTCACATGATACATAACTCTGCAGTATGCATCTGACGAGATACAGCAAAATATGTCGGGCAATAAATCGTGCAACATATAGTTTGTGGCTTCTGTGTTTGAATTCACTAATGGAGTTCATTGTTTTGAATCTATAAGAAGGAGCCAAAAATCTAGAGTTATGTCATATAGTTCAATGTTAACTCCAAAGCAACAGCTGATCCTCCTGACTTCACTCCAGAAGACATACCATTGAGTCAATGGGCTCAAGAACAAGCGCATTTAAGATAAGTGGTTGTGCAACCTGTCTTTCGTAAATGTTTAAAAGACCTTGCAAAAATGAATGCAGTCATGGATTAGGTAGTAAATACAAAAGATTTTGTTTCTTCTGTGTTCGTCCGGAGTGTTTTTTGGGACATACAGTATTTGCGTTGTGTCTGTTTGCAACAGAGCTGCAATACTTGTGCTTTTCGGCCGACACATCTGACTTCTGCAGAACGAAAAAGATGTTTTTTAAAAACAGACCCTTTTCTACTCCATGAGGCTTATAGGGTATATGGTGCTAGACTCATATTTTAAAGACCAATCAGCACTCAGCGAGCAATGTGGCCAGCACCATGCCAGCCATCTTTACTTCCCAAGAAAGTTCCTGGTACTCATTTTTAGGCTGGGCCAACCTGGCAGCCTGGTAGATGAAAACAATTCCCACTTTTATCATCTTAAATAAAACGTTATTTTCTGTTAGCACTATTTCAGTAAGCTATGTGGTGTTATGGCCATAAATGCTAGGGTTGATTGCAATGTTCTGTAGAGGACATACAACTAACTTTTTTAACCAATGTGAATTCCTCACAATACATCAACAATATTCAGAGTTGCAATCATCTATCCATGATTTTATACAGAAAATACTCAACTATTATCATGTCTTATATGCCTCTGTTGTGAGAATGGCCACCTCTGGTGTGAGAATGGTCACCGCTGGTTTGAGAATGGCCACCTCAACCCACAGAAAACTTTAGCTACAATATCCAACCAATCATATTCAAGTATACAAAAGGCTCAGTGTGAGTTTGTTGAAGACCTAAGCTCCATTGGGAGATGAAAAGAAGAAGACCATGTTGCATCCATTTTGACATTATCTGGGGGTATCATTACCTGTTTTGTTAAATAACATGTACGGTTCACAATGAATGCCAGTTTATTATTTTTATTGCAGTTCTTTGGGGAACACTTTGCAGTTGTTTGAATACTTTGCATCCATTTTGTCATTAACTGCTTGAGGTTATCATTGCTTATTTTGGTAAATAAGATGTAAGGTTTACCATGAATGCCATTTAATTCTTTTTATTGCAGTTGTTTGGAGGGTTCTTGATCCAGTTAGACTCTATAGGTCCATGGTTGCACTGGGCACAATATCTCAGTCTTTTCAAATATGGATTAGCGGTAAGTGTTAAAATATGCAGATATAAACAAAGCTCATTTATTTTCTTCTTCTTTTACTTTTGTCCTTTATTCCCCATTGGCTGCCCTATCCTTAGCTATCCTGTGCAGCTCTGCCCATTTTCTCGACCTATTATTAATTTGTCTCTACTTCTCTTCTCCACGGGCTTTTTGGGTCTTCCTCTATTTCTTTCACTCTGTGAATTCCAGATAAAGGCCTTTCTAGTTAACTATTCTCTATAGTTTTCAAAATGTATGTCTTATCCAGTGCCAGCATCCTGTCTATACCTCTTGACTCACTGTATTTGTCTAGTTCTCTACATGAGCTCCACATTGGTGATTCTATCATATCATTTTCATTCTTCTATTTTATGCAGACACCAAGTAATGAATGTTTGCAGATTATATGTAATCATTTTATTCACTATCCATGTTTCTGATCCATACAGTCGTTTTGATTTAATGTTAAAATCGAATAAGATCCTACTTAATATTCTCCCAGGAACAGACAACAATATTATAACTATAATTTTCACTTTTGTAGGTCTGTGACAGCTTTACCAAATACCTGTCTCTTCAGTCTGCTGGTATTTCTTCAGTTTCCCAGATTCTGTTAAATAATTTATGCAGTAATTTTGTTGGGAGTGTTTACATTAGTTTTAATACCCTTTGCTGGGATACTATCTGGACTAGCAGCTTTCCCATCTTTTAGAAGTCAAGTCTAAATTATACTGATGCTAAATACTGATTTGTTTCATAAATTTCAGATATTGTACATAAATGAGTTCAAAGACAGACAGTTCTGTAGTAATGTCACATGGTAAGTTCTGTCAACCAATATCAAGCCTATCCATTGCTTAGAGATCATTTTACGACTGTCACATTAGTTTATTCAATGCTAAGACTGGTATGTCATGTCAAGTTATTCAAACCTGACTGGTATGAAATGTCATGTAGGGTTGTGCAGTCCTATGACTGGTGTATCATGTCAAGTTATTTGATCCTAAGACTGGTATGTCATGTTAAGTTATTTAGTATAAATAGTGCTGTCATGTCATGACAGATTATTCAGAGCTAAAACTGGTGTTATGTCAGGTTATTCATTGCTAAGACTGGCATGTCATGTCAGGTTATTCAATCAGAAGACTGGTATGTCATGTCATGTCAGGTTTTGCAGTCTTAAGACAGGTACGTCATATCATATCAAACTCGCTGAAAACCTGCAGAATCTACAGAAAAAGGTGCAATTCATACATGAAACAGAACATGAAGAACACAAAGATAAAAGGTACACTTGGTGGAACTATATTCTAATCTCTAGAGTAGCTATTGTTGTATACACTAACACAACTTTCTTCACTGTCACTACTATACTGTTTTACTACTGCCCTACTTTTTTTTTTGGGGGGGGGGGGGGGGTATGGGGTGTCAGGCATTGGTAGCACCTTTGGTAAGGATGACTCTCATGTCCTTTTCAGGACCCATCCCCCACTGGTCCAAGCCTGACACCCAGCTCGTGCCTGTGGCTCCTAGTAGTTATCAGCATGCGACAGCAGCCACCACCCGGGCAACAGCTGTGAGAGGCTGGCTAAACCAGGCATGGGTAGCCGATTTGGTGTCAAACCAAGCGGTGAAGTAGGGTATGCCTACCCAGCATGTGAAGACAGGATTCGGCAGACTGCGCGGAAGAAATCATTCCTGATTAAACGGGCAAGACGGCGTTTACCTGCAAAGCGTTGTGGAACGTAATGAACACGGCAAAGCATGTAGAGCGCCCTGGTCATCCACTGCACCTGTATTCGTCTCCAGTCGTCTCGACTTGTCTTGCCACTGACTCAGATGGAATCAGGCGAGAGAGTGAGGTAGACGAATTGCGCAACTCTTCCTCACTTTAATCCAAGTCATCGCGCAAGTCATTCTTCATCCAACTTTTTGTTACTATTTTAACGTATAGTACTATGTGAATTTACACTAATTTCCTAACCTGGGCTACTTTTCAAATTTAGGCTTATGTCCTAAGGCTGCTTAGAATACCTCTTTAACTACACTAATTTCCTAACTAAGGTTCCACTAAGGTATTTCATAACTTAGGCTCCTCTCTTGATTTAGACTGCTTTCCTTACTAAGGTTATTTAGCTAACTTAAGCTACTTTCCCAACTTATACTGCATCTCTAAGACACTACTTTCAAAACTTAAGACTACTATTTCAGAATCAAATTCTTAATCTATATACTACTTTTCTAGCTTACGATACTTTCCTAAACCCAGGCTACTTTCCTAATCCAGGCTACTTTCCTAATCCAGGCTACTTTCCTAACCTAGGCTACTTTCCTAACCTTGTACTACAATCCTAACTAATATTACTGTCCTAACATTTACTAATGTCCTAACATATCACTGTGCTATATTAAACAGCGGGAATTATGACAGCTAGATGGCTAGCTCACTTTCCAGCCAGCCAGGTGGTTCTTTATTGGGATTCCCTTTAAGGCAAAAATGTTTTTTAAAATGACTTGGAATCCCAGGTCGATCCAGCCTAAAAATGGCTACCAGGAATTATCTTAGGAAGTCAAGGCGGCTGATATGATACTGACCACGTCACCCACGATGTGACGATTGGTCTATAAAAATATATGTCTAGCACCATATACCTAATGAGACTTAAGGCGTATAAAAGGGTCCTTTATTTACTTTACCATACAGTCAATATAAACATTTCAATATAAACATTCAGTATAAACATTTAAACATAAATATTTCAGTATAAACATTTCAGTTTACACATTTCAAAGCATTTAAAATGTAAGTACTGAGTTCAATCTACAATCTGTTAGTTCAGTAGTGTTATTAATCTCATCTTTATCATGTTTTATTAGTACTGAATTCAATCCACAATCTTTTAGTTAAATAGTGTTAATAATATCATCTTCATGATCAGTTTTATCAGTACTGAATTCAATCCACAATCTGTTAGTTTACTGGTATTAATAATCTCATCTTCATTTTCAGTTTTATCAGTACTGAATTCAATCCACAATCTGTTAGTTAAGTAGTGTTAATAATCTCGTCCTCATTATCAGTTTTATCATTCATCTGTTGTCATTAATTTTTCCTAACAGCCAAAGCGGAAATTTCTACCTGGAGATGCAGCAGATTGACTACAAGGAACCTTGGGACCTCTGGCGTAATTACACAGCACTTCTTCTATATTCCTTTTGCCTGTTTTTCCTGACTTACATCCAACTCAGGAGAATGAAGAAGACAACTTAAGATCTCATTTTTATTTATTCTTAATTTACCATGGACCACTTTAATTGGCTCAAAAATCACTCCAAACTGGCCATACTTCACTTGGCTTCAGTAAGCCATATTAAGTTAAATATATTGCATGGATTCTAGTCCGTACAACTTGCACAGTTGAGTTGACTCAAGAACTGAAATTACAGCATTCAGAACATTTCCATACATGCTCCATCTTCTTCAACAGCCAGTGAAGAGTCCTATTACTAAAGGTACCACTACAGGATTATGTGTCCATCTGGATTTTCCTCAGAGTGCTGAGTGTCTGCCAGATCCTCTGGTCACTTCCTGCAGAACCATTTTCATGAGGCAATGATGATTTATTTGTTCCTCCACATTATACACATGATCTCAAAGGGCTGACCACGTCTGCCTTATCATGCACCAATTACCTACCCAGTGGTGCAAAACCCAGCCTACTCATTGCCCACCACACCAGCATGTTCTGAGGAAAAGATCTAACAGATGCTCCCTATTTTTTATTTTTTATTTAAGCATGCCACTCTCCACGAAACACCCCTGTCTCAGCTGGCTCTGTGAGTCTGTTACAATCATATATGTGTGTTGTTTGTCCTCCAGCCAACAGAACGCTGTAGTGACTGCCTCCCCCTCCATTCTCAGACTAGATGCTGTGGTAACATATGCTAGGCTCTCCTACCCTATCCTGTCTATTATTTCGATAAATCACTTCCAGTAATCCATGTTTTGACATTTCCAAGTAGAAGTAGATCTTATTTAATTAACTTTAAATTACTATTACCAATCAATACTAAACAAGTTAAGAGCTTTAGAGCTTGCATGCCACAGAAAAGTTCCTATACTAATGATACCAATAGCATTATGATTATGTGTCCATCTGGCCTTTCCTCTGAGTTCAGAGCATTGGCCAGAATCATAACCCAACATTCACTCATAAAACTAAGCTTGTGAATAGATAGTTGTTTCTTAGTACACAGTACATAGTACATAGTAGTCATAGTACACTAAATTTTAAGTTTTATAAATTTGACTTGGTTGATAAAAATGGAGATAAACATCAAAATGCCTGTTTCTGTTTCTGCCTTTCACTTCCCAGTGGAGGACACACCCTCAACCAATTCACACCAAGCCTCTTGTAAACTTGTTCATGATTGGTTGCATTTGCAGCCAGAGTTTTTGACAGGATGAAGAAGCCAGTCTTATGCGAAACTTTCTTTACCTCTTGCGACATGCATGTTAGGTTAGAATTACAAAGTCTTTGCTTCCTTTATGGGCCGCAGTAACATATGGGCCAAAAGCATTCTGCTCCAGCAAAACCGCTCAGATAGTAATTATGAATTTTGTATATTGAATTATTTTTAAAAATTTTTGTGTACCATATTTTTGTCTTATGGTAGAGTAACCACAATCATTTGCTTAATTTCTCTTTTTGCCAATTTATCTTTTTAATTTCTCTAATCCAGGCATGTCATACATGCGAACAAAAGGCCACATGTGGCAGTGTATAAATTCAAGTGCCACCCATGACAAGTCCAATGTTTTTTACTGCTTTGATACTTGTCTATTGTTATAATCACAATATACAAAATTCATCATATCACATAACACTGTAAATTGTTTCAGCTCATTACAGAGCATCGGGAAAAAACATTAACGAATGTAACCTTGACTGTATCTAATCACAGCTACAACATATCAACTGGAAAAACGATTATTGTTTTCCCACCATCGTCCGTATAAAGTAAATTCTGTTTTTCTTTAATTTATATGGATATTTGTTTCTATAGATGGACATGTGTTAAATTTATAGTTTTAACAAATGCTTTCAGTTACCAAACTGAATAAATACGTAGAACTCCAAATTCAAGTAGGATCAAACCAGACAGACAAGCCTGATCTTAAGAAACAGGCATTAAGCGACTGTAATAACGATTATTACAATATAGCGGGCTCCGTGACGAAGGAGTTACGGACGCAGTTCGTGATCCTGTATATCCGCGTTCAAAGCACAGCTGTGCACGATTTGGCAGCAGGTCGCGTTGCGATAGTTTTTTTAATGAAATGGTATGGGTGCCAGTCTTCAAAAAGCAATGGCAAACTACTGAATGTAAACTTGCCAAGACATCAACAATAGCAAAAAATGCTCGTGTTGACTGCAAAACGTCCTGTAAAGGAAATGCAACTAACTTTAATAAAGATTAAGCTTATCATTTAATTTCATATTTTTTCCCTGACATACAAAGTTGAGGGCTTGAAATCAGTGTAGGCAATTTGGAAACAAACTGCTTTGTACTGATTCCCATGTTTTGAGACAGGCCATTCAGAAAGCAATGGCAAACTACTAAACTTTACTGAACTAGACTTGCCTAGTATATCACAAACAGCCAATAAATGCTGGGCTTGATTGCATTGTTCTGTAAAGGACATGCAACTAACTTTCTGATTACTGAAAATCAACATGTTAAAACATATTTAATGTATACAATTTATGTATAATTACTATATATGTTTTTCATAATGAATATATTCCATTGTACCAAGTAATTTGTAGTTTGTTGTAAATAACCGATCTTGTAGCTAAATGTGTTATTAAGTCAAAATTGTGATGTCAGTTAAATTTTGTGAGGAGCGGCTGGCCGAGTGGCTAGAATGCCGATTTTTCCCTTGGGTAACAGTTGTTCAAACAGCTTTCTTTGGTTCCAATCCTCTATAAGGTATGGAGTTTTTTTCTGTCGAGGGCGAAAATAAAACTTAAACCTGTACAGTTCCCGACGATTGCACTAGCCAGGCGGCCTTAATTCCTCAGGCTCAAGACCCCCCTGCCATACACCGCAAGGTACTATATTGGCGGGAAATGACAGTGTTTGTGACAGTGAAAACTTGTACTAGATTATTAAGTGATGAAGGATAATATATCACCAAATGTGACCTCCCATTTGGACAGAAGGATGATATAATGCAGTACTAGGATCAATGTGTTATGTGTTTAGTTTTGTGGTATCTTTCAGCAAATTTAATGCTCAGGGAATGGAAATGTACATTATAATACTTGTTCATTTCATTGTGCACCATTTTGGTGCAAATATGCTTTTTGTTTGACACTTGATCAGTTAATGATGTATGTATGTTCTATTGCTTGGTGTGAGGACTCATGTGATGTGGACTTGGCTTTACACCAGTGTACAATACTCTTGAAATCTAATATAAATACCATATCTGTTCTTTCTATGTTAGTTAGCTTCTTCCATGAGTCTACTTATTTTCCTTCTTATCTTTATCAGTGTTTTGCCTTTCAAAGTCAAGTTAAGAAAAGAAAAGATATCTGAGAAAATTTTGACATGTGCTTCATACAAGGCTGTCTTCACATACTGAGCTATTCCATCAGTCTGTTGTTTGATTGTGCAAACTCTTGTTTTGTTTCTGTTGTGCCTTAAGTGCTAAAGTTGTCTGTGGGAATAGGAGACAGGGGGGAGGAAGATGAAAAGAAGGTTAATGAGGTGGAGAAAAAGGGAGAGGTGATGAAGACAACGATGAAGAATTCATTACTCTTTGCCAATGCCTCTTACCAACATTGTATCATGATTTTCATACTAACATGAACAACCAATACGCATTTTATTTCTATCAGTTTATTGTTTGCTTTAAACCAGAATCAATATAATTTTCAAACATAATAAAGTTGTAGAGTATACCATAGGCTTAGAAAAGACAGGGAGAGACAATGAGAGGTGAAGACAGTTGTTGTTGTTGTTCTTGCTGTAGATGGGATGTTCCCAGTACTACTCAGCTGTTTACCTATGGCAGCCCAATGCTTTTCTTATGAAGATGCAGGTCACTGCAGTTTTTCTAGTGATTCAAAGAGTGAGTAACTCTTGGAGACAGCTGGAGTTGCTTTTCTCTGATGTTTTAAAAAACGGGGTGCTTGAAGAGAAGGTATTTGATGGTTTCACAAAGATAAGTGCCTGCCGAAGGATGCATATCAGGAATTGATGCAGTTTAGATGGCTGTTGATTCTAGCATGGCCCATTCAAAACTGGGAGCTGTGGTAGCATTAAGATTACTTGCCTTCAAGGGTTTAAATCCATATCATGGTAGATGTTAAAAATTGACCAGGACTTCCCTGTCGATCCAGTCTAAAACTGGTACCAGGAAATGCCATGGGAAAGTGAAGGCAGCCGGTGTGATATAAACCACATCGACCTTTGAGTGCTGTGGTCTATACAGATGTGGGTTTAGCAATTTGCCCAGTGCACCATAAGGCATGGTAAAGGGTCTTTTACTTACTTACTTATTGTTCGAAACTGGAAAGTTCAGCTCTGTTTTTTTTTTTCTGCTAAGGCCATTTTTGTTGTGATTCACTTTGGGTTGTGGCATTTCGTTTAAAAAGTTTATCATGTTGTTTCCTTTGCCTGTCTGTTCAGCCGATCTTCTCTTGTTATTTCTGAGAATCTGTTGGACTGTTCTGATATCGCAAGGTCTGTCCCTTTATCATTTTGCTGCTTGAACACAAATCTGTGGGTCTGCTCATTGGTCTGCTCTTTTCCCTTGAGATCACTGTAATTGGGATTACATTATAATGTCATGCTGCTGGGGTCGGACACAATCAAGTTATGTAAGGTGTAAAAAGAAAACGACAAGAAATAACAAGTCAAGGACAAGAAATCAACATTTGATTCCCACTGCCCTACATCAGTCAGCTGGACTGAAATTTTGACTTCTCTTCCTTGACTTGGTAGTGTAAATTACAAGTACCTCTGAAGTCGATGTGGGTTCACTTGATGGCGAGGGACACAAGTAACAGGGAAAACTATTCCACATGCAAACATCAGCCCAGTGCACTAAAAGTAGGAGCACGAGTATGGCCTACGCTTGAGTTCAAAGCGAGCGAGCGAACAGGGAAACAAAACAAGAAAGTGAGACAGAGAGATAAATACAGACAAGGAAAAACAAGCTCTAAGAGAGAGATAGAAAGAGAAGAGCTAGTGATAATACAAATTTAATGAAGTGTGATGCATGTAAACTAGGACTAACATTATATGACTAGAATCACAAATGTGGAACTCATGAAGAGAACTAGATAAACACATGTGAATCAAGAGGTGAAGAGAAGGAGCTGGCGCTGGGTAGGTCAGGAGATGTGGCCAGTATCACCTTGACTTTCCCAGACATTTTCTAGCACCCATTATCACCTTCAAACATCTGGAAGTCAAAGACACTCAGCAAACACACGAAACTTAAAATCTTCAACTCTTGTGTGATTCCAGTGCTAACGTACGGATGTGAAAGTTGGAAGTCAACGGTAGCTTTAGATAATTTAGATAAAAAATTAGACAATTTTGAGAACAAATGTCTTAGAAGAATTCTAAACCTCCACTGGACAGATATTAGAACTAATACGCAAATAAGACAAGAGACTAAGCAAGATATTGTATCCAATTTTATAAGAAAATGCCGTTGGAACTACATCGGCCATGTACTCACAATGGACAAGACAAAACTCCCCTACCAAGCCCTCACATGGACACCATTAGGGAAAAGAAAACGGGGAAGACCAAGAGAGACCCTGCGTAGAACCATCATCAGACAGGGCTCATTCAACGGCCAAGCAAACATCCAAGATCTACAACAGGTAGCAGCGAACCCCCAGGCATGGAGAGCCATGACTCTGCTCTACGCCGCCTTGGACTCGAGAGGAAAGAACTAACTAATTATCACCTTGACTTCCTAGCACCCACTTTACACTGGGTCACCCTGGGAGCCCAGGTCAAGTTTTAAACTTCCCCCCACCCCCCAATGTGAAATCAAACCTATGACCACAGGATTGGCAGGCAAGAGTGTTAGCTACTGCGGCGTGCCACTTATATATGTACATACGATTATTGTAAGTGTCGTAGATAATACATATGCACATGGTTGGTATCTGTGCACAGTGTATGTAGGTCAAAAGTAGTACTAGACACTACATATATGTATCAAAAGTAATACTTTACACAACATATATGTATCCAAAGTAATACTCTACACAACATATATGTATCAAAAGTAATACTATACACAACATATATGTATCAAAAGTAATACTATACTCATCATATATGTATCAAAAGTAATACTATACTCAAAATATACATATCAACAGTAGTATGTAAAAATACACATTAAATAGGTGTCAAATGTAATATATGTCTACATGATTAGAATGGTTGTCAGAGATATTGTATATACATCAGATTAATGTAGCTGTAACATGCCTGGGTTCATTAACATTACTGGCCCTGAGAAATAATAGACGGAGGTAAAATGGGGCTGGGTGGTAGGTCCCCGGAAAGGGCAAATAAGAAGATAGACGGGGAAGGTTGGAGGAAGTGAGTTTAAGGGGGAGTCGAGGAGGCGTTAGCCCGCGAGTGTGGTTGTGAGGCAGACAGCTTGGGGCTGGGAAGTAGTGTTGTGTGGAGCCTGGGGAGGGCTGCAAAGAAGGGTTAAAAGACAGTGGAAAACATTGATGGGGACAGTTGAGTTTTGGGACCCGACAGTGGAGGTCGGCGGTCTGGGAAATTGAATGATAGCGGAGTTAGTGAGAGAACTCTGCCCTGTGTTTTTTCAGTGAGACTGAGTTGAAGCGTAGACCCAGAGAGGGTCGGATAGTTAGTTAAGGCCTAGACCCAGAGTGGGTTGGATCGAGTGAGTTTGGGCCGGGGAGAGTGGCTGGTTAACTGTCGTGGTGGATGAGATTAAGTAGGCCTGGAGAAGGCAGTGTTATTCTAGTGTTAGGTTGTGATGAGGATATATTCTGGAATTACTGTGACTGGATTTATATATGTTGCTTGTTTCTGTGTTCATTCATCATTAAAGGGATACTATGTGCGCAAACTCAATCTTGTTCAGTGACTCATAGATCTATACTACAGTAATGACTTGGGTTGTGGGGTATGAGGCTAACCCAGCTTACACTCTGCAGTGATATAGAAGGAGCATTAGGATCTAGACAACGGCCAATCTCATTCTGTTGCAAGAGAAATTGTGACAGTAGCCATCAGAGGCAATATATTTACGTAAGATGGGCTATAATTGTCAGAGCAAATAGATGTATATATGATTATTAAAGATGTGAAAAATTATATATGTACGCTTGGTTAATGTAGATCATCATCAAAATCTTCTACCGTCAAGCGTCGTGGGGGGGAATAATTTGCGTTCCAGCGCCCGGGGGCGGCACTGGATAATGTGTTAATGTAGATGATAAAGATAATAAATTTATATTTGGTTAATAAGATGATAAAGATTATGTATGTACGCTAGGTTAATGTAGTTGATAAAAAAAATATGTGTATACTTGGTTAATATAGAATATAAAGATAATATATATTCACTTGGTTAATATGGAAGATAAAGGGAATATATATATATACTTAGTTAATATAGGTGCTAAAGGTAATCTATGTACACTTAGTTAATATAGATGATAGAGGTAAAATAGCTTCAATTGATTAATATTGATTATAACACTCGAATATGTACACTTGGTAAATATAGACAATGAAGGTACTTTATGTACACTTATTTAAAATAGACGATAAAGGTAATTTATGTATACTTGGTTAATATAGATGATAATGGTTGTATATGCATGTACACACTGGCTACCGTAGATGTTCTGCTTGGCATATGTCAACATAATTTGTTTAGATACCAGTGGTAATGATGTACACATGGTATACGTAAATGACACAAATAATTTTTTAAACACAGAAGCCTCAAACAATAGATTGCACAATTTCTTGCCTGGTATATTTTGTTGCAACTTTTCGGATGCAAAATATGCCTGGAAGTAAATTATGCAATCTTTTGTTTGCGGCTTCTTGTGTTTACATTTTCTAAGGGAATACACTGTTGTGAATCCTTGAAACTGTTTATAAACATAGTTAAACTATTATATAGTTGACAACTGTAATCTTTAAAACTGTTTATAAGCATAGTTAAACAGTTATTGTCTCTATTTAATTAAACTGAAAAGAAATTAAGGATACAATGCCTTCTCCCACATACCAAAACACAAAGGCCCGTTTGGCGTACATGAGGTCAAACTTGTGGTCCAGCCGGGCCCAAGCTTCAGCAACGGCTGTTGTGTAGGTCAGCATGACAGCGGCGCGGGGCACAGCAGCCAGATCTCCCCCAGGGACAGAAGTCGGAGGTTGGTAGTCGATCCCCACCTGGAGTTGGAAGAAATCAACATCAGGTTAAAACTGTAATGCATCACTGACACTGCCACCCTGTTGTCTTAACAGACGATTGTTTGATTTATTTGGTTGTTTCGAGGTTTGAAGATTGAGCACAACCCACTACTGGCAATGCTGATCGTATTCAGGTACGAACGTTGGGCCTTGTCCGCGTTAGACTGGAAGGACTAGACTCTGGTTTCGCTCTTTTTTTTTTTTTTAGCTCGTCAGTAACTGTGCTCCAAACAAGGCGTAATAAATGCAACCCATAATATAAAGTGTGGTCTGAATTGTAGAGACAATGTGTTGCCCATGCAGCCTAATTCCTCTCTGTCTGCCTAGTTTATTTCAAAGGAAAGGTAACACCAATACATCTGGAACACGGCAAACTGCAGAAGCTGCTGGATCAGTAAAGCAATGCCCTAACCGTCCGCCTGTCGGAGCTTTGATCCTAGACCAGTTGTCGACCAAGGCTTATGGTCTGATCTTTAGGCCGCATTTCCTCGAACTAGGACAATGCTTTTAGCCTCCCAATTGCATTCCTCCGCTCGAAGCCATTGGCACAATGTGGGGTGTTGGGTTTGGTAAGCGCCGCCCAACATTCTGCGCTAACAGAAAGCAGGTAGTGCCGTCTACTGTCATACGGTAGCTCAGTCATATCTGACTAAGACCTCTTTTCTTCTCCCCCCCCCCCCCCCCCCACATTCGGCGCCAACAGAAAGAAGGTAGTGCCGTCTACTGTCATACGATAGCTCAGTCATATCTGACTTGACTAAGATATCACTGACAGCTAAGTATAAATAAGGATCCTTTTCATGGCGCACTGAGCATGTGATGCAAAACCCATATCTTCTTGTTTGCGTTCATCCGGAGTGTTTTTTCAGATGTGACTGCGGTGTGCCTAAGTTATGCGCCCTTGGGCCGAAACCCGTAGGCCAACACATCCGGCTTTTAGCGTGCTTTTTTTTTGACCAGGTAGCATTCCTGGGAAACCCATGTGTTTCTAGAACATTCGGCAATGGGTGGGTGATGGGGTCAGTATCACATGGGCTGCCTTTACTTCCTAAGACATTTCCTGGTAGCTGTTTTCGTGCCGACCTGGGAGCCTGAGTAAAATTTTACAATTCGAATATACCCCGATGTGGATGGAACCCATGATCACCAGGTGGGCAGGTGAGCGTCTAACCACTGGGATACCGCGGCTCCCTCACTACAACTATCAGAGAAATACAGACGACAAGCCTGTCTTAAGTCTTAATATCTTCTCTGTTACATAGGGTGTATTGTCGCCCTGTCATGCACTGAAGTATAACGCCACAAAGGAGCTTACCCGCTACAGCCAGTACCGCAGTATAAAACAGTAGAGACTTACACACAGCCTTCAGTACGACAGTATAAAACATCAGAGACTTACACACAGCCTTCAGTACGACAGTATAAAACAGTAGAGACCTACACACAGCCTTCAGTACGACAGTATAAAACAGTAGAGACTTACACACAGCCTTCAGTACGACAGTATAAAACAGTAGAGACCTACACACAGCCTTCAGTACGACAGTATAAAACAGTAGAGACTTACACACAGTCTTCAGTACGACAGTATAAAACAGTAGAGACTTACACACAGTCTTCAGTACGACAGTATAAAACAGTAGAGACCTACCCACCGCCTTCAGTACAACAGTAGAGACCTACTCACTGCCTTCAGTACAACAGTATAAAACAGTAGAGACATGACAATAGCCTTCAGTACAACAGTATAAAACAGTAGAGACCTACCCATTGCCTTCAGTACAGCAGTATAAAACATAGTTGTATACCCACCCCAGTGTCACAACAGTATAAAACACTGCTATATACCATCTCCCAGTGACACAAGGGTATAAAGTGCATAGATGTATATTCCCTTCCACTGGCCACTACCATCATGTCGCAAATCCTTTGCAGAACGTGGCTCTTATCACGGCTGGCCTGAAAGACTCCCGATCCGTCGCAAGTTCCCCTGTCTCAAGAATTGTCATGAGAAGAGTGACTTGAACGTCAGACCTCAACCGAATGGGACTCACTGGTCATTGGTCTTGAACTTCTGGTGCGCTGATTATTAGTAGGTTCTCTCCCTACATCGGTGAGTTGGATTTACGAAGACCTCTCGTCCTTAACTTGGAGATGTCAATTACAAATGCCTCAGAAGTTGAAGTGGGTTGACCTGATGGCGAGGGACACTGGTAATACTAAGAGGGAAAGCTAATCCACACGCAAACATCAGTCCAATGTGGAAGAGAGAAAGAGAGAGAGAGAGTGTATGTGTGTGAGAGATAGAGAGAGAGAGAGAAAGAGAGAGAGGAGAGTAAAAGAGTGACATAAAGAGAGGGGAAGAGAAAGAGCGAGAGAGGCAGATAGAGAGAGAGAAAGAGAGAGAGAGAGAGAGAGAGAGAGAGAGAGAGACGCGTGTATATGTTATACCAAAAGAAAAACTAAAATAAATTTCGCAGCTTGTCAAACTACCTTAAACCCAGTGGGACGCCAGTCCACAAACTACCTTACACCCAGTGGGACACCAACCCACAAACTACCTTAAATCCAGTGGGACACCAATCCACAAACTGGACTGCTCTCTTAGATTTGATGGCAGCAATGGCGGAGTTGACATCTCCCGGTACAACATCTCCTCGGTACAGCAGGGTACAGGCCATGTACTTGCCTCTCCGTGGATCCACGTAATCTGCCAGAGAATTCCAGAAACTTCATGCATTCATTGGCCACGAAATTAGAAGTATGTTTTTTTTCCTTCTTTTTCTGTCTTCGCTTGAAATGTTTCTATAATTGCAATGTTGTCTCTAATAAGAATGTCTTCCTTAAGTTAGTTGCATATCCGTGACAGGATGTCGCACCTACACCCAGAAGTTTTTGGCTGTTTGTTAATTCTTGGCAAGTTTACGTTCAGAAGTTTGCCATTGCTTTCTGAACGAAAGGCACTCATACCATTGTATGAAAAAATGCAAAGAACGCCATGGACTGACAGGAAAACGAATGACCAAGCCTAACGTGGGGAGCAAATGAGAAAGTTCTCAAGAAGTTATATACTGGACAGGTGAAGCCAGTACTGGAATATGACATTGCAGCTTGGACAACAGCGGCTAAGTCAAACTTTAACAAAATAAGTAGAGTCCAAAATCAAGGAATGCGAATCATAACTGGAAGCCTGAAGACAACACCTGTTAATGAATTAGAAAAAATCACTTGTTTACAACCAATGCAGGATAGATGAGATAGCAGAGCCCAGCAACAAGCTGAAAAATTTAGAAGATTGACATACCACCCTATGTATAGCAGGTTTAATGGTTTTGGAAAGGGAAGACTGAAGCGTAGCATTTTTGCAGGAACTGCAAAACAAAAGATTAGGGAAGATCCTATACTTTACATATCAACGGTCAAACCCATTTACAATGCGCACAAGTTCCCAGCTTGGAGACAGCAGCAACTGCCTGAGATGATAGAAAACATTCCTGGTATTGAGAAAAAGAACACTCAGAATGAAACCGACAGAAGAAAAATAACCCTAAACTACATGAAAGAACATTACCCAAGCAGCAATTGGACCCATGCATATACAAATGGATCAGCCAAAAATTCAATAGAAAATGGAGGAGGAGGAATTCTCCTAAATTTAAAAAATGGAATGAAAAAAACAAAGTCAGTGGCAACTGGAACATTTTCAAGTAACTTCAAAGCGGATGTAGAGGCTTTGAAAACTGCAGCTGAAATGCTCTTGATGGAGGAAAATAAAGAGAAGCAAATAGCTATCTTCACAGATGCAAAGTCAGCTGTCTCAATACTGAAGAGCAATAACAGCACAGAACTAACTGACCTAAGAGCAGCACTCGACATGGAGTGTGCCAGAAATCCAAAAAAGTTGTAATACAGTGGATCCCATCACATTGCAGTATACCTGGAAATGAAGAGGCTGACAGACTGGCAAAAGAGGGCGGGCGACTACCCACAGCCTGACATAGACATAACCTATAATGAGGCAAAGAGGTTGATAAAAAGCACTTATAGAACCAAATGGGAATCAGAGCATCCAGGCCACAAGAAGGATGATGCATATTACAAACTCGACCGAAGAGAACAAGTAGCAATCTTCAGACTTCGCACAGGACATAACAGGCTGAAACACCACTTGTTCAATAAACTAAAGATAGGAGATACCGATGAATGTAATTGTGGAACTGGTAAAATGACAGCTAAACATTTGCTGCATGAGTGCCCAATATATGCAGAACAGAGAAAGATATTTTGGCCCACACCTGCTTAATTTGAGGACAAGCTCTATGGACATATCAACCAGCTCAAGTTAACTGAAGCTTACTTTAACTACATTCAGGTTGACATTTAAAGGTGCATGAAGAAGTATTTAGACTGCCACAGGTCATACCACAGGCATGTCGGTTACACAAGCCTCCCAGAGGCATGAAATGGAATATTGCTTGGATAGCAAATCCATTACGTGGAAAGTCCGAATCGAAAGCTCACTGTGTGGATGTCATCTGCAGACTGCATTCTTCTGGCTTCCGGAAGAACAGCCTATGGTGAACCGAAGGCCCATTATACGGAAGTGAGGCTAAGCAGCCATGTGCAGGACGTGACGATTCCTTGGGTGAGCCCAGTACCAGAGCGCTGTGTGTTGGCTCTGCAATTATGGAAGCCTCCTTGGATGGCGGGGAATGCCCATGGTCTGTCCCTGCCTTCCCTTGAGGGCTGACCAGGATGCCTTTGGCTGTTCTATATGGGCCAGCTGGGATGGGGGATAACACCACAACAGTGAGAGTCAAACGTCCTAAGAAACCCCCGGGAAGGTTAACCCGGTCAACAAATGCCCGCAGAAGTCGGATGTGTCGGTCTAACGGCGCAAGAACGCAGCTCTGCTGTAAACAGGCACAACGCAATCACGTCCGAAAAAGAAAAAAAAACTCCGGATGAACGCAGAAGAAGAAGAAGAAGAAGAAGAAGAAGAAGAAGAAGAAGAAGAAGAAGAAGAAGAAGAAGAAGAAGAAGAAGAAGAAGAAGAAGAAGAATGACCAAGTCCTACAAGAAAGAAATGACAATCACAAACTGATTAGAGAAATTAGACGTAGCCAGTCAACATAGTTTTAGTCACATTATGAGAAGAAATAAAGTGGAGGACTTGGTGATAATTGGCAAGATCGAGGGAAAGAGAACAAAGGGAAGGCAGAAAAGTAGATACCTGGCTGGCTTGGCCACGTGATATGGTCGAGACAAGTACAGTGAGCTTAGTTAGTTAGTTAGTTAGTTAGTTAGTCCACAGATCATCCTCATTGCACATCGAACCATTCAGTCCATAAGTGCTCGGATCCCCTCCTCAGCAAATCCCGCAGCGTGTAGCGGCTAACGACGCCAGTTCTGTGTTGGTTTAACAATCTTCTTTGGCTTCCTGCGTAGTGTTCTTGTTTGGCCACCCATCTTTTAATTTGCTGCTCTCGCAGTCTGGCCATTGTTGTAGATTCACAGTCATCACTTGGTTCTCGCAAAAGTCTTACTTCTCGTAGAGCATTCAGAATGTCAGCCTGGTCCATGGCGCGTCCGCCCTCCACAGTAGCCTCACCTGCGAGCTTGTCAGCCCGCTCATTTCCTTGTACTCCCGCATGCCCTGGCACGAAGATGAAACTAATCTTTGCCAGCCGAGACCGCTCCAGAGGCAGCAACCATTCTCTTCGGATCGACCCCTCCTCTATCCTCTTGATCATGTTCATTGAGTCGCTAAGGAAACAAGCCCTAGTGAATGTCTGTGTCTCGAGCCATGTTATTGCTTTACTTACTGCCATGACTTCCATGGTCAGGCTACTTGTGGTTTCTGTCACTCCTCTCTTGTCCAACTATTCCTCCATACTGGTGTTCTGTCTCCACTCTAGTAACAACCATTCCTCCACACTGGTGTTCTGTCACTCTACTCTAGTTTCACTATTTCTCCACACTGGTGTTCTGTCACTCCACTCTAGTCCCACCATTCCTCCACACTGGTGTTCTGTCACTCTACTCTAGTCCCACTATTCCTCCACACCGGTGTTCTGTAACTCCACTCTATTGCCACTATTCCTTCATAATGGTGTTCTGTCACTCTACTCTAGTCTCACTATTTCTCCACACTGGTGTTCTGTCACTCCACTTCAGTCCCACTATTCCTCCATACCAGTGTTCTGTCACTCCACTCTAATCCCACCATCTACACCAGTGTTCTGTCACTCCACTCTAGTCCTACCATTCCTCCACATTGGTGTTTTTACGCTCCACTCTAGTCCCACTATTCCTTCATACTGGTGCTCTGTCACTCCACTCTAGTTCCACCATTCCTCCACACACTGGTGTTCTGTTACTCCACTCTAGTTCCACCATTCCTCCACGCTAGTGTTCTGTCACTTAACTCTAGTCCCACCATTCCTCCATACTGGTGTTCTGTCATTCCACTCAAGTCTAACCATTCCTCCATATTGGTGTTCTGTCACTCCACTCTAGTCCCACCATTCCTGCACACTGGTGTTCTGTCACTCTACTCTAGTCCCACCATTCCTCCATACCGGTGTTCTAACACTCCACTCTAGTACCACCATTCCTCCATACCGGTGTTCTAACACTCCACTCTAGTACCACCATTCCTCCATAATGGTGTTATGTCACTCTACTCTAGTCCCACCATTCCTCCACACTTGTGTTCTGTCGCTTCACTCTAGTCCCACCATTCCTGCAAACCGGTGTTCTGTCACTCCACTCTAGTCCTACTATTCCTTCATTCCGGTGTTCTGTCACTCCACTCTAGTCCCACCATTCGTCTATACTGGTGTTCTGTCACTCCACTCTAATCCCACCATTTACACCAGTGTTCTGTCACTCCACTTTAGTCCCACCATTCCTCCACACTGGTGTTCTGTCACTCCACTCTAGTCCCACCATTCCTCTATGCTAGTGTTCTGTCACTCCACTCTAGTCCCAATATTCATCCACACAGGTGTTCTGTCACTCCACTCTAGACACATCATTCCTCCATACTGGTGTTTTTTCACTCCACTCTAGTCCCAATATTCATCCACACAGGTGTTCTGTCAATCCACTCTAGTCCCACCATTCCTCCACACTGGTGTTCTGTCACTCCACTCTAGTCCCACCAGTCCTGCAAACCGGTGTTCTGTCACTCCACTCTAGTCAAACCATTCCTCCACACTGGTGTTCTGTCACTCCACTCTAGTCCGTCTATTCCTCAATACCGGTGTTCTGTCACTCCACTCTAGTCCCAGTATTCCACCATACTGGTGTTCTGTCACTTCACACTAGTCCCACTATTCCTCCACACTGGTGTTCTGTCACTCCACTCTAATTCCACCATTCTACGACACTGGTGTTCTGTTACTACACTCTAGTTCCACCATTCCTCCACACTGATGTTCTGTCACTCGACTCTAGTCCCACCATTCATCCATACCGATGTTTTGTCATTCCACTCTAGTCCCACCATAACTCCATACTGGTGTTCTGTAACTCCACTCTAGTCCCACTATTCCTTCATACTGGTGTTCTGTCACTCCACTCTAGTCCCACCATTCCTCCACACTGGTGTTCTGTCACTCTACTCTAGTCCCACTATTTCTCAACACTGGTGTTGTGTCACTCCACTCTAGTCCCACCATTCCTACACACTGGTTTTCTGTCACTCCACTCTAGTCCCACCATTCCTCCACACTGGTTTTCTGTCACTCCAATCTTGTCCCACCATTCCTCCACACCGGTGTTCTGTCACTCCACACTAGTCCCACCATTTCTTCACACTGGTGTTCTGTCACTGTACTCTAGCCCCACTATCCCTTCACACTGGTGTTCTGTCACTGTACTCTAGTCCCACTATCCCTTCACACTGGTGTTCTGTCACTCCACTCTAGTCCCACCATTTCTTCACACTGGTGTTCTGTCACTCCAATCTAATCCCACTATTCCTTCATACTGGTGCTCTGTCACTCCACTCTAGTCCCACCATTCCTCTATACCGGTGTTCTGTCACTCCACTCTATTCCCACTATCTACACCGGTGTTCTGTCACTCCACTCTAGTCCCACTATTCTTCTACACTGGTATTCTGTCACTCCACTCTAGTCCCACTATTCTTCTACACTGGTATTCTGTCACTCCACTCTAGCCCCACTATTCTTCTACACTGGTATTCTGTCACTCCACTCTAGTCCCACTATTCCTCCATACTGGTGTTCTGTCACTCCACTCTAGTCCCACTATTCCTCCACACTGGTGTTCTGTCACTCTACTCTAGTCCCAGTATTCCTCCATACTGGTGTTCTGTCACTCCACGCTAGTCCCACCATTTCTCCACACAGGTATTCTGTCACTCCACTCTAGTCCCAGTATTCCTCCATACTGGTGTTATGTCACTCCACTCTAGTCCCAGTATTCCTCCATACTGTTGTTCTGTCACTCTACTCTAGTCCCACCATTCCTCCAATCTGGTGTTATGTCACTCCACTCTAGTCCCAGTATTCCTCCACACAGGTGTTCTGTCACTCCACTCTAGTCCCAGTATTCTTCCACACTGGTGTTCTGTCACTCTACTCTAGTGCCACCATTCCTCCACACTGGTGTTCTGTCACTCCACTCTAGTCCCACCATTCCTCTATACTGGTGTTTTGTCACTCCACTCTAATCCCATTATCTACACCATGTTCTGTCACTCCACTCTAGTCCCACTATCTACACCGGTGGTCTGTCACTCCACTCTAGTCCCACTATTCCTCTACACTGGTATTCTGTCACTCCACTCTAGTCCCACCATTCCTTCACACTGGTGGTCTGTCACTCCACTCTAGTCCCAGTATTCCTCCATACTGGTGTTCTGTCACACTACTCTAATCCCACTATTTATCCACACTGGTGTTCTGTCACTCCACTGTAGTCCCACTATTCCTCCATACTGGTGTTCTGTCTCCACTGTAGTAACAACCATTCCTCCACACTGGTGTTCTGTCACTCCACTCTAGTCCCACCATTCCTCCACACTGGTTTTCTGTCACTACACTCTTGTCCAACCATTCCTCCACACTGGTGTTCTGTCACTCAACTCTAGTCCCACCATTTCTTCACACTGGTGTTCTGTCACTCCAATCTAGTCCCACTATTCCTTCATACTGGTGGTCTGTCACTCTACTCTAGTCCCACTATCCCTCGACACTGGTGTTCTGTCACTCCACTCTAGTCCCACCATTTCTTTACACTGGTGTTCTGTCACTCCAATCTAGTCCCACTATTCCTTCATACTGGTGCTCTGTCACTCCACTCTAGTCACACCATTCCTCCATACGGGTGTTCTGACACTCCACTCTGGTACAACCATTCCTCCATACCAATGTTTTGTCACTCCACTCTAGTCCCACCATACCTCCACACTGGTGTTCTGTCACTCTACTCTAGTCCCACTATCCCTCAACACTGGTGTTCTGTAACTCAACTCTATTGCCACTATTCCTTCACACTGGTGTTCTGTCACTCTACTCTAGTTTCACTATTTCTCCACACTGGTGTTCTGTCACTCCACTCTAGTCCCACCATTCCTCCACACTGGTGTTCTGTCACTCTACTCTAGTCCCACTATTCCTCCACACCGGTGTTCTGTAACTCCACTCTATTGCCACTATTCCTTCATACTGGTGTTCTGTCACTCTACTCTAGTCTCACTATTTCTCCACACTGGTGTTCTGTCACTCCACTTCAGTCCCACTATTCCTCCATACCAGTGTTCTGTCACTCCACTCTAATCCCACCATCTACACCAGTGTTCTGTCACTCCACTCTAGTCCTACCATTCCTCCACATTGGTGTTTTTTCGCTCCACTCTAGTCCCACTATTCCTTCATACTGGTGCTCTGTCACTCCACTCTAGTTCCACCATTCCTCCACACACTGGTGTTCTGTTACTCCACTCTAGTTCCACCATTCCTCCACGCTAGTGTTCTGTCACTTAACTCTAGTCCCACCATTCCTTCATACTGGTGCTCTGTCACTCCACTCTAGTCCCACCATTCCTCTATACCGGTGTTCTGTCACTCCACTCTATTCCCACTATCTACACCGGTGTTCTGTCACTCCACTCTAGTCCCACTATTCTTCTACACTGGTATTCTGTCACTCCACTCTAGTCCCACTATTCTTCTACACTGGTATTCTGTCACTCCACTCTAGCCCCACTATTCTTCTACACTGGTATTCTGTCACTCCACTCTAGTCCCACTATTCCTCCATACTGGTGTTCTGTCACTCCACTCTAGTCCCACTATTCCTCCACACTGGTGTTCTGTCACTCTACTCTAGTCCCAGTATTCCTCCATACTGGTGTTCTGTCACTCCACGCTAGTCCCACCATTTCTCCACACAGGTATTCTGTCACTCCACTCTAGTCCCAGTATTCCTCCATACTGGTGTTATGTCACTCCACTCTAGTCCCAGTATTCCTCCATACTGTTGTTCTGTCACTCTACTCTAGTCCCACCATTCCTCCACTCTGGTGTTATGTCACTCCGCTCTAGTCCCAGTATTCCTCCACACAGGTGTTCTGTCACTCCACTCTAGTCCCAGTATTCTTCCACACTGGTGTTCTGTCACTCTACTCTAGTGCCACCATTCCTCCACACTGGTGTTCTGTCACTCCACTCTAGTCCCACCATTCCTCTATACTGGTGTTTTGTCACTCCACTCTAATCCCATTATCTACACCATGTTCTGTCACTCCACTCTAGTCCCACTATCTACACCGGTGGTCTGTCACTCCACTCTAGTCCCACTATTCCTCGACACTGGTATTCTGTCACTCCACTCTAGTCCCACCATTCCTTCACACTGGTGGTCTGTCACTCCACTCTAGTCAAAGTATTCCTCCATACTGGTGTTCTGTCACACTACTCTAATCCCACTATTTATCCACACTGGTGTTCTGTCACTCCACTGTAGTCCCACTATTCCTCCATACTGGTGTTCTGTCTCCACTGTAGTAACTAACCATTCCTCCACACTGGTGTTCTGTCACTCCACTCTAGTCCCACCATTCCTCCACACTGGTTTTCTGTCACTACACTCTTGTCCAACCATTCCTCCACACTGGTGTTCTGTCACTCAACTCTAGTCCCACCATTTCTTCACACTGGTGTTCTGTCACTCCAATCTAGTCCCACTATTCCTTCATACTGGTGGTCTGTCACTCTACTCTAGTCCCACTATCCCTCGACACTGGTGTTCTGTCACTCCACTCTAGTCCCACCATTTCTTTACACTGGTGCTCTGTCACTCCAATCTAGTCCCACTATTCCTTCATACTGGTGCTCTGTCACTCCACTCTAGACACACCATTCCTCCATACGGGTGTTCTGACACTCCACTCTGGTACAACCATTCCTCCATACCAATGTTTTGTCACTCTACTCTAGTCCCACTATCCCTCCACACTGGTGTTCTGTAACTCAATTCTATTGCCACTATTCCTTCATACTGGTGTTCTGTCACTCTACTCTAGTTTCACTATTTCTCCACACTGGTGTTCTGTCACTCCACTCTAGTCCCACCATTCCTCCACACTGGTGTTCTGTCACTCTACTCTAGTCCCACTATTCCTCCACACCGGTGTTCTGTAACTCCACTCTATTGCCACTATTCCTTCATACTGGTGTTCTGTCACTCTACTCTAGTCTCACTATTTCTCCACACTGGTGTTCTGTCACTCCACTTCAGTCCCACTATTCCTCCATACCAGTGTTCTGTCACTCCACTCTAATCCCACCATCTACACCAGTGTTCTGTCACTCCACTCTAGTCCTACCATTCCTCCACATTGGTGGTTTTTCGCTCCACTCTAGTCCCACTATTCCTTCATACTGGTGCTCTGTCACTCCACTCTAGTTCCACCATTCCTCCACACACTGGTGTTCTGTTACTCCACTCTAGTTCCACCATTCCTCCATACTGGTGTTCTGTCATTCCACTCAAGTCTAACCATTCCTCCATATTGGTGTTCTGTCACTTAACTCTAGTCCCACCATTCCTCCATACTGGTGTTCTGTCATTCCACTCAAGTCTAACCATTCCTCCATATTGGTGTTCTGTCACTCCACTCTAGTCCCACCATTCCTCCACACTGGTGTTCTGTCACTCCAAACTAGTACCACCATTCCTCCATAATGGTGTTATGTCACTCTACTCTAGTCCCACCATTCCTCCATACCGGTGTTCTAACACTCCACTCTAGTACCACCATTCCTCCATACCGGTGTTCTAACACTCCACTCTAGTACCACCATTCCTCCATAATGGTGTTATGTCACTCTACTCTAGTCCCACCATTCCTCCACACTTGTGTTCTGTCGCTTCACTCTAGTCCCACCATTCCTGCAAACCGGTGTTCTGTCACTCCACTCTAGTCCTACTATTCCTTCATACCGGTGTTCTGTCACTCCACTCTAGTCCCACCATTTGTCTATACTGGTGTTCTGTCACTCCACTCTAATCCCACCATTTACACCAGTGTTCTGTCACTCCACTCTAGTCCCACCATTCCTCCACACTGGTGTTCTGTCACTCCACTCTAGTCCCACCATTCCTCTATGCTAGTGTTCTGTCACTCCACTCTAGTCCCAATATTCATCCACACAGGTGTTCTGTCACTCCACTCTAGACACATCATTCCTCCATACTGGTGTTCTTTCACTCCACTCTAGTCCCAATATTCATCCACACAGGTGTTCTGTCAATCCACTCTAGTCCCACCATTCCTCCACACTGGTGTTCTGTCACTCCACTCTAGTCCCACCAGTCCTGCAAACCGGTGTTCTGTCACTCCACTCTAGTCCCACCATTCCTCCACACTGGTGTTCTGTCACTCCACTCTAGTCCGTCTATTCCTCAATACCGGTGTTCTGTCACTCAACTCTAGTCCCAGTATTCCACCATACTGGTGTTCTGTCACTTCACACTAGTCCCACTATTCCTCCACACTGGTGATCTGTCACTCCACTCTAATTCCACCATTCTACCACACTGGTGTTCTGTTACTACACTCTAGTTCCACCATTCCTCCACACTGATGTTCTGTCACTCGACTCTAGTCCCACCATTCATCCATACCGATGTTTTGTCACTCCACTCTAGTCCCACCATAACTCCATACTGGTGTTCTGTAACTCCACTCTAGTCCCACTATTCCTTCATACTGGTGTTCTGTCACTCCACTCTAGTCCCACCATTCCTCCACACTGGTGTTCTGTCACTCTACTCTAGTCCCACTATTTCTCAACACTGGTGTTGTGTCACTCCACTCTAGTCCCACCATTCCTCCACACTGGTTTTCTGTCACTCCACTCTAGTCCCACCATTCCTCCACACTGGTTTTCTGTCACTCCAATCTTGTCCCACCATTCCTCCACACTGGTGTTCTGTCACTCCACACTAGTCCCACCATTTCTTCACACTGGTGTTCTGTCACTGTACTCTAGCCCTACTATCCATTCACACTGGTGTTCTGTCACTGTACTCTAGTCCCACTATCCCTTCACACTGGTGTTCTGTCACTCCACTCTAGTCCCACCATTTCTTCACACTGGTGTTCTGTCACTCCAATCTAATCCCACTATTCCTTCATACTGGTGCTCTGTCACTCCACTCTAGTCCCACCATTCCTCTATACTGGTGTTCTGTCACTCCACTCTATTCCCACTATCTACACCGGTGTTCTGTCACTCCACTCTAGTCCCACTATTCTTCTACACTGGTATTCTGTCACTCCACTCTAGTCCCACTATTCTTCTACACTGGTATTCTGTCACTCCACTCTAGCCCCACTATTCTTCTACACTGGTATTCTGTCACTCCACTCTAGTCCCACTATTCCTCCATACTGGTGTTCTGTCACTCCACTCTAGTCCCACTATTCCTCCACACTGGTGTTCTGTCACTCTACTCTAGTCCCAGTATTCCTCCATACTGGTGTTCTATCACTCCACGCTAGTCCCACCATTTCTCCACACAGGTATTCTGTCACTCCACTCTAGTCCCAGTATTCCTCCATACTGGTGTTATGTCACTCCACTCTAGTCCCAGTATTCCTCCATACTGTTGTTCTGTCACTCTACTCTAGTCCCACCATTCCTCCACTCTGGTGTTATGTCACTCCACTCTAGTCCCAGTATTCCTCCACACAGGTGTTCTGTCACTCCACTCTAGTCCCAGTATTCTTCCACACTGGTGTTCTGTCACTCTACTCTAGTGCCACCATTCCTCCACACTGGTGTTCTGTCACTCCACTCTAGTCCCACCATTCCTATATACTGGTGTTTTGTCACTCCACTCTAATCCCATTATCTACATCATGTTCTGTCACTCCACTCTAGTCCCACTATCTACACCGGTGTTCTGTCACTCCACTCTAGTCCCACTATTCCTCTACACTGGTATTCTGTCACTCCACTCTAGTCCCACCATTCCTTCACACTGGTGGTCTGTCACTCCACTCTAGTCCCAGTATTCCTCCATACTGGTGTTCTGTCACACTACTCTAATCCCACTATTTATCCACACTGGTGTTCTGTCACTCCACTGTAGTATCACTATTCCTCCATACTGGTGTTCTGTCTCCACTGTAGTAACAACCATTCCTCCACACTGGTGTTCTGTCACTCCACTCTAGTCCCACCATTCCTCCACACTGGTTTTCTGTCACTACACTCTTGTCCAACCATTCCTCCACACTGGTGTTCTGTCACTCAACTCTAGTCCCACCATTTCTTCACACTGGTGTTCTGTCACTCCAATCTAGTCCCACTATTCCTTCATACTGGTGGTCTGTCACTCTACTCTAGTCCCACTATCCCTCGACACTGGTGTTCTGTCACTCCACTCTAGTCCCACCATTTCTTTACACTGGTGTTCTGTCACTCCAATCTAGTCCCACTATTCCTTCATACTGGTGCTCTGTCACTCCACTCTAGTCACACCATTCCTCCATACGGGTGTTCTGACACTCCACTCTGGTACAACCATTCCTCCACACTGGTGTTCTGTCACTCTACTCTAGTCCCACTATCCCTCCACACTGGTGTTCTGTCACTCTACTCTAGTCCCACTATCCCTCCACACTGGTGTTCTGCCACTCCACTCTAATCCCACTATCTATACCGGTGCTCTGTCACTCCACTCTAGTCCCACTATTCCTTCATACTGGTGTTCTGTCACTCTACTCTAGTCCCACTATTCCTTCATACTGGTGTTCTGTCACTCCACTCTAGTCCCACCATTCCTCCACACTGGTGTTCTGTCACTCCACTCTAGTCCCACTATTCCTTCATTCTGGTGTTCTGTCACTCCACTCTAGTCCCACTATTCCTCCACACATGTGTTCTGTCACTCCATTCTAGTCCCACCATTCCTCCACACTGGTGTTCTGTCACTCTAATGTAGTCCCACCATTCCTCCACACCGGTGTACTGTCACTCCACTCTAGTCCCAGTATTCTTCCACATTAGTGTTCTGTCACTCCACTCTAATCCCACCATTCCTCCGCACCGGTGTTCTGTCACTCCACTCTAGGTCAAAAGTCGGGTAACTTAGTTCTTGTAACGTACTTTTCAAGTCTGTTTACTAGACGTCTTTCACTGTGAACTTGTAACAGATTTCACGAACACGCTGATGTGTGTGTGAGTGTTTATGTTTGCTAGATGTAACTCGTTATGATTTTGTATCTGATAACATGAATACTCAGATGTGTGGTCTTTTATTGTTTTCTTTATGTCACTCATTATGACCTTATAACAGATTAAACGAACACTCAGATATGTGATCTTTTTGTTTGTATACCTGGAATTGGTGACCAATGTATCAAAATGTCCGCCGTACACATTATGAGACGTGTATTCGACCGCCTCTATTGCTCGGTATGTTTATGAAAATCCTAACCTCTAGACTGCCGGTCTCCCTGGAGTTTACGACTTTCTCTGTTATGCTGGTGTTGACTGCAACGTCCTATAAGGGATATGCAACTTTAACCAAAAAAATCTAGACTACCTGGCTTCAGCTTGAGCAATCCACTGTTTTTTTTTAATTTTGTACCATTGTCGAGGACATCTGCCTTGCATCACTGGCCTGCTCCATTCGTGTACCACTGACTTGTACCACTGTCTTGCACCACTGTCTTGTGCCACTGTCTTGCAGCACTGTCTTAAGCCACTGTTTTGCACCACTGTCGTATGCCACTGTTTTCTGACACTGTCTTATGCCACTGTCTTGCACCACTGTCCGCCACCAATCTTGTACACTGCTGTCTTGTACACTGCTGTCTTGTACCACTGCCATGCATCACTGTCTTGTACCACTGTCTTGTACCGCTAGCTTGTACAAGTCTAGTACAACTGTCTTGTGCCACTGTCTTGCACCAGACTTTTACCGCTGTCTCGTACCATACTCTTGTACCACTGTCTTGTATCACTGCCTTGGCAAGTAAGCAGGATTATGGTACAGATGACATTATATGTGGTGTTGCCATTTGCTGCACTATTCTGAGTCCAGCAATAGTTTCTTGCAAATAATTTCGCAGGAGTAATAATTATTCGGCACTACTCACTGTAAACATCCTCTTAGTCGTTGGCAGTTATGATCTATTTATGTCCAAAGACACAACTGTCCGGTGGAGCAGTGGTGGTGAAATGTCTGGAGACCGGAACAGCATTTTCACAGCTCAAACAACTTTTAGTCTTGTTGGAATTATCAGGACCCAACTACGAATGTTGCGAATACCTTGGACGGGCAGAGTAACAAATAATTTCATTTGCTTTGGCAAATCATGTGATGTTAACTGGTATTGGTGGTATTGCTAGACATATAAATCCCCTAGAATTATTCACTGCGTTGCATTGACAAGCCCAGACAATGAAAGACAATACTTAAAATAGTTCTGTTTCTGAGTGTCTGAAAAGATGTAAAGAGCCAACATATAATACTATTGCTGTTGCTGTTACTACCATCACCATGCACTTACCGCCTTTTAATGTTTACAAAAGTGTGTCAGTGTGTCTACTGGCCTACTTTCTACAGGACCTGGAAGCCCACATGTGGTACTGAACGAAAAAAGGAAATGACGATCAGTCCCAACTCAGATCTGTCACGTGCCTTGGACAGTAGTAGTACATCTAGTATTAATAAATGGAGCAAGTGTGCAGTATTTCTGATAGCACAGGATGAAGTTAAGAGCACTAGGCTTCGGCAGGATATCATGCAGGTTAGCATATGCCTTTGTGTCTATATCTGTCTGCGTCCTTCCCGCTTGCTTGCCAGTCTGTCCTATGTATCATTCCTGTCTGCATGCCCTCTTCTCTGAGTGCCAGCCGAAATATAGTTCAGTCTTGTCAAGTTGCCAGGCCTGTCTGTATGTCCGTCTTCCGACCCAGACACCTTGGCGTGACTTCAAAGAGAACGAGATTCCCCCCCCCCCCTTTTTTATTTTGTGAAGGATTTTTTTTTTTAAATGAACAACTGACTGGTCTAGCAAACAGGGGATGGGGTGAGTGGGTGTATGAGTGTGTGTGTGTGGAGGGGGGGGGGGGATAAGGGGAGAGTGGAGATGAAAGAGATATAATAATTGTTCCTAAAACTAGAGCTGGAGAAACTACTGCGGAAACTGAAAGCAAGGTAGTGTCGTTTTAACATCAAAAACATCAGCTCTCGACGGCAAAATTGAAAGATCAAGAAGGTAACGGATTTAACACTCATTAATGTATCGTTTATTCAAAGAATTTTACTTTTCAACAGTATGATAATAATTAATATAATGCATAGTCATTAATAAACCATTAAAAATGATCTTCCTCTCATTTGGACATCTGGTCTAAAGCGGGCATCGTGGATCATGACTCTCCAATCATATGTAACATTTCTTTCATATTTTGACGAAGTTGGTGTTGCTTATATTATTATTTGTTCCCCGACTGTTTGTTTTCCACCATCTTTCTCTATCTGAAAATGCCCCACTTACTTAGTATTTTCCTATAAGACTAATGTCTCATCTTCATCAATTCTATTGATTCACCCAATAAATTGCATTTTCTTTTATAAAGTATAGCATAGCCGGCTCCATGGCGAAGGCCTTACGAACGCGGTTCGTGACCCCGAATACTCGTGCTCGAAACATCTGCGCGCGATTTGGCAACAGACCGTGTTGCGCTGGTTTTTTTTGGTCGTTCAGAAAGCAATGACAAACTACTGAACGTAAACTTGCCAAGACTACAACAGCAACAAATGTTGGTGTTGACTGCAAACGTCCTATACAGGATGTGTCGTAACTCTGTTATGTAAAGCTGCACTACTTTGTGTCATTTTATATTGTTTAAACTTTCACAGCTTTACCGCAGTTCCACCAAATTTTATACAGGATATGCAACTAACCTTATTAGAAAGTATAACTATTTAGTTAGTTAGTTAGTTAGCTAGTTAGTTAGTCAGTCCGTCGGTCGGTCAGTGGGTCGGTCGGTCGGTCGGTGGGTCGGTCGGTCGGTCGGTCGGTCGGTGGATGGGTGGGTGGGTAGGTCGGTCGGTGGGTCGGTGGGTCGGTCGGTCGGCCGGCCGGTCGGTGGGTCGGTCGGTCGGTCGGTCGGTGGGTGGGTCGGTCGTTCGGTCGGTGGGTCGGTGGGTGGGTCGTTGGGTCGGTCGGTCGGTCGGTCGGTCGGTGGGTCGGTCGGTGGGTCGGTCGATCGGTGGGTCGGTGGCTCGGTCGGTCGGTCGGTGAGTCGGTCGATGGGTGGGTCGGTCTGTGGGTGGGTGGGTGGGTCGGTGGGTCGGTGGGTCGGTCGGTCGGTGGGTCGGTCGGTGGGTCGATCGGTCGGTCGGTCGGTGGGTCGGTCCGTGGGTGGGTGGGTGGGTGGGTCGGTCGGTCGGTCGGTCGGTCTGTGGGTCGGTTGGTGGGTCGGTCGGTCGGTCGGTGGGTCGGTCCGTCCGTGGGTCGGTCGGTGGGTCGGTCGGTGGGTCGGTCGGTGGGTCGATCGGTCGGTGGATGGGTGGGTCGGTCGGTGGGTCGGTCGGTGGGTCGGTGGGTGGGTCGGTCGGTCGGTGGGTCGGTCGGTCGGTCGGTGGGTCGGTCGGCCGGCCGGCGGGTGGGTGGGTGGGTCGGTTGGTCGGTGGGTGGGTGGGTCGGTGGGTGCGTCGGTGGTTGGGTGGGTGGGTCGGTCGGTCGTCCTCATTACACATCGAACCATTAAGTCCATAAGTGCTCAGATCCCCTCCTCAGCAAATCCCGCAGCGTATAGCAACTAACGGCACCAGTTCTGTGTTGGTTTATCAATCTTCTATGGCTTCCTGCTTAGTGTTCTTGTTTGGCCACACCTCTTTTAATTTGCTGTTCTCGCAGTCTGACCTTGGTTGTAGATTCTCAGTCAACATTTGGATCTCGCAAAAGTCTTACTTCTCGTAGAGCATTCAGAATGTCAGCCTGGTCCTTGGCGCGTCCGTCCTCCACCTGCGAGCTTGTCAGCCCGCTCATTTCCTTGTACTCCTGCATGCCTTGGCACGAAGATGAAGCTAATCTGTGCCAGTGGAGACCGCTCCAGAGACAGCAACCACTCTCTTCGGATCCACCCAATCTCTATCCTCTTGAGCATGCTCGTTGAGTCGCTAAGGAAACATGCTCTATTGAATGTCTGTGTCTCGAGCCATGTTATTGCTTTACTTACTGCCATGACTTCCATACTCAGGCTGCTTGTGGTCTCAACTAAAGCACCGGAGTCCTCCTTCACAATTCTCCCTCCAGCCTGAGCCGTAAAGGCCGATGAGCTTCTCAGATGTCGGACGACGGACCCATCCGTATAAATGTCAGCATCACCATCTACCGAATTCTCGAAAATCAACGCTTGTACTTCCGCTTCCACAGCAGCCGGATTTTCTTGTCTGCATTATCTCTCTAGTTGGATGCAAACTGAAAAGGATGTACCGAAATCTGTTGGCACTTGTACTCATTCCTCGCCAGGTTCTAAGTCCCAAAGTGAAGACACCTGTTGAAGAATGTCTTCGGCTTGACCCATCCACGGCCTTCCTCTTTTTGACCCGCTGCCCTTCACCTTCGTAATTTCACTATGTAGTGGATGTTGTGTGTTTGCGTTAATTCTGGGGTAGGCACGTGCTCTGAAAATTTGTATTCAATGGTTGGAAAATCAAGAACGTAGCCATCGCCCTGCATGCTGTATCTCTTGTACATCAAAGAATAATGCGCATGGCTACGTTCTGTATCCTTTCCATCCTTTCTATCTGCTTACGGCTGAGAGTCGGGATCGCCATCGCTTAATTAATAACTATTTGAAAAACGAAACAAAGTCCTTCAATTTAAAACAACAACCAAATATTAATCCTAGAGGTCAGCATGGCCGAGATGTTTCACGCCTTTGTACTTCCTGTGCGATGACGGCGAGATTGTGGGTTCATTCCACACACCAGTAAGCTGAACTTAAATGTCGAATTCTCGTTCAGAAAGTGGCGGTAACATAATGAACGTTAAACTGCCTAGAAATCACATTGGAGTTGACCGCAACGTTCAGCAAAGGACGTGCAACATTAAGAATATTAAATAATTTTAATCCAATACTTATGGACAGATAAAAAGAGTAATGAAGATATCTTCAAAGAAATTAATTCACATAGAAAACTGGATACTCGCATAAGAAGAAGACAGTCCAGATTCTATGAGCATCTCACCCATTTAGCAGGTGAAGAGTTCATGTATCAAACCCTCGTTGACGTCCTCGTGACACTATTAGTGCAGCCGCACATCAACTTCGCTAAAGCACCCACTTAGATTTCTGTATTCTGCCCTAACTAAACAGCAAGCACAACCACATATCACATTGATTGGTGTACGTGAAAAACAGTCGATCACACATTGTGCATTGCAAATGTTCTGCAAAGGACATGGAAAATTTGAAAATAATGAGATGTTATACTGTGGCATTATTCTATGTGTTAATTTATTGGTAAGATCAACTGTTGACTATGTATATCATATTTAATGGTATAAGGTGTATCTTTAATGACTGTGCAGTGTTTGAAGATATTGCCGGTCCATGTTTTGTATTCACCCTCTGTAACATTCATGCAACATAATAGATAAATACAAAACTTGGACTGTCAATATTTTCAAACACTGCACAGTCATTAAAAATACGCCTTATATCTTGATTAACAGAAACCCCGACCTTTGGGGAAACAGGAAAAACGTAGAGATGTCAACAGTTATATATAGAGAGAAGTTACATAAAGGAAGCAATTTTGAATTTATGGGTTCTCTAGTAACGGACAATGCAAATGTGATGACATAATTTAAAAGAACATACATTGCTCTGCAAAAACTAACGTAGTAAAAAGCGGTAAATAGTGCTACATCCATAATTTTTGTAGATCAAGCTATTGTGGTTAGTATTATTGATCAAAACACAAAGAATTAAATATGGCCAGTGTGCATTTCTTCTTCAGGGGCCTGGTGTGGAGCAGTTATATCGGCGATATGACTTTCCAATCCTCTTTGTTATATGATAGTTTGATGAAGCTGCTTTCCGTTACATTATGTTCAGCCCAACTGTTTAGAGCAGTGGTTCTCAACCTTTTTTGGCCCATTCCCCCCTTCACCATATTTTCAGAACGCCATTCCCCCCCCCCCCCCTTCCTATCAAAAATTTGGCCCGTTCCCCCCTTCACCGTATTTTCAGAACGTCATTTCCCCCCTTTCATATTTCCTATCAAAAAATCCCCCTCACCCCTACACAGTATACGTAAAAATAGAAGGTAAATGTAATAGCATATACTAAAACAGGTCTAGACATCCACATAAAACATGATTTGTGGGTCTACTTACTTTATAAAATGAGGTTTAGAAGGACGAGACATACATATCTGTAAAGTATGAAGAGACAAACTATGTCAAGTAATCGGTTCTTGTATTAACACCATCTTGAAATGGTCTTCATCCCCCCCCCCCCTGGAAACCCTGAAATTCCCCCTTGGGGGGGGGGGGGGAATTCCCCACCGGTTGAGAACCACTGGTTTAGAGGCTTTCCGAGTCATGCTTCTGTCAGTTGATGTGCCCCATTTAGTAAATGTAAATGATTTACATTATCTCTTTCTTATAGTTTTAATGAGTGATCTTGTTTTCTCAACACCTCAGCTGTGTTATTTACTTAATAAATTATAACAGTCTCAATGAACATACAACTGAATAGCTTATAATAACTTTAATAATTTTTATATTCTTACCGTATTTTACGGAGTATAAGACGCACGTTTTTCTTTAAAAAATTACCTCCAAAGTTCAGGTGCGTCTTATACTTGAAATTAATATAAAAATGTCCAGCGTTTGATTAAAAATTCCCGCCAGTCTTAAAAATGGCCATATATTCGATGCCGCGGGAAACCTATCTCTATCTGGCAACATTGGATTCAACTGACAGCAGCAGTGCACCGATGCGACGAACATGAGTTACGGGCATTCACAAGCTTGCTAACACTGTCTCCCTCCCGCCCCGCCATCACAAACCCAGAACATTGTCTAGCCTATGATGCGTCATTGCAATCTACGGTGCCAGTGAACTTGACTTCAAAGTGATTTGTGTTATAGGTAACAATACAATAGTTTCGACAATGTGCTTGGACAATGTGCAGTCAAGCTGAAAAACATCTGATGCTGCAGAAATGTGGTTTCTGAGGAAAATGCAGAGAATACCATGGACATACAGAAAAACCAATGACCAAGTACTACAGGAGACAAATGAACATCGTAAATTGATTAGAGAAATTAGACGTAGACAGTCAAAATTTTTTGGACATGTTATGGATTAACAGAGTGTGGGAGAGAAGGAAAGGTGCTTTATTGAAGAAGAGTTCTCTTTTTGTGCTAGATCAGTTTAGTAGTCATTTGAACAATTCTGTGAAAGAGAAATTGAGACAGGGAAATACAGAGCTTGCTGTTATTCTGGGAGGACTTACTTCACAATTGCAACCTCTTGATGTCTAGGGTTGCCAGATACGTGGGAACCAAAAGGAGGACATAAAAAGACCAAAAAAAGAGGACAAAGGAGGACATTAAGGCAAAAAGGAGGATAAAGGAGGACATAATAAGACAAAAAGGAGGACATATTGAATGTTTCATTTAAATCGTTCCAGATTAAACCCACAATCAGTACAATTTTATTATAATAGCTGCCAATAATTTTTTTTTATCCTAGCAGGTGGTTGGTTTACAGAAAGAAAATATTCTTTCAAAGCAGTAAACAGCCTCAACAGCCTCTCAACAGCTGGAAACAAACTGAGCCATCTAGTTTTAGAGTGATAGAGTAGTTGCTGATAGTTAATGTTGACGTAGTCACAAAAATCCTTTACAGTTTCTGTTCTGACAGTGTATATAAAGTAATTGAATATCTTCAAGACAATAGATTCAACGTCAATCTGCATTAAATCTGCGCAGTGTTGGATGCAGTTGTGCAGAACATGAGCAGAACATCCAACGCCTACTAATGGCTTGCTCAAGGCTTCCTTCAAATGCGAGAACACATTTTTACCTTCTCTTCTGTTAATGCCTCCAAAATTCACATTGGCATTGTCACCAGCAAAAGCAACACATTTGGAGTACAAATCGTGTTTTTGGAGTGTTCTCACAAAATACTGTGATATAGTTTCTGAGGTTTCATTTGGTGTGTTGTCTAACTCGAGAATCTTAGTTTGGATTCCACCTGCCTTCCAGTCAAAGTAATGAACAACGATAGGAAATATTTTCTGCGAACCGTGATTGCTAGCATCTGTCGAAAGACCGAAACATGAAATACCACTTAAAGATTTATCCAATTCATCAACAGTGGGGTGGCAAAAACCTGGTTTATTATTGCTTCAGTCTTTGTTTTTGCACAAGCAATATTTTAGCATTTCTGAATCTTCAAATAATGTGTGCATCAAACCAACTGTGCAGTTCATCGAGTTGTAAGACTGATGATGACAATCTGTATGAAATGCCAAAGTTGCTTCAGCCGCATGCGCTTTCAGCAACACATTTTAGTACTTAGGCTGAAAAAAGACGCCAATGTGCTAGTTGACGAGGACACTTTGATTAGGTTTCTATGTCCCTCACTGTCAACATGGCGCTCCAAGTCAGTAGTTCCTTTGTTGGCAACGGACAAGTAACTATCACAAATCGTACTTTGCCTCATTCTCGTTGCGTCTTTCAACGAAGCATGGAAACTTATTTTTCATAGTGATCGAGCATTTGCATTTTCTCTATGTAGACGCCATTTTCATAAACATAAACGGCAAAAATTACAAATTAAAAAAAAAAAAATTTAAGTGGCGTCTCTGCTACAGGAACCAGAAATAACATTAACATTTTCACCATAACTACATCATTGTTAGTGTTGCCGAACAGAGCAACAGTTAGATTCAAATTATACAAATAATTGGTGTTTCACATTTGGTATATATAGGAAACTTAAACAAATATTATTAAGCAGTGTGTTTTCAGTAAAGAATGTAAACACATGGTAGAGTGTAGATACATTGTAAGTTGTAACAACAATACATAAAAAAGATGATAACATAAAATATTTGCTTGCTTGCTTGCTTGCTTGTGTTCGTTGGCTTGACCTCCAACGCAAAGTCCTGTATGTCGGATGAAGGCATCCTGTTGTCCAACATCATTGTGATGTCATACAGGCCCTGAGTTTTGCGTGAGTATCCGTTGTCCCATGTCTGGCTTATTGGTGTGCAGACTGGTGGTTCCTCGCCGTACAGGCAGACACTCTCCGACTTCGGAGGAATCGGCGATCCTATTGACTTCAGCCAGGACCCCGAAGGGACCTGTTGCCCAGGACGCTCGACGAGGACGCGTCAATAGGTCTTGGCCAGTATAATACCCGGCCCTGGTGCCTTGGAAACACCTCTGCGTCCCATAAAATATTTTAAAAGCTGGGCATTTTAAATGTTTTTAGCTTTGCCTGCCGGACGAAGGACATAAGGCTAAAAAGGAGGACGTGTCCTCTCTTTGTCGGACGTTTGGCAACCCTATTGATGTCTCGATAAATAAACCATTTAAAGTGTATATGAGAGAGGAATGGAACAAATGGATGATGGATGAAACCCAACATGAATTCACGCCGAAGGGAGCTTTAAAACGACCTACAATCAAACAAGTGTGTCAGTGGATAAAACAGTCATGGTCTAGAGTGAGAGAAGATATTATTGTTAAATCTTTCAAGAAGTGTGGCATAAGTAACGCTCTCAATGGCAGTGAAGACCATCTTATATATGAAGAGGACTACAATGACTATGAAGAGGAAGAAGAAGAAGAGGAAAGTTCAGATGACGATTTTCAGGGTTATTTAAGTTCAGTTCGGTTTTATAAACTAAGAATTATTTTTTTTTAAAGTCTGGCATTGCAATCTAATAATAAAAATGGTTATTGTTGTTGTTGTTTCTTCCACTTATGCCGTTAGGCGTCGTGGGGAGAGTTAATTGGAGTTCCAGGGCCGTGACTAGCACCTTTCCTCCAATTTTCTCCATAAATCTTGAGCAGAATTTTTAGGATCAAGTAAATTCCCTACCGGTTTGCTAGACCAGACGTAGGTTCCTTACCTACTTAACCCATGTATATTTGCTACTAACCACCATGTCACTTCCACTGGTCGCCTGCTGGATAGCTTCGTGCTATGCCAGGTAGGACTGACCGACCGACTTTGGAATTTGGAACTTGCCCTCAAAGTGTTCTCATTCCAATTACGATAGAGTCCCGTACTGTTATTTTTCGTCACTATCTCCCCGTGCCGGGAGTGGGTAAGTTGCGCGCCTGCTGCCTTCCTTTGATGTGGTAGCCGTTTCTCATTGGTAAAAGTGTTATTTTTCTAAAACAATTGCTTAAAAATTAAGGTGCGTCCTATAGCCCGTAGTGTCTCATAGTTCATGAAATACGGTAAGACTTTACAAATCCCGCCAAGGTGGGTTGTCTGTGTTTATGCTGACAAATGTTTGTCTCCTAAAGCGGTGTATAGCTGGGTAGATAAGGTTACGAGGGCGGGTCAATAAATAAGTCACAGTTCTGTGGGATGGCCGTAAATGAAAACAAAGCACATAGTTCTATGCAGCCGGTTTGGGAGGACTGATAAAACAAATCAATGTTGGTGGAAATTATGTTGAGGAATAAAGGGACAACGTATGTATAAAAATAAACTGGTTTCAAGTTGTTATCATGTGTAGTTATTTTTCAACAGCCATTTGTGACTTACTTATTAACTTACCATAGTACTTTAGAAGTTCCTTCAAATTGTCTTTGTTTCTGCACACAGGGTGCCATTAGCTTTTGGTAATTTATATAACTGGGAGTTAATAGCCATTTGCTGCTCTTGTTCTTATTTAATAAGGCATATGGCCATAGGCTCTGTTGTAATTTTAGAATGAAATGCTACCATATAGCAAATTCATAATGATTGCAGAAAATAAGTTATCAAATTGATTATTATTACTTCACACACTACTCCCTAATTTCATACATGTATATATATATTGATGCACCACTTAATGTGACCAATAGAAGCACTGACAAAGGTAGTGGCTACTGACATGGAACAGAGACTACTTCTCTTAGTTACACTAGCTACTGACATGGAACAGAGACTACTTCTCTTAGTTACACTAGCTACTGACATGGAACAGAGACTACTTCTCTTAGTTCCACTAGCTACTGACATGGAACAGAGACTACTTCTCTTAGTTCCACTAGCTACTGACATGGAACAGAGACTACTTCTCTTAGTTACACTAGCTACTGACATGGAACAGAGACTACTTCTCTTAGTTCCACTAGCTACTGACATGAACAGAGACTACTTCTCTTAGTTCCACTAGCTACTGACATGGAACAGAGACTACTTCTCTTAGTTACACTAGCTACTGACATGGAACAGAGACTACTTCTCTTAGTTACACTAGCTACTGACATGGAACAGAGACTACTTCTCTTAGTTCCACTAGCTACTGACATGGAACAGAGACTACTTCTCTTAGTTCCACTAGCTACTGACATGGAACAGAGACTACTTCTCTTAGTTACACTAGCTACTGACATGGAACAGAGACTACTTCTCTTAGTTCCACTAGCTACTGACATGGAACAGAGACTACTTCTCTTAGTTCCACTAGCTACTGACATGGAACAGAGACTACTTCTCTTAGTTACACTAGCTACTGACATGGAACAGAGACTACTTCTCTTAGTTCCACTAGCTACTGACATGGAACAGAGACTACTTCTCTTAGTTCCACTAGCTACTGACATGGAACAGAGACTACTTCTCTTAGTTCCACTAGCTACTGACATGGAACAGAGACTACTTCTCTTAGTTACACTAGCTACTGACATGGAACAGAGACTACTTCTCTTAGTTCCACTAGCTACTGACATGGAACAGAGACTACTTCTCTTAGTTCCACTAGCTACTGACATGGAACAGAGACTACTTCTCTTAGTTCCACTAGCTACTGACATGGAACAGAGACTACTTCTCTTAGTTCCACTAGCTACTGACATGGAACAGAGACTACTTCTCTTAGTTCCACTAGCTACTGACATGGAACAGAGACTACTTCTCTTAGTTCCACTAGCTACTGACATGGAACAGAGACTACTTCTCTTAGTTCCACTAGCTACTGACATGGAACAGAGACTACTTCTCTTAGTTACACTAGCTACTGACATGGAACAGAGACTACTTCTCTTAGTTACACTAGCTACTGACATGGAACAGAGACTACTTCTCTTAGTTACACTAGCTACTGACATGGAACAGAGACTACTTCTCTTAGTTACACTAGCTACTGACATGGAACAGAGACTACTTCTCTTAGTTACACTAGCTACTGACATGGAACAGAGACTACTTCTCTTAGTTACACTAGCTACTGACATGGAACAGAGACTACTTCTCTTAGTTACACTAGCTACTGACATGGAACAGAGACTACTTCTCTTAGTTACACTAGCTACTGACATGGAACAGAGACTACTTCTCTTAGTTACACTAGCTAGTCCTTCCAGTAATTTCATATTGAAAAACTGTCTGCTACACGGTGGGAGAATTATAAATGGATCCACAATAAAGGAATGTGAATTGTCTCAGGGTATACTTGAGATACCTCCATCAGAATAATGAGTTCTGAAATTTAAACTTTCACTAGCATAGGCCATGGTGTATATGTGAGTCACCATTTATGACAGCCAGCCACAGCATGGTAGCCTGAATGATCTTAAAGAAAGCCAAGTAGAGGAAGGTCATGGATGGTGCAGGCAGAAGATACCATTGGGCAGATTACCACAGACAAACACATACGCAGGGAGCAGGAATTGACTGACAATGGCAAACACAAAAGCAGCTTCCATCAAGTCATCACAATGTGCAGAGAGTGTACAAAATAGTGTAATGGATTGGCAGAATTGGAAGTCCAACAAGTGATAGATGAATATGTGGACAGAGATGGCACAATAGTATACAGTAATGGTTCTGGTTGGAATTTCCAGCTAGAGTTGGGGGTAAGGCTGTGGCAGAGCAAGGCGGAGCTTATAGGGATGTAACCTCAAATATGTAGAGTGAGGTGATGACTGCAGATGATTTGACTAAGTGGTAATTAAGTCATCAAAGCAATCATTGTGTCTGGTTGTCAGTAAATACTATGTGAAACTCAAAATGGGCACATGTCAGATGAGTAGGTACCAAGCATAGACACTTCTCTCTCGCATGGACGTAACATGGATGTACTGTCCACATCATGCTGAAGTGTGAGGCAATCAGTGAGCAGATCTGTTGGCTTAAAATGTGCCAGTAACGTAAACACTCACAATGAACAGAGGAGATATTTTGAATGTTACTGGAACAGTCAGCATGTTACTGGAACAGTCAGCATGTTACTGGAACAATCAGCATGTTACTGGAACAATCAGCATCTACACCTTGCAACGTTGCAGAGGGAGACAGGGCATTTGTGGGTGTACCAGAGTCAGTTCTGCATTAATCATTTAGTTACGGTTCCACCTTCACGACAAAGGGACGCCCCATTATGCTCCGTTCCTGTGCCAGTGAATATCACACAAAATGCCCCTCATTGCCATAAGTCAAAAGTGGAACAGACAGGAGTCTCGACAAACCAACAGCCCGCACAGGTATTCTGTGCATTTTGCCGCTGCCAGAATGCCAACACAAAAGTCTGCCATGAAAAATAGTTCATTGTCGATGGAAGCGACAGTCGCTAGAAAACCAGCAGCCACACATTACTGCATAATGCAATCCAGATAGTTCAGCAACCGGCCGACCTCCATTTTTCTGAACATGCAGTTCACTCTACAAACAACAGTGGACAGATTTAAAAGCACCCAACACAAAATTCACAGCTCACAGTGTCACTGCACGCACTCAACTCAATAGCAGGGCGACCGAACCATGCACGACCAGTTACATTTGAGGAAAATGCTTAAGCAAACCATAGCCACAAGTGTCAACAACTCATGTGACAGGCATCATCGGATTACTTCTTTCACACCACACAAGAAACTTGCAAGTCGTGTGAAAGGGATTACATGGTACATTTTATTGCCGTAGGCTCTTTACAAGTACATAACAGTCGCTATCAAACCACACACAAAGCCACAGAATTGCCTATCACTAGTTTCCTAAACTCTAATGCTATCTCTATCTATTTGGTTACACAAAACTCCTATCAATATCTAACGATCTGCTCTCTACAATGGTCAGTCCCCGTCTGACTAGTTGGCTTCCCGTGGTTACACACCACGCGGAAGGACCTTGACACGTCCTTCGGCTTTCTGCGTGCCGTGGTGCTTGGCGCGCTTACATTAGCTGTCTCTTGGTGATTTGCAATCGTGGCTATTATGTAGGCGTGATTCTGTCGTGACCTGTCGTTATCATGTTCTAACTGTTTTAGCTTGATGTCCAATTCTTTTTGTTTTGTTATTTCAGCTAGTTGTATCTGTTGTTGTCTATCTCGTTCTTCCTTTTCATTTTGCTGTTGTCTATCTCGTTCTTCTTTTTTTTTTTTTTGTTGTCTTTCTTGTGCGCGTTCGTCTCTCTCAGCATTCTCTTTTCGTGTTTGTTCCTCTTTTGCTTCTTTAAATTTCTTATCAGCATATTCTTCTAAGTCTTTCCCTGTGTATTGTAATTGCTTACCAGCTTTTATGAAGTTCTCTAATGTTGCCATGCTGTTGGGAGGTTAGATAAATTTGACAGGTACTCGAATATGTATTCACTTATTTATCTTTGATATGTTATGTTTCTTATTATCTGAGAACTACAAATTGTACTCTTTGTTTATAACCTGGAAAATTTAATCCGGAAAAAAAACAGAGCACAAAAGTATGCTAATGCATCACAAGCTGAAAAAGAGATGCACTATTAATCACATTGCATGCCAAAAATATTGAGTATACTCAACTTAATGTTCCCGAGAATCAGGGAACAACAATCCGGAAACACAGGTCACCTTCTTTGGCACTTTGGCATAGACACGAGATATTTATTCAGGTCACCTTGTTTGGCACCTCGACATACACACGCGTTTTGTAATCAGCTGTTGATCACCCTGGTTTACAGAGCAGCAACAATTAACACATAGTAAACGACAAGTAATATTCTTGACAACTTAGAACAATGACAATGACATACCCACGAACAAACAGAATATGGTTTAACTAATATTAAATTGTCAATGTCCTGTCTTCGTTCTAACTTTTATTTATGCCTTTCGTCACTGACCTAATTTAATCTATGTAAGCGTTGTGCAGACCAAGTCTAACTCGCCTGCCTGAAAGTAGTACCCTCGTGACGGTAAACGCAAGAAAAAGTACGAAAAAAAACATTCAATAACTGTTTTGAAATAAATAAAAATATAATAATATTGTTTAAATAAATAAATATATTCAATTACTACTTGAAATAAACAAATAATAGGTTGTATAAAGTAAAGATTCAGGCGGGCAGCAGCTTGGAAATCTGTAAACAGTGAGACGCTGAATGCAAATGGCGCAGACCAACTGTTCGTCAGTCGGAATACGTCAGAGGCGCAGCGCTATTTTTAGCTTCCACAAATCGATACTGTTGCTGGCTGTGTATCGCTCCGCCATGAATCATAGTTGATAGTTATTCATAAATAAATATCTAATTATATGAATAATTACATGAATAAATAAAGAAAATAATAATATCAATACTTACAACTTTGAAGAACACATGATTTAAGTATATAATATTTTAGTAAACACAAATAAACAATATTTCGTCACGACCGGCACTGTTTCTCTAGCAACTTTTCCTAGTCTGCACACGTCATCGTTACTGACACAAATTAAATTCACTATTTCACTATTTGTAACCTTAGTCAAGAGCCGTGGGTGAGTGTATTAGCTTGAACTTTCGTCCAAGCCACACTTCTGACACCACATTAATCCTTGCCTGTCAACAACTCATGTGACAGGCATCATCGGATTACTTCTTTCACACCACACAAGAAACTTGCAAGTCGTGTGAAAGGGATTACATGGTACATTTTATTGCCGTAGGCTCTTTACAAGTACATAACAGTCGCTATCAAACCACACACAAAGCCACAGAATTGCCTATCACTAGTTTCCTAAACTCTAATGCTATCTCTATCTATTTGGTTACACAAAACTCCTATCAATATCTAACGATCTGCTCTCTACAATGGTCAGTCCCCGTCTGACTAGTTGGCTTCCCGTGGTTACACACCACGCGGAAGGACCTTGACACGTCCTTCGGCTTTCTGCGTGCCGTGGTGCTTGGCGCGCTTACATTAGCTGTCTCTTGGTGATTTGCAATCGTGGCTATTATGTAGGCGTGATTCTGTCGTGACCAGAGTGCTGACTATCTGGTCAACGTCTCCGTGTCTCATGAGAGAACTAGTTAATAGTCCCCTATTCTCTCACCTACCCTGCCCCTACATCACCTCTATTCTATTTGAGGTTGACCACTCTTCCCGTTGGTGTACTCTCTTGGGGCATACCTCCGCCCCTTCTATTGCAGTCTTTGACACACACCCTCCCCTCCTGTGTTGCGTCATCAACTTTGAGTCATTGGTTGTGACGCAAGAGGTTTCTAAAAAATTAGTGTCTCTAATTTTTGTCAAAGACTGTAGATAACCTGGCTTTGGGTAACTCCATAGACTTCTACTGACTAATGTCACAATGTAGTATCACTTTACTTGGCTACTGGCAATCGCCACAGACTTGTCTGGTTGGCGTGAGCCCTCTTCTCAATCGCAATATTATATTAATTAGAGGTATGTCTGAACCGGACCGTTGTCTTATAAGACCTGCCCTCCAATAGTAAATTAACTTACTACCCATACAAAGTTGACTTTCTTAGGGTCAACACATGAATTGCTTCATGTCCCCCATATAATATTAAACAACCATTACCCAAGCTGTGTGCGACAGGCTTTACCTACTTCGCTTCCGCGTGTAAAGTTATATTTCACTGTTAAGTTAGTGTTTCGTTGTCTATTATGTCCCCTGACCCGGAGTTATCTCCCTTTGATCTGCGAAATATGTATGCAATTTATATGTTTGTTTTTCTGGTTGTTTGCGTGGTTGGATGTAATTACTAATATAGTCTACCTTCTAACATGTATATCTATCTATCGTGTGTATGTAAGTTAGTTTTTCAAGTGCCATAATTCGGTTAAATGTGGCCACAAACAAGTGTATAACACTAATTCGTGACTACGTTTCCGTCTTATGAGACCTAAAATACTTTATCTAAGATCTAAACTAAACTACACACCACACATTCATCACAGCACAATTTCAACATTGAACGCAAATATTTGACGCAGACAAAAAATAAAAAGTCGCGTTGAGCGGCAGAAAAATCCGCTGACCAATCTCACTCTCTCTACTATGTTTTTCATTCGCTCTCACATTCACACTTCTGTCACACATCTTTTACTTTCACACTTATGTCACACATCTTTTACTTTCACACTTATGTCACACATCTTTCACCCTCCCAATTATTTAAAAACCTTGGAGTGACACTGTACAAATTTGGCTCAGTTTGAGAAAGTTGAGCTGAATGACTGTGCGTAAATTGCTGCACGAGTCATGTATATACAACATATTTACATGTAAGAACAAAGGGTTGATGGTTTATACCCTTGGTCTTATGACCACCTATATTTTACTGTAATTATACTCTAACTACTGACACTACTACTACTTCTATAAATGTGTATTTAATGTGTTAACTATTTTAATCTATTTTGTCACATTAATCCTAAGATATGCTTACATTAATCCTAATATTTATCTAATTTAAGGGATGTAAACTAACTATTTAAAATGAAATTGATGTGAGATGAGTTATGTACCTTTCTGAAATGGGTAATTTGAAATCTAATGAATTATGTACCTTTCTAAAATGGGTATTTTGAAATGTAGCCAAATTATAAATGATGTTTTTAAATGAAAAGAAAATATATGACTGATATTCTTAATCTAAATGGTGTAAATGTATGTTAAATTATATACTCTTTTTATCCTATTATGGTGTTAATTAATCATACTACTAAATGATAACCTTTGCTAAATGGAATGGTTCATTAAGATGGAATGAAATCACCTGAAATGAAATGAAATGGAATGTAATAAAATAAATGGTACTCTTCGTATATAAACTACTATCTAATTTACTTTTAGGGTAAGTAGGTGGGTAAACTACTGATTTATGTAAACTACTAAAAAAAAACAATGAAAACTATTTTATTTCCTAAGTCTACGTGTAAATTAAAGTTACCTATTATACCTATAATTTATCACACTATTAAAATATTATAATACATATCACAATAAGTATTTATATACATAGTATTCAAATACCCAGGTTGGTTGTTGCCCCAATGTTCAGAAATTGCTTTCATTGGCATACTATATGATTACACTTGTCCTGGGTATGTTAAATACAATACACAGTCATAATTGTGTCCTATTGGTACGGCATCTGTAGAGTTCGCTTGTGTCGCAGACCCGTATTCTTAGTGTCTGTATTTATGGACAGTTCTGACATAGTTTTTCTTTGCTTAACACAAATGATTCACCGAACACATATGGAGCTTAGTCAATAACGAGCTGTTCCAGTTCACACGGTGATATATTGGTTTTTCGGAGCACAGTTCTTCTTTTGCTGTCTACGGACACATGGTAGATCACTGTTCTTAGTACATAGTTTAGCACAGAATGTCTATGTATTCATACACTATTTTACATAGAATACTATACTGTACCAATTTTAACACTTATTACTCTACACACCTATGTGGAATCTCTGGTATTTCTACCTCAGATGGTCGACTAAGGGTATCAGCCAGAATGTTGTCCTTACCCTTAATATATTCTATACTGACTATACTATAGTTTTATAGTATTAGCGACCACCTGTATATATGGTCATTCCGATGCACACCAGTTTGTATGACTGTGGTTGGGGAGTTTCCGTCGGGACAATGCAGTGAACATACGCTAGAGATCGATGGAGCTTTTTCACCGCATAGATGACGCTTAGGGTTTTTCACTCTGATATGGAATATCTGGACTCAGCAGGTGTGATCTTACGGTTCACGTAGCAAATCGGGTGGAAGATGCTCTCAAAAAATTGGCCTAATACTGCTGGCATATGTCCTAGAATAATAAACGAGCCTAGGATTAGGCAAGCGGAGGATTGGAACATTACTAAAAGGATTTTCAATTTTGACAATGCAGAAATTAATAATGCATCTTTGACATTTCATTTTACAGATGTTTTTAAAACATTGGAAAATACACTTGTAATTTTCCTTAAATTTGGTATTAGTTTGCTATAGTAATATAACAATCCCAAAAGGCTTCTGACCTGCTGCTTTGTGGTAGGCATGGTCAGATTCATAATTTTTGTAATAATTCTATTGTCGGTCTTAAGTTGACCCTGTGAAATGACATGACCCAAAAAATGAATTTCTTTTAGGCCCAATTCAACTTTGCTCGGTTTGACAGTGAGACCGAAGAGTCGCACTCTGTCAAAGACATGTCTTAGTTTCAGTAAGTGTGTTGTTCAGTCATCAGTATGGAACCATATATCATGCGTATTCTGTAAGCTCACTACATGTATGCATCTCGTCGGATTTGCCAGTCTCGCTAACTAGTGTAGTTGCGCTATGTATGTCTGTCATCTTCATCATTAGGTGTGGGTGCACTGTGTTCGTCTGTCTCTACTCTTGTCTCTTGTCGTGAAAAGTAAAGCTTCAACATGTTGACATGGAATATCTTTAAGTGTCCGTTTATCGATATTTCATAGTCAACATTTGAAAATTCACATACCACCTTGAATGGTCCTTGCCATTTTGTTTGTCTGGAAGTAACCGAAGTATGTTTTGATCTGGTTTACGATCAATTGTTCAAGCACCCTTGTTTGTGTATTGGTAAATTTGACCCTCCCTCTCAAAGGTCTAGAAGCCAGAGTAGGAGGTAGTACTTTAGCTGTGAGATGTTTACCCTTATGTAATAATTGTTGACCGATATTACAAAAACGATAAAATAATTTCATATCATTCCAAAACCCTGGCCAATGAAAATGAGTCTGAAATCTAGGCCTGGTTTTGTCTTTTGCCAGGTGACCAGCAAGCGGTGACTCATGTGCAGTTTTTTGCACAGTTAGGCGGTGTTGTACAGGTCGCACCGTTTGCTGATTCTCATGGTTATCAGTTGTAAAATATCTAGTAAGAAAGCCATTATTAGGTTTAAAGAACCATGAGACATTTTTGGTTACTTTGGCTCTTTCTTTCATTAATTTTAAATAAGGAGACACACTAGGATCAGCTTTCTGCTGTTCTATGAATTTCTGTCTGTTGGTATCATCTGTGCCAGTTGGAGAAAGCAACAGTAGTCTCTCATCTTGTAGTGTGTCTTGATGTTTTACAGTGTCTGCTCTAGTAGTTGCATTAGCTGCATTTAATCTTTCCCATGCAGCTATTTCATCGCTAGTACATTGTTTCAGTTGGGGTAAGCAACCCAAAATCAAATCAGTACAAGGGTTGTCAAGTATTGCACAAGTAAAGGTACCCGAAAGGAAAGGAGTGTTAATACGGGCTTTGGCCAAAGGGTAAATTTCAATGTTACCCGAAAAGGTTCGGCATTTGACAGAGTCGCCTGTATAATCACCTGGACTCACCAGTTCCTTTCTAAGACCAATAAGGGTGCTGCCGCTGTCCAGCAAACATTGGCATGGTCTATCGTTGACCATTGCATTGTGGAACACAAAATTGCCTCTGGAGGCTAATGCTGCATTTACACTCTCAGTTGAGCATGGTACTGTATGTCCACATTCTAATTTTCCGTCTGCATGAAATTGGTGACATCGTTCACAACTGTCAAAACTTAATATATCGTTTACACAACACACATCTTCAGATTCGTTAAAGGTAAGTAATTTTCAATCTCACACTCAGTCTCACTACCACTATCAGAAGATGTATCAATCAAAATAGCATTATTGGCTTTCATACGTTGACGGCCCAGGCACTTATTTGAATAATGGCCATAGCTGGAACAAAAAAAAACATTTGATTGCACGCCTGTATGCAGATCTTTTATTTTGTTGCTTCTTGATAACATCCTCAAGATGCGCCGGATAATTTGGCGATTTGTCACACATAGAATAAGTGTCATGCAAAAGTTGACAATAAATACACTTTGACACTTTTCTATCTTTGTTGTCAGATTTCTGAAAGGGTTTTCTGTTACTCTGGTTGTTTTTAGGCTGGTCTTTCACAAAAGCAACTATTTCAGAGTCATTTGAGGTCTTAAAAATATCTCTGTTAGAAGAAAAATATGCAGAGCCTTTCTTTTCGAACTGTTGAATGTTCTCAATGTCTGACTGCTGCAAAAATTTAGCAAAAGGAGATGGTATAGTGGATATGACTTTATCCATGGCTATTAAATTTTTGAGCCTATCAAAGTCTTTTCCTATGTTAGCTGCTTTAAGCCATCTATCTAGTACACTCTGAACATTTGAGACGTAATCAATGAAAGTCTCACTAGGTTTAGGTTTTAAATTTGAGAACTGAACCTGATACCCAGGGGCATCAAGTAAAAAGTGTTGCATTATCCTATCATGGATGTACTGATAGTTAGATCTAAGGTCTACTGGTATTGACTCTATCACTTTAAGGGGCTCACCACTCAGGTTCTTCATATAAATCATAGCCCACATTTCTATTGGAACTTGGTGATATTTAAATTGATACTCGACATTTTCTGTCCAGGCTGATATGGAATCATCTTTACAATATGGTTTGATAATGTTTTTGTATTTATTGAACTTATTTTCTTCTTGTTGACTTTTTAGTTTAGTGGCAGAAATTTCTGCGTGTGAGTCTACATCCATACCTTTCATCTTTAACTGTGTCTCTGATTCTACCTGAATTTGTTTTTCCTTAACTCTTGCCATTTCATCTATCTCTTTTTGCTTTAGTTCTCTCTCTTGATCTAATTGCTTTTGCTTTAGATCTAATTCCTTTTGTTTAATTTCCTTATCATGTTCTAACTGTTTTAGCTTGATGTCCAATTCTTTTTGTTTTGTTATTTCAGCTAGTTGTATCTGATGTTGTCTATCTCGTTCTTCCTTTTCATTTTGCTGTTGTCTATCTCGTTCTTCTTTTTCTTTTTTTTTGTTGTCTTTCTTGTGCGCGTTCGTCTCTCTCAGCATTCTCTTTTCGTGTTTGTTCCTCTTTTGCTTCTTTAAATTTCTTATCAGCATATTCTTCTAAGTCTTTCCCTGTGTATTGTAATTGCTTACCAGCTTTTATGAAGTTCTCTAATGTTGCCATGCTGTTGGGAGGTTAGATAAATTTGACAGGTACTCGAATATGTATTCACTTATTTATCTTTGATATGTTATGTTTCTTATTATCTGAGAACTACAAATTGTACTCTTTGTTTATAACCTGGAAAATTTAATCCGGAAAAAAAAACAGAGCACAAAAGTATGCTAATGCATCACAAGCTGAAAAAGAGATGCACTATTAATCACATTGCATGCCAAAAATATTGAGTATACTCAACTTAATGTTCCCGAGAATCAGGGAACAACAATCCGGAAACACAGGTCACCTTCTTTGGCACTTTGGCATAGACACGAGATATTTATTCAGGTCACCTTGTTTGGTACCTTCGACATACACACGCGTTTTGTAATCAGCTGTTGATCACCCTGGTTTACAGAGCAGCAACAATTAACACATAGTAAACGACAAGTAATATTCTTGACAACTTAGAACAATGACAATGACATACCCACGAACAAACAGAATATGGTTTAACTTAATATTAAATTGTCAATGTCCTGTCTTCGTTCTAACTTTTATTTATGCCTTTCGTCACTGACCTAATTTAATCTATGTAAGCGTTGTGCAGACCAAGTCTAACTCGCCTGCCTGAAAGTAGTACCCTCGTGACGGTAAACGCAAGAAAAAGTACGAAAAAAACATTCAATAACTGTTTTGAAATAAATAAAAATATAATAATATTGTTTAAATAAATAAATATATTCAATTACTACTTGAAATAAACAAATAATAGGTTGTATAAAGTAAAGATTCAGGCGGGCAGCAGCTTGGAAATCTGTAAACAGTGAGACGCTGAATGCAAATGGCGCAGACCAACTGTTCGTCAGTCGGAATACGTCAGAGGCGCAGCGCTATTTTTAGCTTCCACAAATCGATACTGTTGCTGGCTGTGTATCGCTCCGCCATGAATCATAGTTGATAGTTATTCATAAATAAATATATAATTATATGAATAATTACATGAATAAATAAAGAAAATAATAATATCAATACTTACAACTTTGAAGAACACATGATTTAAGTATATAATATTTTAGTAAACACAAATAAACAATATTTCGTCACGACTAGGCACTGTTTCGTCTAGCAACTTGACCTAGTCTGCACACGTCATCGTTACTGACACAAATTAAATTCACTACTTCACTATTTGTAACCTTAGTCAAGAGCCGTGGGTGAGTGTATTAGCTTGAACTTTCGTCCAAGCCACACTTCTGACACCACATTAATCCTTGCCTGTCAACAACTCATGTGACAGGCATCATCGGATTACTTCTTTCACACCACACAAGAAACTTGCAAGTCGTGTGAAAGGGATTACATGGTACATTTTATTGCCGTAGGCTCTTTACAAGTACATAACAGTCGCTATCAAACCACACACAAAGCCACAGAATTGCCTATCACTAGTTTCCTAAACTCTAATGCTATCTCTATCTATTTGGTTACACAAAACTCCTATCAATATCTAACGATCTGCTCTCTACAATGGTCAGTCCCCGTCTGACTAGTTGGCTTCCCGTGGTTACACACCACGCGGAAGGACCTTGACACGTCCTTCGGCTTTCTGCGTGCCGTGGTGCTTGGCGCGCTTACATTAGCCGTCTCTTGGTGATTTGCAATCGTGGCTATTATGTAGGCGTGATTCTGTCGTGACCAGAGTGCTGACTATCTGGTCAACGTCTCCGTGTCTCATGAGAGAACTAGTTAATAGTCCCCTATTCTCTCACCTACCCTGCCCCTACATCACCTCTATTCTATTTGAGGTTGACCACTCTTCCCGTTGGTGTACTCTCTTGGGGCATACCTCCGCCCCTTCTATTGCAGTCTTTGACAACAAGCATAAACATTCCATAAGCCTTAACAACTCAACCGCCTATCCTCCATGTTGGGACCAGACGTTTTCTGCATCAACCATTAGTAAGTAGACATGGGCTCATTCTCCAGTAGGAGGAAAGGGGTAACAGAAGAGAGAGACTGCTAAACGACAGAATGGTAAATATATTATATAATTATTATCCATTCAATATATGAATAATATACTACACGGTTAACAAAAAAAAAAAAAAGAAAGAAATCAAGAACAAATAAAATAAGGTGCGTTTTGAACAACAGGGGGATAAAGACCACTTGTTTAAGCAGTCGTAATGTAATATACAGTTTATGATGTTTATCTCACTTGTTATATATTTGGTGTTGTAACTAAACCCCATCAACTCCAATTGTTCAACCCTGTTTAACTTGAAGGAACTGGGAACGACTTAGTTCCTTCCCAGTAGGCAGGCAACACACTCTTTCCTAGCATGCTTATGAGTTCTCAAAGTTCACCTTCTTCTAATAGATAAAAATTACCTGATTTAATGGGGTATACGAACCCATATGTGAGATCAGCATCTTGACCACTGGTTCCTCTAATATAACAATTGTATTCCCTTATAAAATTGTATTACTTTAATGTAAATGCCATTCTGACTTGCAAACATATATTTTTGCCAGTCGTCCACATGTGACAGTTTTTCCAGTGGCATGGATCTTAAAGATGCTGATCTGAAGAGCACGCTACCTGTTCCTTTGTGCAGCAGATCACATTTCTTATCTGAAGGTACAGATACAGAAGGAAGAAAAAGGTAATCAGCAAAATATTTATTACGTTGTATATCATTGGTATTAATAGATGATATTAATAGAGCTTGTCTCCCTGGCAAAGAGGTTAACGTCATTGTTTGTAATCCCGTATATCCACATGGGAAAACAGCTACGCAAGATTTGGCAGCTGATCGCACCACGCAGGTAACTTATGAGGGTATGTGGGTTGGTCGTTCAAAAAGCAATAGCAAACTACTGAACATAAAACTTGCCTAGTACATTAAAAGCAGCTGAAAAACGCTGGTGTTGACTTAAGGGATATGCAACATTAAAAAAATAGATGCTAGATGATTTTCTTCTGTTCACTGTTGTAACAGCTACACCCAAAACCTAGTTTTTTTATGCATGTTGCTGTATTTGAGAGCTTCTTGAGACTTCCGGATATCTTTAGATCACTTTCATTGAAAATGGATGCCTCAAGGCTCCAGTCGCTTCCCATGGATCATACAAGGAGAACGTAAGCACAGTGCATAAACTCCGTAGCAATGTCAGATTCTGTAGACTTCAAATGTGTGTACCACAGAATCACACATGCTATAGATATTTTGTGGATAGTTTTTCAAATTTCGAAATGTTGCCTGGCCAGTGGCCTATCTGACACTCTTATTTGCAATTTCCTGCTGCCAAGGAGTTTTTAATGTGTCCGATGTGCACAAGAAAATTAGACATGTCAACGTGGTGAAGATGCTTGCAGATCTACAAATAGATGGAAAAGACCTTTAAAAAAAAATTGTTGCGTATCCCTTATGGGACGTTGGGGTCAACACCAGCATTTTTCAGCTGGTGTTGATGTACTAGACAAGTGTTACGTTCAGTAGTTTGCCATTGCATTCTGAACGACCGGCTTCCATACCAGCACGTTATAACACAACGTGACATGGTCTGCTGCACAAATTGGTCGCAGCTGAGCTTCGAACGCCTGGCACCCGGGTCACGAACCGCGGTCACAAGACTTTAGCCATGAAGCTGGCTAAGACTTGTAAAATAAAAAAATAACATAGATTGGAAACAACAAGCTACCGTAAAGATTGATAATGAAGAAGGTTAATATCAGCCTATTAAGAGAGGTGTGCGACGGGGGTATGTAATGTCTCCAGATCTTTTTCTCTATACAGTGAAAATAGGTTTTTTTTTTTTTTTTTTTTTTTAGACATTTAGAGGATATGAGAGGAATCACAAATCGGGGACGTAACATCAATAACATTTGATATGGGATGAGAACATCGTGACAACTGGAAAGATCGAGGGGAAGAAAGGCAGAGGCAGACCAAAAGAAATGATGCTGGATGGATTGAGACGGTGGCACGGAGGAATATCAGCAGCAGAGTTGATCCAGAAAACCAAAGACCGAGATCTGTGGAGAGCCATGAACGCCTACGCCGGCTGACAGGGCACTTGATGATGATGATGCTATGATATAGTTGCTTGCTTGCTTGTGTTCGTTGGCTTGAGCTCCAACGCGAAGTCCTGTATGTCGGATGAAGGCATCCTGTTGTCCAACATCAGTGTGATGTCATACAGGACCTGAGTTTTGCGTGAGTATCCGTTGTCCCATGTCTGGCTTATTGGTGTGCAGACTGGTGGTTCCTCGCCATACAGGCAGACACTCTCCGACTTCGGAGGAATCGGCGATCCTATTGACTTTAGCCAGGACCCCGAAGGGACCTGTTGCCCAGGACGCTCGACGTGGACGCGTCAATAGGTCTTGGCCAGTATATAACCCGGCCCTGGTGCCTTGGAAACACCTCTGCGTCCCCTATGATATAGTATTAATTGCAGACAATGAGCAGAATATGCAAAATTTAGTAGATGCAATTGTTGCACACGGTGAATAATTAAGGTTATAATTAAATTGTAAGAAGACACAGATTATGGTCGTCACTAGGAAGAAAGAAATACCACAATGTGAATATTCTTAAACAAGTGAATTGGTGCAACTATCTTGGAACAGTCATAACATTTGCACCAAGTTTTATCCCCTATGGCTCTATCTCTTTCATCAGGGTGGCCTGCCAAAAATGTAACACAAAGCATGAACACCATAGCTCCAGCGACAACCCCCAGGATTCTCCAAGAAAATAGCTCTTATGAACTTCTTTTTCTTTGCGTTCGTCCGGAGTATTTTTTCAGATGTGATTCTGTGTTGTTATGCACCCATGGGTCAAAACCTTTTTGCCAATTCATCCGACTTCTGCGTGCATTTTTGACCAGGTTGCATTCCTGGGAGACACTAACTTTTGTGGTATCGTCCACATCACAGCTTGTCAAGTTGGAACGGTCGAATGCTATACGATCAGCCCTCAAGGGAAGGCAGGGACATTTCATGGCATTTTCCGCCATCAAGTGTGGCTTCCATAGTTGAAGGACCGACACATAGCGCCCTGGTGCTGGGCTCACTGAGGGAATCATCACATCCTGCTCATGGCTGCTTTAATTCCTCACTTCGATATATTGGGCATATCGTTCACCACGAGGCTTTCCCGCACTGATTTGAATGTTACTGGAATGTTACTGGAACAGTCAGCATGTTACTGGAACAATCAGCATGTTACTGGAACAGTCAGCATCTACACCTTGCAACGTTGCAGAGGGAGACAGGGCATTTGTGGGTGTGCCAGAGTCAGTTCTGCATTAATCACTTAGTTACGGTTCCACCTTCACGACAAAGGGACGCCCCATTATGCTCCGTTCCTGTGCCAGTGAATATCACACAAAATGCCCCTCATTGCCATAAGTCAAAAGTGGAACAGACAGGAGTCTCGACAAACCAACAGCCCGCACAGGTATTCTGTGCATTTTGCCGCTGCCAGAATGCCAACACAAAAGTCTGCCATGAAAAATAGTTCATTGTCGATGGAAGCGACAGTCGCTAGAAAACCAGCAGCCACACATTACTGCATAATGCAATCCAGATAGTTCAGCAACCGGCCGACCTCCATTTTTCTGAACATGCAGTTCACTCTACAAACAACAGTGGACAGATTTAAAAGCACCCAACACAAAATTCACAGCTCACAGTGTCACTGCACGCACTCAACTCAATAGCAGGGCGACCGAACCATGCACGACCAGTTACATTTGAGGAAAATGCTTAAGCAAACCATAGCCACAAGCATAAACATTCCATAAGCCTTAACAACTCAACCGCCTATCCTCCATGTTGGGACCAGACGTTTTCTGCATCAACCATTAGTAAGTAGACATGGGCTCATTCTCCAGTAGGAGGAAAGGGGTAACAGAAGAGAGAGACTGCTAAACGACAGAATGCTAAATATATTATATAATTATTATCCATTCAATATATGAATAATATACTACACGGTTAACAAACAAAAAAAAAGAAGAAAGAAATCAAGAACAAATAAAATAAGGTGCGTTTTGAACAACAGGGGGATAAAGACCACTTGTTTAAGCAGTCGTAATGTAATATACAGTTTATGATATTTATCTCACTTGTTATATATTTGGTGTTGTAACTAAACCCCATCAACTCCAATTGTTCAACCCTGTTTAACTTGAAGGAACTGGGAACGACTTAGTTCCTTCCCAGTTGGCAGGCAACACACTCTTTCCTAGCATGCTTATGAGTTCTCAAAGTTCACCTTCTTCTAATAGATGAAAATTACCTGATTTAATGGGGTATACGAACCCATATGTGAGATCAGCATCTTGACCACTGGTTCCTCTAATATAACAATTGTATTCCCTTATAAAATTGTATTACTTTAATGTAAATGCCATTCTGACTTGCAAACATATATTTTAGCCAGTCGTCCACGTGTGACAGTGTTTCCAGTGGCATGGATCTTAAAGATGCTGATCTGAAGAGCACGCTACCTGTTCCTTTGTGCAGCAGATCACATTTCTTATCTGAAGGTACAGATACAGAAGGAAGAAAAAGGTAATCAGCAAAATATTTATTACGTTGGATATCATTGGTATTAATAGATGATAGTAATAGAGCTTGTCTCCCTGGCAAAGAGGTTAACGTCATTGTTTGTAATCCCGTATATCCACATGGGAAAACAGCTACGCAAGATTTGGCAGCTGATCGCACCACGCAGGTAACTTATGAGGGTATGTGGGTTGGTCGTTCAAAAAGCAATAGCAAACTACTGAACATAAAACTTGCCTAGTACATCAAAAGCAGCTGAAAAACGCTGGTGTTGACTTAAGGGATATGCAACATTAAAAAAAATAGATGGTAGATGATTTTCTTCTGTTCACTGTTGTAACAGCTACACCCAAAACCTAGTTTTTTTTATGCATGTTGCTGTATTTGAGAGCTTGTTGAGACTTCCGGATATCTTTAGATCACTTTAATTGAAAATGGATGCCTCAAGGCTCCAGTCGCTTCCCATGGATCATACAAGGAGAACGTAAGCACAGTGCATAAACTCCGTAGCAATGTCAGATTCTGTAGATTTCAAATGTGTGTACCACAGAATTACACATGCTATAGATATTTTGTGGATAGTTTTTCAAATTTCGAAATGATGCCTGGCCAGTGGCCTATCTGACACTCTTATTTGCAATTTCCTGCTGCCAAGGAGTTTGTAATGTGTCCGATGTGCACAAGAAAATTAGACATGTCAACGTGGTGAAGATTCTTGCAGATCTACAAATAGATGGAAAAGACCTTTAAAAAAAATTGTTGCGTATCCCTTATGGGACGTTGGGGTCAACACCAGCATTTTTCAGCTGGTGTTGATGTACTAGGCAAGTGTTACGTTCAGTAGTTTGCCATTGCATTCTGAACGACCGGCTTCCATACCAGCACGTTATAACACAACGTGACATGGTCTGCTGCACAAATTGGTCGCAGCTGAGCTTCGAACGCTTGGCACCCGGTTCACGAACCGCGGTCACAAGACTTTAGCCATGAAACTGGCTAAGACTTGTAAAATAAAAAAATAACATAGATTGGAAACAACAAGCTACCGTAAAGATTGATAATGAAGAAGGTTAATATCAGCCTATTAAGAGAGGTGTGCGACGGGGGTATGTAATGTCTCCAGATCTTTTTCCCTATACAGTGAAAATATGTTTTTTTTAGACATTTAGAGGATATGAGAGGAATCACAAATGGGGGACGTAACATCAATAACATTTGATATGGGATGAGAACATCGTGACAACTGGAAAGATCGAGGGGAAGAAAGGCAGAGGCAGACCAAAAGAAATGATGCTGGATGGATTGAGACGGTGGCACGGAGGAATATCAACAGCAGAGTTGATCCAGAAAACCAAAGACCGAGATCTGTGGAGAGCCATGAACGCCTACGCCGGCTGACAGGGCACTTGATGATGATGATGCTATGATATAGTATTAATTGCAGACAATGAGCAGAATATGCAAAATTTAGTAGATGCAATTGTTACACACGGTGAATAATTAAGGTTATAATTAAATTGTAAGAAGACACAGATTATGGTCGTCACTAGGAAGAAAGAAATACCACAATGCGAATATTCTTAAACAAGTGAATTGGTGCAACTATCTTGGAACAGTCATAACATTTGCACCAAGTTTTATCCCCTATGGCTCTATCTCTTTCATCAGGGTGGCCTGCCGAAAATGTAACACAAAGCATGAACACCATAGCTCCAGCGACAACCCCCAGGATTCTCCAAGAAAATAGCACTTATGAACTTCTTTTTCTTTGCGTTCGTCCGGAGTATTTTTTCAGATGTGATTCTGTGTTGTTATGCACCCATGGGTCAAAACCTTTTTGCCAATTCATCCGACTTCTGCGTGCATTTTTGACCAGGTTGCATTCCTGGGTGACACTCACTTTTGTGGTATCGTCCACATCACAGCTTGTCAAGTTGGAACGGTCGAATGCTATACGATCAGCCCTCAAGGGAAGGCAGGGACATTTCATGGCATTTTCCGCCATCAAGTGTGGCTTCCATAGTTGAAGGACCGACACATAGCGCCCTGGTGCTGGGCTCACCGAGGGAATCATCACATCCTGCTCATGGCTGCTTTAATTCCTCACTTCGATATATTGGGCATATCGTTCACCACGAGGCTTTCCCGCACTGATTTGAATGTTACTGGAATGTTACTGGAACAGTCAGCATGTTACTGGAACAATCAGCATGTTACTGGAACAGTCAGCATCTACACCTTGCAACGTTGCAGAGGGAGACAGAGCATTTGTGGGTGTGCCAGAGTCAGTTCTGCATTAATCACTTAGTTACGGTTCCACCTTCACGACAAAGGGACGCCCCATTATGCTCCATTCCTGTGCCAGTGAATATCACACAAAATGCCCCTCATTGCCATAAGTCAAAAGTGGAACAGACAGGAGTCTCGACAAACCAACAGCCCGCACAGGTATTCTGTGCATTATGCGCTGCCAGAATGCCAACACAAAAGTATGCTATGAAAAACAGTTCATTGTCAATGGAAGCGACAGTCGCTAGAAAACCAGCAGCCACACATTACTGCATAATGCAATCCAGATAGTTCAGCAACCGGCCGACTGCCATTTTTCTGAACATGCAGTTCACTCTACAAACAACAGTGGACAGATTTAAAAGCACCCAACACAAAATTCACAGCTCACAGTGTCACTGCACGCACTCAACTCAATAGCAGGGCGACCGAACCATGCACGACCAGTTACATTTGAGGAAAATGCTTAAGCAAACCATAGCCACAAGCATAAACATTCCATAGGCCTTAAAAACTCAACCGCCTATCCTCCATGTTGGGACCAGACGTTTTCTGCATCAACCATTAGTAAGTAGACTATGGGTTCATTCTCCAGTAGGAGGAAAGGGGTAACAGAAGAGAGAGACTGCTAAACGACAGAATGCTAAATATATTATATAATTATTATCTATTCAATATATGAATAATATACTATACGGTTAACAAAAAAAAAAAAGAAGAAAGAAATCAAGAACAAATAAAATAAGGTGCGTTTTGAACAACAGGGGGATAAAGACCACTTGTTTAAGCAGTCGTAATGTAATATACAGTTTATGATGTTTATCTCACTTGTTATATATTTGGTGTTGTAACTAAACCCCATCAACTCCAATTGTTCAACCCTGTTTAACTTGAAGGAACTGGGAACGACTTAGTTCCTTCCCAGTAGGCAGGCAACACACTCTTTCCTAGCATGCTTATGAGTTCTCAAAGTTCACCTTCTTCTAATAGATAAAAATTACCTGATTTAATGGGGTATACGAACCCATATGTGAGATCAGCATCTTGACCACTGGTTCCTCTAATATAACAATTGTATTCCCTTATAAAATTGTATTACTTTAATGTAAATGCCATTCTGACTTGCAAACATATATTTTAGCCAGTCGTCCACGTGTGACAGTGTTTCCAGTGGCATGGATCTTAAAGATGCTGATCTGAAGAGCACGCTACCTGTTCCTTTGTGCAGCAGATCACATTTCTTATCTGAAGGTACAGATACAGAAGGAAGAAAAAGGTAATCAGCAAAATATTTATTACGTTGGATATCATTGGTATTAATAGATGATATTAATAGAGCTTGTCTCCCTGGCAAAGAGGTTAACGTCATTGTTTGTAATCCCGTATATCCACATGGGAAAACAGCTACGCAAGATTTGGCAGCTGATCGCACCACGCAGGTAACTTATGAGGGTATGTGGGTTGGTCGTTCAAAAAGCAATAACAAACTACTGAACATAAAACTTGCCTAGTACATTAAAAGCAGCTGAAAAACGCTGGTGTTGACTTAAGGGATATGCAACATAAAAAAATAGATGCTAGATGATTTTCTTCTGTTCACTGTTGTAAAAGCTACACCCAAAACCTAGTTTTTTTTTATGCATGTTGCTGTATTTGAGAGCTTGTTGAGACTTCCGGATATCTTTAGATCACTTTAATTGAAAATGGATGCCTCAAGGCTCCAGTCGCTTCCCATGGATCATACAAGGAGAACGTAAGCACAGTGCATAAACTCCGTAACAATGTCAGATTCTGTAGATTTCAAATGTGTGTACCACAGAATCACACATGCTATAGATATTTTGTGGATAGTTTTTCAAATTTCGAAATGTTGCCTGGCCAGTGGCCTATCTGACAGTAGTATTATAAGTCGTTACACACATGATTTCCCTCGTCCAGGATGAGGCAGGTAATATGTCTATGAATGAAATTCTTGGCGAGTGTGAAGTGTGAGAAAATCTGGAAGTGTGGGAATATCTGGAAGTTATATTTTTTGGTTGTGGAATCTCGGGGTCGGGGTGTGACTGAACGGGGTATATGAGGGATGGGAAAAGTTGTATTCGTGTGAATGGTCGGTACCTGTCAAATGTGTGACGGGGATGTGTTTAGTGTTATGTTAGACAAGTATGGGTGCTGAGGCAGAGGTGGTTGTATAGACTAGTGAAAACGTGTTGGATTAAAGACAGCCATTAACGTCGTTCACTAACTCTGAGATTTGTTTTGCCATGACGTCTTGGGAAGATAATGTGGTGGTTTCCACATCCACATGGGGGTCTTTTACCTCTGCCTTTGACAGCCATTTCCGACTGTCAGGACTAGTGAGTGCCCTGCTCTGCTCAGCTGCAGAGTTGTCCACTTATTACTTATTCCGGTGGATACTCAGTCCCCAGGACTGTGTAAGACACGCCGTGGTGTGTTTCCCATCCTCTACCACGGGGAAGTGCAGTTGCGACTTTCCCTTCCTAAAGTTATGGTCTTTGACCAAAACTCTCCAGTACATTTAGAGGACAAGAAATAAATATCAAGCTAATTTTTATATTTATTCTTTTAAATATGATATGGTACATTTATTTTTAAAATGCTTTCATTTTCCAGAGGTTGTCACTTTGCATATGATATTAGGTTTTTAATTTTAAATAACACATATTGGAAGTAATGTCACCCAACTTTTTTCATTTGTATGTTAGTAAACATTTGATTTTTGAGGTAGTTGAATTGCATGTACTTTCACGATGTCTCATGGTCATTTTATAATGCATTAATTGCTGGGTACCTCAGCTGGTCATGAGTCAAAGTATATATGCTAGTTTAGCTAGGTAGTGTCGTCATTTGAAAGTGGCTGGTTTTAATCCTGGTGTGGATGAAACTTTTAGTGTTTCTATTAGATAATCTATTGTCTGGTTATTACTGCCTTCATGTCTTCTACGTCTCAATCTATACATGGGAATTAATTTCTCATATTACATATACTTGAAATATTTATAAATAAAGCACTACCAGGAGGTCATGTTTTTATTTACCAGGGTATTTCTTCTCTTGAGAAAATGTGGCCAAGAAATAAAAACAATTTAGAAACCATTGACGTTAAAATAAACAACTCACTGATTGATCTAGAGCAGTGGTTCTCAACTTTTTTTGACCCTTCACCATATTTTCAGAACATCATTCCCCCCCCCCCCCCCCCACCCCCCCCCCCCCTTTCCATATTCCATACCTAAAATTTGGCCCGTGCCACCCTTCACCATATTTTCACAACGTCATTTCCCTTCCCCCCTTTGGTATTTCCTACCTAAAATTGCCCCCTCCCGCCCCTACACAGTATACGTAATAATGGAAGCACATACCAAAACAAGTCTAGACGTCCACATAAAACGTGATTTGTGGGTCTTCTTCTTCTTCTTCTTCTTCTTCTTCTTCTTCTTCTTCTTCTTCTTCTTCTTCTTCTTCTTCTTCTTCTTCTTCTTCAACGTTCCGAGCCATTGAGGTTCTTTGCTGCAGATACAATCCGTCTCCATTCGTCTCTCTGGTTGACCTTCTCTTGCCAGTCGCTGATTCCAAGTGCTTGTGGGTCTGTATATATATTATCTCTCCACTGTCTTCTTAGTCTACCTCGGGGCCTACGGTCATTTATTTCCTGAGTGTAAGCGAGTTTTGTTTCCCTATTATCTTCCATTCTTTCTTTATGCCTCAGCCATTGTAGTCTATTAGCCTTCATGATACCAGTGATTAGCGGGTACTTGAGCAGATCATAAATGTCTTTGTTGCTTCTTCTTTTCCACTCTCCACTTTATGAATCCCTAATGGGTCCAAAGATACTTCTTAAAACTTTGTTCTCAAAGGTTTGTAACAAGGCTTCGTCTCCTTTCGTTGTACTCCAGGTTTCAGAGCCATACAGCACAACTGGTCTGATCAGTGTTTTGTATATTGTGATTTTGGTGTTACGAGATAGCGCATTTGATTTTAGTAGATGTTGTAGTGCATCCATCCATCCATCATGTGCCATGCCGGTAAGCGTGGGCGGTCATGTTCTGCCATCTCACTCGATCACTAGAGTCGTGGATCAGCTCCGTGTTTCTGTCTCGACCATGCCACAAGGCCAATCCATCCAGGTACTTGCTTCTAGGTCTTCTCCTTGGTCTGTTCCCCTCGATCTTACCAGTTGTCACCAAGTTCTCCAAATCATTTCTTCTCATAACATGTCCAAAAAATTGTGACTGTCTACGTCTAACGTCTCTAATGAGTTTACGATCTTCATTTGTTTCTTGAAGGACTTGTTAATTGGTCTCTCTGGGGGTCCATGGTATTCTTTGCATTTTCCTCAGAAACCACATTTCTACAGCCATCGGATGTTTTTCAGCCTGACTGCTCATTGTCCAAGCTTCACATCCATATAAAAGTACAGATTCTATGTAGCATCTCAACACTCTTGTTCTCGTTTCAATTGACATCTTTTTATTGGTCAGTATGTTTTTCATCTTGCTAAAGGCTACTTTTGCCATGGCGATTCTTGTTCTAATCTCTTCAAGGCATCTTCCATCAGATGTTATTACTGTTCCGAGGTAATTATACCTACTCACTTGTTGAAGAATATTCCCATTTACTTGCAGGTTCTTCAATTTCTCGTTCACACGTTAGTCGTAGTAGGCAGGCAACACACTCTTTCCTAGCATGCTTATGAGTTCTCAAAGTTCACCTTCTTCTAATAGATAAAAATTACCTGATTTAATGGGGTATACGAACCCATATGTGAGATCACATCTTGACCACTGGTTCCTCTAATATAACAATTGTATTCCCTTATAAAATTGTATTACTTTAATGTAAATGCCATTCTGACTTGCAAACATATATTTTAGCCAGTCGTCCACGTGTGACAGTGTTTCCAGTGGCATGGATCTTAAAGATGCTGATCTGAAGAGCACGCTACCTGTTCCTTTGTGCAGCAGATCACATTTCTTATCTGAAGGTACAGATACAGAAGGAAGAAAAAGGTAATCAGCAAAATATTTATTACGTTGGATATCATTGGTATTAATAGATGATATTAATAGAGCTTGTCTCCCTGGCAAAGAGGTTAACGTCATTGTTTGTAATCCCGTATATCCACATGGGAAAACAGCTACGCAAGATTTGGCAGCTGATCGCACCACGCAGGTAACTTATGAGGGTATGTGGGTTGGTCGTTCAAAAAGCAATAGCAAACTACTGAACATAAAACTTGCCTAGTACATCAAAAGCAGCTGAAAAACGCTGGTGTTGACTTAAGGGATACGCAACATTAAAAAAAAATAGATGCTAGATGATTTTCTTCTGTTCACTGTTGTAACAGCTACACCCAAAACCTAGTTTTTTTTATGCATGTTGCTGTATTTGAGAGCTTGTTGAGACTTCCGGATATCTTTAGATCACTTTAATTGAAAATGGATGCCTCAAGGCTCCAGTCGCTTCCCATGGATCATACAAGGAGAACGTAAGCACAGTGCATAAACTCCGTAACAATGTCAGATTCTGTAGATTTCAAATGTGTGTACCACAGAATCACACATGCTATAGATATTTTGTGGATAGTTTTTCAAATTTCGAAATGTTGCCTGGCCAGTGGCCTATCTGACAGTAGTATTATAAGTCGTTACACACATGATTTCCCTCGTCCAGGATGAGGCAGGTAATATGTCTATGAATGAAATTCTTGGCGAGTGTGAAGTGTGAGAAAATCTGGAAGTGTGGGAATATCTGGAAGTTATATTTTTTGGTTGTGGAATCTCGGGGTCGGGGTGTGACTGAACGGGGTATATGAGGGATGGGAGAAGTTGTATTCGTGTGAATGGTCGGTACCTGTCAAATGTGTGAGGGGGATGTGTTTAGTGTTATGTTAGACAAGTATGGGTGCTGAGGCAGAGGTGGTTGTATAGACTAGTGAAAACGTGTTGGATTAAAGACAGCCATTAACGTCGTTCACTAACTCTGAGATTTGTTTTGCCATGACGTCTTGGGAAGATAATGTGGTGGTTTCCACATCCACATGGGGGTCTTTTACCTCTGCCTTTGACAGCCATTTCCGACTGTCAGGACTAGTGAGTGCCCTGCTCTGCTCAGCTGCAGAGTTGTCCACTTATTACTTATTCCGGTGGATACTCAGTCCCCAGGACTGTGTAAGACACGCCGTGGTGTGTTTCCCATCCTCTACCACGGGGAAGTGCAGTTGCGACTTTCCCTTCCTAAAGTTATGGTCTTTGACCAAAACTCTCCAGTACTTTTAGAGGACAAGAAATAAATATCAAGCTAATTTTTATATTTATTCTTTTAAATATGATACGGTACATTTATTTTTAAAATGCTTTCATTTTCCAGAGGTTGCATATGGTATTAGGTTTTTAATTTTAAATAACACATATTGGAAGTAATGTCACCCAACTTTTTTCATTTGTATGTTAGTAAACATTTGATTTTTGAGGTAGTTGAATTGCATGTACTTTCACGATGTCTCATGGTCATTTTATAATGCATTAATTGATGGGTACCTCAGCTGGTCATGAGTCAAAGTATATATGCTAGTTTAGCTAGGTAGTGTCGTCATTTGAAAGTGGCTGGTTTTAATCCTGGTGTGGATGAAACTTTTAGTGTTTCTATTAGATAATCTATTGTCTGGTTATTACTGCCTTCATGTCTTCTACGTCTCAATCTATACATGGGAATTAATTTCTCATATTACATATACTTGAAATATTTATAAATAAAGCACTACCAGGAGGTCATGTTTTTATTTACCAGGGTATTTCTTCTCTTGAGAAAATGTGGCCAAGAAATAAAAACAATTTAGAAACCATTGACGTTAAAATAAACAACTCACTGATTGATCTAGAGCAGTGGTTCTCAACTTTTTTTGACCCTTCACCATATTTTCAGAACATCATTTCCCCCCCCCCCCCCTTTTTCATATTCCATACCTAAAAATTTGGCCCGTGCCACCCTTCACCATATTTTCACAACGTCATTTCCCTTCCCCCCTTTGGTATTTCCTACCTAAAATTGCCCCCTCCCGCCCCTACACAGTATACGTAATGGAAGCACATACCAAAACAAGTCTAGACGTCCACATAAAACGTGATTTGTGGGTCTACTTCTTCTTCTTCTTCTTCTTCTTCTTCTTCTTCTTCTTCTTCTTCTTCTTCTTCTTCTTCTTCTTCAACGTTCCGAGCCATTGAGGTTCTTTGCTGCAGATACAATCCGTCTCCATTCGTCTCTCTGGTTGACCTTCTCTTGCCAGTCGCTGATTCCAAGTGCTTGTGGGTCTTTATATACATTATCTCTCCACTGTCTTCTTGGTCTACCTCGGGGCCTACGGTCATTTATTTCCTGAGTGTAAGCGAGTTTTGTTTCCCTATTATCTTCCATTCTTTCTTTATGCCCCAGCCATTGTAGTCTATTAGCCTTCATGATACCAGTGATTAGCGGGTACTTAAGCAGATCATAAATGTCTTTGTTACTTCTTCTTTTCCACTCTCCACTTTGTGAATCCCTAATGGGTCCAAAGATACGTCTTAAAACTTTGTTCTCAAAGGTTTGTAACAAGGCTTCGTCTCCTTTCGTTGTACTCCAGGTTTCAGAGCCATACAGCACAACTGGTCTGATCAGTGTTTTGTATATTGTGATTTTGGTGTTACGAGATAGCGCATTTGATTTTAGTAGATGTTGTAGTGCATCCATCCATCCATCATGTGCCATGCCGGTAAGCGTGGGCGGTTATGTTCTGCCATCTCACTCGATCACCTAGAGTCGTGGATCAGCTCCGTGTTTCTGTCTCGACCATGCCACAAGGCCAATCCATCCAGGTACTTGCTTCTAGGTCTTCTCCTTGGTCTGTTCCCCTCGATCTTACCAGTTGTCACCAAGTTCTCCAAATCATTTCTTCTCATAACATGCCCAAAAAATTGTGACTATCTACGTCTAACGTCTCTAATCAGTTTACGATCTTCATTTGTTTCTTGAAGGACTTGTTAATTGGTCTCTCTGGGTGTCCATGGTATTCTTTGCATTTTCCTCCGAAACCACATTTCTACAGCCATCGGATGTTTTTCAGCCTGACTGCTCATTGTCCAAGCAACATCCATATAAAAGTACAGGTTCTATGTAGCATCTCAACACTCTTGTTCTCGTTTCAATTGACATCTTTTTATTGGTCAGTATGTTTTTCATCTTGCTAAAGGCTACTTTTGCCATGGCGATTCTTGTTCTAATCTCTTCAAGGCATCTCCCATCAGATGTTATTACTGTTCCGAGGTAATTATACCTACTCACTTGTTGAAGAATATTCCCATTTACTTGCAGGTTCTTCAATTTCTGGTTCACACGTTAGAACCTCTTCCTGTGGGAAAGTGTTACTTGGATCTTCAAAATTTAATAATTCAACAAAATATTCTTTCCATGTGTTGCACATTTCCTCATTGGTATTTATCATATTCCCATTTTTGTCTTTTAAACCATATGTGTTGTGTTGGTGCCCTCGTTTCATTGACTTCAGTTCTTTAAAAAAAGTGGACAACTCTGCAACTGAGCAGAGCAGGGCACACACTTGTCCATAAGTGTCCATAAGTCGGAAATGGCTGGTAAAGGTAGAGGTAAAAGACCACCATGTGAATGTGGAAGTCAAGGGGAAACCACCACATTATCTTCCCAAGACTTCATGGCAAAACACATATCAGAGTTAGTGAACGACATTAATGGTTGTCTTAGGACATCCTCGTCCGATAGGGACAGTCATGAGCCACAGGTGACACCAGACCGTCATCCAGCTACTGATGGCAAAATCATAAATAAAATAGATAAATTTAGAGTAGGAACATGGAATGTTAGGACATTAAATGAGCTAGGAAAGTTGAACAATGTTCTAAGAGAAATGGATAGCATGAATATGAATATACTAGGCGTTTGTGGCCGGCTTCATGGCTTAGAGGTTATGAATTTTCTCCGTAATTTCGTATACTCTCGTCGGTAACGTGATGACGGTGAGAATCAGCAGTGGTTCGAATCGCATCGGTAACTTACGGGGTATGTGAGCCGGCCGCTCAGAAAGCAATGGCAAACTACTGAACGTAATGTTGCCAAGAGATCAACATACAGCTGAAAGATTCTGGTGTTGACAGCGATGTCCGGTAAAAAGGATATCCAAAAAAAAAAAAAGGCGTTAGTGAGATGAGATGGAAGGGATCGGGCAAAATTATAGCTGACAACCACACAATAATTTATTCTGGAGGGGATACACATGAAAAAGGTGTAGGAATAATACTTGACGAAGAAACAGCCAAGTCACTTAATGGATACTGGTGTATTTCATATTGAGTTATTTTGGTCAAAATCAAACGCATACCAATAGATAAATAAATATTATACAAGTATATGCACCAACAACAAGCAGTATTGATGAAGAAATACAACACTTTTACGACGAAATAGAAATAGCGATGGCTCAAATTGGATCACAGGAAATAAAAATAATACTTGCAGATTTTAATGCAAAAGTAGGAAAGGGGAAAATGGAGGATGTTGTGGGGAATTATGGTTTAGGTACAAGAAATGAAAGAGGGGAAAAGCTAATAAAATGGGCAAATATCAATGATATGGTAAATGGAAACACGTGGTTTAAACACCATAAAAGACGACTATACACATGGAAAAGCCCTGATCAGAAAATACGCAACCAAATTGACTACATACTAATTAATAAAAGATTTAGAAATGCTCTAATTAATGTAAAAACAATGCCTGGCGCCGACTGTAATAGTGATCATGTACCACTATGTGGACAAATAAAAGTAAGATTAAAGAGAGGGAAACATATGGTTAGGAACATGAGACTTAATAAAGAGGTTCTGAAATGGTGATATCAAAGAAAATGGTGACACCAAAATGTGACATAGAAATAGAAGGAAAGATTCTTAACCAAGTGGATAATTTTAGATACCTAGGGACATTTATAACATCAGATGGAAGATGTACAACAGAGATTAAGAGCAGAATAGGGCAGGCAAAGGCCGCATTTAAGAAAATGAAGAGTATCTTATGCAATAAGTCACTATCATTGAGTGTAAGAAAGAGAGTGCTGAAATGCGATGTAGAACCAGTTTTGCTGTATGGCAGTGAATCTTGGAATGTAAATGAACAAATTAAGAAGAAATTAGAAGCAACAGAGATGTGGTTCCTGAGACGAATGTTGAGAATTCCTTGGACTGCCAGAGTAACTAACAACGACTGCCTCAAACAGGCTAATGAAACTAGAACACTATATACAACAATAAGAAAGAGATAAAAAGCTTTCATTGGTCATGTAATGAGAAGAGGCATTGGAGAACATTGTGACAACTGGAAAGATCGAGGGGAAGAGAGGCAGACCAAGAGAAATGATGCTGGATGGATTGAGACGGTGGCTTGGAGGAATATCAGCAGCAGAGATGATCCAGAAAACCATGGACCGAGATCTGTGGAGAACCATGAACGCATACGCCAGCCGACAGGGCACGTGATGATGATGACTTGTATATTACATTGTGGTATTTCGTTCTTCCTAGCGACGACCATAATCAGTGTCTTTTTACAATTTAATTTTAACCCTAGTTGTTCACTGTGTGTAACAATCGCATCTACTAAATTTCGCAGGTCTTGTTCATTGTCTGCAATCAAGACTGTATCATCTGCATATCTAATGTTATTGATGCATCGTCCCCCAATGTTGATTCCTTCCATATCTTCAATATTTCTGAAAATATTTTCACTGTACAGGGAAAACAAATCTGGAGACATTACACATCCCTGTCTCACACCTCTCTTAATAGGCTGATATTGGCTTACTTCATTATCAACTCTTATTGCAGCTTGTTGTTTCCAATATACGTTTTTTACAAGTCTAAGGTCATTTTCATCAATTTGTAGATATTCAAGCATCCTTATCATGTTGACATGTCTCACTTTATAGAAAGCCTTTGTGTAGTCAATAAAGCAAAGGTGTAGATCTTTGTTTACTTCTATTGAATGTTCGATTACGGTTCTCAGTATATACACAGCATTTACTGTACCCTTGCCTTCTACAAACCCACATTGTTCTCCTATTTCAGGTTGTATTATCCTCCTAACTCTTTGCATGATAATTCTTAGCAAAATCTTTGTGATGTGACTCGTTATACTACTTGTTCGATGTTGATCACATCCCAAGGCTCCTGATTTCTTTGGGATTGTAGTGCATAGTATTTCTTATTTCCAGAATTGATTCTAGTTTGTATTTCTTCCCTTATGATGTTGGAGCAGTTGAAGATTGTTCCGCTTTTTGGGCTTTTTCCGTTAAGTGAGTTAATATTTCTAATGTCTTTTGTTCATTTTCCCCTATAATATCTATATCATTTGCATAATCAAGCAGCTTGGATGTTCCTCCAATATCACATTCCTCCTTTACCTTCCTTACAACTTTCTCTAGAGCCAGATTGAAGTGTAGCGGCGATAGTGCATCACCCTGTTTCAAGCCAGATGTTATTTGGAAAGGGTCTGATTTCCTGCCTTTATATGTTACTATATTATAAGTATCTTCCATGCATAGTCTGGTCATGTTGATTAACTTCCTTTGTATTCCAAATTCCCCCATAGCATTCCATAGACTATTCCTATGGACACTGTCATAAGCCTTTTTAAAATCCACAAAAATGTTATGGAGATCTCTTTTATATTCCCAATTTTTCTCGGCTGTTTGTCGTAAGATAATTATCTGATCTATTGTTGATCTTTTTTGTCTAAAACACGCCTGGTAGTCACATAATATGTCTTCTGAATATGGTTTTAGTCTATTTAGTAATACCGCGGATAGTATCTTATAGCTTATGGACAGTAGTGATATTCCTCTATAATTTTCACATTGGAACTTGTCTCCTTTCTTAAAGATAAGTATCAATAATGACTCTTTCCAGTCATGGGATAATTCTTCTGTCCAGATTTTTATTATTAGTTCGTATAGCTTTAGATGTAATGCATGGCCACCCGCCTTTATAAAGTCAGCACCAATTCCATCAGCCCCAGTTACCTTATTGTTTTTTTAAGTCGTGTGATTACATATAGGATTTCTTCAAATGTAGCTTCTTCAATTTGTGGTTCACACGTTAGAACCTCTTCCTGTGGGAAAGTGTTACTTGGAGCGTCACAATTTAATAATTCAACAAAATATTCTTTCCATGTGTTGCACATTTCCTCATTGGTATTTATCATATTCCCATTTTTGTCTTTTAAACCATATGTGTTGCGTTGGTGCCCTCGTTTCATTGACTTCAGTTCTTTAAAAAACATTTCTGGATTCGTTTTCTGGTGATTAGTTTCCATAGCTTTGATTATATTACTCATATATTCTCGCTTCTGCTGTCGAACTATTTTTGTAGCCTCTTTACATTCATTTCTATATTGCTGTTCCTTTTTGATGTTGTTGATGTCATTTAACCATAAATGTCTGGCATTCTTTTCCCTAATGACTGCTTCTTCATATTTTTGATTGAACCATCTGTTCTTTCTATGCGTGGTTAACACACCGAGACATTCTTCTGCGGTAGATTGAATTGTATTCTTGATGTTCAACCAAGTTTGGTCAACGATTTCCTCTAAAGGGTTTTGCAGAGTTTCAAGTTTACATTTTATTTCATCTATAAATTTCTCTTTGACTGTAATTTCTTGTAGTTTTTTTCTGTTATATGTTGGGTGTAATCTTTGTAATTTATTATAGAAAGCTCTCTTAAGTTTTATTTTAAATTTTTCTCCAACGAGGAAGTGGTCGCTGTGGCACTCAGCTCCTCTATAACTTCTAACTTGTTGTATGTTTGATGCATTTCTGTTGTTATTCATGTTTTATTGTTTACCCATAGCCTCTTAATGGATCCACAATCCAAAAGTTCCCAAGTTGTGGGTCTACTTTATAACATGAATTTTAGAAGCGGTGAGATGTACAGAACCGTAAAGTATGAAGGGAAAAACAATATCAAGTAATCAGTTCTTGTATTAACGCGATCTTGAAATAATCTTCATTCTCTTCCCCCCCCCCTGGAAACCCTAAAATTCCCCCTGGGGAGGGGGGGGGGAATTCCCCACCGGTTGAGAACCACTGATCTAGAGATTTATATATGAGAATGTACAAATATGCACACCATATTTACTATGTAGGCTGTCAATCTGAATTTCAGTATGACATGTTTAGATTCATGTTTTATCTTTTACCCTTAGTCCCTTAATGGATCCACAATCCCCAAGTTGGTTTAGAGTGGAACATGCTTCAAAAGAGAAACAGAGAAGGTACGTTTACTCTTACAGACCATTTATTAACTACTACTTTTACCATACAAATTGTTCTATTAATATCGTAACTTCTAACATATTTTATTAACATGAAACATGCATGATAATTGTCATTTATAATCTAGTATAGAAAGATATGTTTTTGATTTTAACTGATTCTGTAGGATGACTGGTGATCGAGTGAAATGGCGAGTCATGACCGCCCACGCTTTCCGGCATGGCACATGATTGATTGATTGATTGATTGTAGGTTATGTCAACTGTTAGGCCCATAGCAATTCCAAATGGTTGTAACATTACATGGTGTGTATACAGTTGTTAGATACACTAAGTAAACAAAATGTTTCAAAGCAGTAAAATATTATAAATTGTTCACCCATTTTCCTTTAATTTGGTGTATAATTAATTTAATCTTACCACTGAGTATGCATAATGTTTTAGAAAATATAAATTGTGGGTATCTTGCATGGTCTGTATACATCATTACTGCCACATCAACATAAACTTATGCGCAGAATCAGTTAAATGGCTTTGTTATCAAATAAAGCGATTATGGAATGTGGTTTCTGAGGAAAATGCAAAGAATACCATGGACAGACAAAAAACAATGAGCAAGTCCTTCAAGAAACAAATGAAGATCATAAACTGATTAGAGACATTAGACGCAGACAGTCAACATTTTTTGGGCATGTTATGAGAAGAAATGACTTGAAGAACTTGGTGATGACTGTCAAGATCGAAGGGAAGAGACCAAGGGGAAGACCGAGAAGTAAATACCTGGATGGCTTGGCCACATGGCATGGTCAAGACAGGAACACAGAGCTGATCCACGACACTGGTGATCGAGTGAGATGGCAGAACATGACCGCCCACGCTTACCGGCATGGCACATGATGGATGATGGATGGATGGAATGTTATTAAGATAAGCATTGAGAAAGGTATTTTAATTTTGTATATGGATTAGTATTTATATAATAAACATGCTGAACATGAAAGTTGACTAGTTTAAGAAATCTGGCATGAATCATTTACCCATATTTTAAATGTATTTATTTTTTTTTTTTTCAAATTTTAGAAAAATGTTAATACATTTCTTGTTTTCAGTTTAGCGAGAAAAAGTACTGCTAACATAGAAAAGGATCGACGGTGAGTTTTCTTTTCAGAGGGCCAGCTGTTCTTGCCTTTTTCACATTGTGGCATTTGTATAAGAGGACCTCTCAAAGTAGTATGAGGGTGAAGACTTGCATGGATTTTCCATATGAGACATGGAAAAAAAACAAAAGAGACCTAGAGTTTTAGAAAGCAAAATATTGGGGAGAGGAGGAAAGGTCAAGGGAAAATGTATAAAACAGGCATACGTAGATCTGTCAATGGAGACATATACGGAATTAGAGTCTCACAAGACAAGTCACCTGTGCCACAGAATTGATCAGAAAGCTTCATGGCCAGCTAACAGGCTGAAATACTTGATGATAATGATGATGATGATGATGACGCTTCTTTCTAAAAATCTGTCATTATTTAAAATTATCAAAAATGAAAATAATATACATTATGAGCACAAACGATAAACTTTCTTCTTATTGTAAGCTTTCACCATACATTCAGTCATAATAATATAAAGTGGCTGCTTTTGTTATGCTGTCAAAAGTGAGCAATAATATATTTGTGCCGTTCAGAAAGATGGGGATACCCAGATACTGACAAAAGAGGAGATGAAGTGGAGGACTGGGAAATAGACTCAAATCTCCATCTACTCAACAAAGCGGATGACACACCTGTCGTTTGTCGTCCCTGGGGGGAAAGTGGAATCAACAAGCACACCTGTTAATTATCCTTTTCTAGGGTTTCCTGGTGGACCTTTGTCTACACACCCCCTTTTTATTTTTAAAGTCTTTTAATCACTCTCTCTCTCTCTCTCTCTCTCTCTCTCTCTCTCTCTCTCTCTCTCTCTCTCTCTCTCTCTCTCTCTCTCTCTCTCTCTCTCTCTCTTCAACAGACAATACCCCACTTCACGTTCCTTCAGCACATACCTCTACTAACACAGGTTTCGAACAAAATGATAAAACATTTATTGCAGAAAAGTGTCAGTTGAGTGTGCAATGTATGTGTGTGAATATAGGTAATGTGATTTATCTTGAATGTGTGACAGAATATAGTCTAGGATCAGCATCAGAGTTTTTCATCATGATACAGCCATTCGACTTCACAAAGCACATAACGTGGAATCTCTCACCCGGCTGCTTCTCTCTAACTGATGATGGTTTTGTTGCCGATATGTTCTGGAAACGTATTGAATAATATAGTCTCCACTGAATTCTATGTTAGTTCGAGTCTTTACATATACACATTCGACAGTCTGGAATATTTATAGTTCCTGTGAATGTCAGATCAACACTGTTTGATTGCGTAAATATGGTCCTTTTGGTTTCCAAAACATTATCGGTAGTATATTCCTTGTATTGAAAAATTATAAACACCAGTCCAACACTATATAGTTTATACACTGAGGATTGTCAACCCTGGAAAAATATTAATGATCGTCTTTTCCTTTTTCTATGGTCTATATTAAATAGTCCTATTTAAATATATTTTATACCTGTCTTTATCACCTCACTTAGAGTGATTCAGGTTCCTGGGTAATGTTAACTCACACTGGTCTGACCTTCTGGTGACACAGGGTTCACCGTTTCATATTCTTTATTACTTCACCCAAGTCTGACCAAATGCTTTGGCTCAGATGGGTAATCACCTTAAATGTCAAGTGCAGGGAACCTGTTGAGTAAAACAACAGCCTGTGAGAGAAACTCAACTCCGACCTATGATATGTGAATGAAGGTAATTGGCTATATTCAGTAAATAACCTCTATAGATCCTACTAGAGCTATATTCTTGTATAAGACAGAGTAGTTCAGCACTCTACCCTATACCAGGTAAAAGAAAGACACGCTAAAGCAAAGCACATAAATCCTAGTATAGACTTATCCCTCTGACTGTACAGACACCTTACTCTACACACTATAAATCACTCTTCAGCCTAATGCTGTCGACTCTCTATACTACGTTTATACACGAAAGTTCCCTATGCTAGCGCTCTACTCTACATCTTTATATAATCACCTTATTGAATTTTATTGTAGGCCTAGAAGTACATCATTTAATTCCCATGAAGGGACAGGGCTGGTTATCTTTACACAACCTAAACTCTGTGATATATTTTCTATTTCGGCACTGAATCAAATCCACACCCGCCGGTCGTAAATGCAATCTTCAACTGATTTTTAAAACAGTAAATTCAGTCCAAAGTTATTGGCTGGACTACGTCACTTGTTTTGTTCTTACCCTCAGCCTTTGTTCTTTTCCCTGGTTGTTTTATCTCCGTACAACCGTACTGATCACCGTCTTTAATAAAGACGATCTCCCGTTCTATCGTGATTTTTTCCGTTTGATCAAAGGACTCCGTTCACAGTATTTCAACCCGATCCAACTGTTTGATCATGCTTCGAACGTGCCGGAGATAAAAGATCTTCATTGACATCGTTAATTCTCCTTTGATCTCGCCTAGTTTTCCCGGAGACCACGCGATCTACGTTCACGTCTTTCAAAAGTACGGCTATTGTTTGAAGTAACGATCGTTGCCCTTAGAAAATTACAGGGCCGTCACTTTCTCACTTAACTGTTTCTGTCGTTTAATCCATTAGGAGCGACACCTGCCAGCCATCTCACGACAACACCGAGCTTCTACTCCAGAAGATGGTTTACCACTTCTACTCCAAACTTAGCTTTCTGCACAGGATACTTCCTCCACAAAATCGATCGCCGTGTGCTTGACCAATTAGCAGGTAGTGACCACAGACCAATCAAGCTTATAATGAATATGGAGTATGTTCCACAGGAGCAAAAGCCTTTGCCTCGCTGGAATTACAAACGAGCAGATTGGGACAGATTTGCCATACTAACAGACAAATATTGTGAAAACATAAATACACGACATGGCAACATAAAGCAAATGGTGGAAAGTCTAAACAGAGCAATAATACAGGCAGCCACTGAGTCTATTCCAAGAGGAGCAAAGGAAAATTAGAAACCATACTGGACTGAAGAACTACAAATTTTGGAGGACAAAGTTGAAGATGCCAGGAAGACAGCAGAGAGAGAACAAACAACTGAAGCGAACATCTCTCTCAAAGCCATTTCAGTAAAATATAAAAGAACAGTAAATCAAACAACAAGAGATTGTTGGAGGGGGAAAAAAAAAACCTGAATTTTGACACGGATGGAAAAAACTATGGAAACTAGTGAAAGCCATGAACAATGAAAAACCCAGAAACAAACAAATAACAATTAAACAAGGGAATGCCTTGCTTAGAGGAAAAAAGGCTGCAAATGCACTAATGGAACACTATGCCAGTGCAAACCACATTGATATTACAACCGAACAGAAGAAAGCAATCAAAGACAAATAGATACATCATAGTAATACAGAGACAGCAGTAGAATATATGATGGCAAATCTAACAATGGAAGAAATGGAACAGGCCATGAATACCCTAAAAAAGAAGAAATCACCAGGAAAGGATGGTATCACACATGAAATGCTTATAGGACTAGGCACTAAGGCAAAAAAGAAACTACTAGCAGACCTAAATTACAACTGGAAGATAGGAATAGTCCCACAGGCATGGAAGGAAGGTATACTAATACCAGTCCCAAAGAAAGGAAAAGTCCTGGAAGAACCAAATGGCTATCGACCAATCAGTCTACTTATCTGTGTAGGAAAATTAATGGAACACATTATCAATGGCAGGCTAACATGGCATCTGGAAGAAAACAACTCTTAAAACCATACCAAGCAGGATTAAGAAAGTACAGATCCACTGAAGATCAAATAACCTATATAGCTCAGGAAATAGATGATGCCTTCCAAGATAAAACACACACACACACACACACTAGCGGTCTGGATAGATTTAGAAAAATCATTTCATAAAGTATTGAAGGAAGGACTGAAAGTAAAACTGCAAAAAATGCATGTTTGTGGGAAAATATATAAATGGATAAGCCACTACCTTGAGAACAGAACTGCCAGGACAAAAGTACAAGGACAAACAAGCAAAATGATGCTGTTGGAGCATGGTGTCCCCCAAGGAGGAGTTCTTTCACCACCATTATTCCTAGCATATATAAATGACATCACAGTAAATTTTCCAGCCAGAGTACACACATCCTCCTTTGCAGATGACCTAGCCATATGGACAACTGAAGAATATATTAGTACAGCTAACAGCAGAACACAGCAAGCCTTATTAGCGCTAGAGTACTGGTCAAAATCATGGCTAGTGAAGATAAGTGAGGAGAAAACAACATGCACAGCGTTCTCCCCTTTCAAATAAAACTCAGCAACCTAAGCTGGTATTGAATGGAAAAATATTGCGCCATGAAGAAAATCCAAACTATCTAGGTGTCACCTTTAATCGTCGCCTGACATGGAAGACACAGGTTGGAAAAAATCGAACAAGAGCAAGGCAAAGAATGACAATCATGAAAAAGCTTCCTGGTACAACGTGGGGAGCAGATGAAAAAGTTCTCAAGAAGTTATATACTGGACGGGTTAGGCCAGTACTGGAATATGGCATTGCAGCTTGGGCAACAGCAGCTAAGTCAAACTTTAACAAAATAAGTAGTCCAAAATCAAGGAATGCGAAGCATAACTCGAAGCCTGAAGACAACGCCTATTAATGAATTAGAAAAGATTACTTGTTTACAACCAATGCAGGATAGAAGAGATAGCAGAGCCCAGCAACAAGCAGAAAGAATCAGAAGATTGACAAACCACCCTATGTATAAGAGGTTTAATCGTTTTGGAAAGGGAACACTGAAGCGTGGCAACTTTGTAGAAACTGCAAAACTAAAGATTAGGGCAGATCCCATACTTAACATATCAACAGTCAAACTCATTTACAGTGCACAGAAGTTCCCAGCTTGGAGACAGCAGCAACTGCCTGAGATGATAGAAAACATTCCTGGTATTGAGAAAACAACACTCAAAATGAAACCGAAAGAAGAAAAATAACCCTAAACTACATAAAAGAACATTACACAAGCAGCAATTGGACCCATGCGTATACAGATGCAACAGCCAAAAATTCAATAGAAAATGGAGGAGGAGGAATTCTCCTAAATTAAAAAAAAACGGAATTTAAAAAAACAGTCAGTGGCAACTAGAAAATTTTCAAGTAACTTCAAATCAGAGGTAGAGGCTTTGAAAACTGCAGCAGAAATGTTCTTGATAGAGGAAAATAAAGAGAAGCAAATAGCTATATTCACAGATGCAAAGTCAGCTGTCTCAATACTGAAGAGCAAAAACGGCACAGAAATAGCTGACCTAAGAGCAGCACTCCATGGTCTATGCCAGAAATCCAAAAAAGTTGTAATACAGTGGATCCCATCACATTGCAGTATACCTGGAAATGAAGAGGCTAACAGACTAGCAAAAGAGGGCGGACGACTACCACAGCCTGACATAGACATAATCTATAATGAGGCAAAGAGGTTTATAAAAAGCACTTATATAACCAAATGGGAATCAGAGCATCCAGGACACCAGAAGGATGATGCTTATTACAAACTCGACATAAGAGAACTAGTAGCAATCTTCAGATTCTGCACAGGACATAACAGGCTGAAATACCACTTATTCAATAAACTAAAGATGGGAGATACCAATGAATGTAATTGTGGAGAGACGAAAGGAGAGGGATTGTATCTGCAGCAAAGAACCTCAATGGCTCGGAATGCTGAAGAAGAAGAAGTACAATTGGAAACATGTTGACATGAAATATTTTACATTTGTAATTTAATGATATCTCATAATCAACATTTTGGGAAGGTTCTAGAGAAGATAGTCGCTGTCAAGCTGCAAGAGGTCTTGGAAAGGGGGAAGCTTCTTCCAAGAGGCATGGGGAGCTACAGGCCAGGAAACGATACCTGGTCAAATGCAGCCACTTCCAGAGTAGACAGGAAACGATGGCGGTAGCGCTTGATCTCGAAGATGCATACAATAGAGTTCGATATGATATTTTGATGACCGTACTGATGGAGAAGGGGGTCAATCCCTGGTTGATGAACTGGATAGCAGCCGTCCTACATTCTCGCCGGGTTGCTCTCCGTCTGTGTGCATGGACCTCAGAGCCACATATTTTAACCCCGGGACTGCCACAGGGATCATCAATCTCACCGGTGCTCTTTAATGTGTATACGAGCAAGAATTCAAACCTAGAAGCACCAGGGGTTGGAAGGATACAAACATTTGCAGATGATATTCTTGCATATAGGCAGGGGAGAGATAGGGAGTAAACAGCCCAGGAGCTACAGGCAACAGTAGACAATGTGATTGACTAGTGCACTGAAATTAGTGCTGTCATCCACCCAGAAAAGGCAGCTGTTTTGTGGTGCTCTCTGGACAACAGGATTGTCAAAGCTGATGTCCCAAGCCTCACGATAGATGGTAGAAGCGTCAACAGAGAGAACAAACTGAAGTATCATGTGGAGACGGTTGTGACAAGGTCTCAAAAGGGACACAATGCACTTAAAACTATGGACACAGAGCAGAGAATGCTTTTCACACTATACCAGCACTTGATCCTCTCGGTGATTGATTATGGACTAGGACTGCTCACTGTCTCAAAGAGTCAGCTGGTGAAATTAAAGCGTATACAGAGCGAAGCAATGTGAGTCATTCTGGGATGCACTAGAGACACCCCAGTTATGTGTATGCGTTACATCGTTGGTTTGCCGTCTGTTGCAGGTAGGCTCAAAGTGATGCAGGCGAAGGCATACCTCAGAGTAGCTGCAGACACGGATCGCCCGTTGCATGAGGCGCTGGACGCTGTTAAGGGTCAGCAACTGATAAGAGGGAAATCATGGATGGCTCAGGCGGAGGGTACGATCAGGCAGGTGTGCCCCTTGGAGAACATTAGGAGAGGAGAAGAGTGGGTCAGAGTGTCAGCGGAGCAGTCAGACTTATGCAGAGTTATAATCACACTGAGCCGGGAGTGCAGGGAGTGGTCAGCAGGGGCCACGGAAGTGGAAATCCAGCAACTAATTCAGGATAATGCTTGCTCAAGTGATGTGATTATCTACACAGATGGGTCGGTGTTCAGAGGTAGGAGAAGTTCCTGGGGGTTCCTAGCAAAAGCCAATGGTCGACGTTTGGTGCAGGAGAGCCTGGCATATGATACCACAACATCTAGCTTAAGAATGGAGGTGGAGGCAGTCAGTGCAGCTTTCCGCTGGATGGAGAATACGACATACACACATAGTGATTGTTACTGACACAGATAGCATGCTGAGTAGGGTGAGGACAGGCAAGCTTCGTGCAGAGTGGCTTGCTTCGCTTCGGAAGTCACGGGTGACAAGCATCGTCTAGATCTTATCTCCAGGGCATGCTGGTTTGCTGGGGAATGAACAGGCGGATAGATTGGCTAGCTCGGCAAAACTTGGTGGAGTATTGATGCATGACAAAGCAGATGTGGTTGCGACCTTGTGGGAGCATATGTACACCTCGGAGGAGCAAATGGATCACCATGGTCTGGCAACAATGCGACAGAGAGGGGTGACGAGGGGATCTGGCCGACGATCAACGCTCAGAGGAAAGGCGAGACAGACATATAATCAGACTGCTACTGGTACTATTAATGTTGGAACACTTCGCCGGCTGCTGAGGATGGGGACGGAGCGCTTTTGGGAATGCCCCGAATGCTGTGATGTTGGTTCCTAAATCAATCAATCAATCAATAAATCAACATTTGATATTTTCCTAATGATTTTAAATGGCCCTTGCCACGACGTTAGCAAAAGATCACTTTTATCAGGCGGTAGTAGTAACACATCTTGCCCGGGTTCTAATTGTAAAGTTTTAGCTCCTTTGTTTGCGTACTGTCGGTACATGTACCCTTTGTGTTCCAAAGATGTTTTTGCAATAACACACGCTTTCATAATTTTGTTGCGTGTGTTTGTTACTACATCATAGGGAGATGATGGTGGTTGGTTATCCGAGGTATTTGTTAGAATCTCGTTGTAGATGTTAAGAGGTCCACGCGGGTTTGCGCCATAAATGAGTTCAAAGGGTGAGAAGCCCGTGCTCACTTGCGGGACTTCTCTGTAGGCAAACAGCACTGTTGGTAAAAATGTGTCCCAGTCGGATTGGTTCTCGACTGTTACCTTTAATAGCATATGCTTCAAATCTCTATTAATCTTTTCTATGATCCCATTTGCAGCCAGTCGGTATGGGGGTCGTGAAGCGTTGCTTTATCCCTAATAATTTAGTTACAGCTTGCATAGCAGCTGCAATAAATTGTGTACCTCTATCGGACAAGATGGTTTGTGGAAATACGAACCGGGAAAAAGGTGTAAAAATACATCGATTATATCTTTGGAACTGATGAATTTTAATGGGACCGCTTTGGACCACCGTGAACAGAAATCCACAAGGGTCAGGATAAATGATAAATCTGTTGCCTTTGTTAGATGTATGGTTCAAGTCGACAGCAATACATTCGAAAGGTCTAGAGGCTAGTCTCGTAGATTGAACCTCTGCTGTGACATGTTTTCCTTTTTTCACTAAATGTTGGCAGATGGTACATGACTGGCAATACTTTTTCATATCGCCACAGAATTTCGGCCAGTAAAATAGTGACAGGATTCTGGCTCTGGTTTTCTCATAATGTATGTGGCCAGCAAAGGGCGAATCGTGTGCGATTCGTAAAACTGTATCGTGGTATTTCTTTGCAAACACTGTCTGTTGCATTTCATGGTTATCTCTCTTATAAAATCTTGTCAGTATGTTATTTTTGAGAGCAAAATACCATGAAGCATTTTTCCCTTGCTTCGGTTTTTGTCCTATTAATTTAAAATAGGATGATAAGGTTCTATCTGCGCGTTGTGCTTGTATGAACTCTTCAGTGGTTTTGCTGCTCACTGTACCACTTGGTAAAATAACTTGAAGTGTCTCAATTTGTAGGTCATAGACCTTGTGGTTGCATTAGCTTTGTTAAGGTGGATTTCTTCCCAAGCCCTAATTTTATTTTGGGTACAGTTTTTGACATCTGGTAAGCAGCCTACAATCAGATAAGTACATGGATTGTCTAGAACTGCGGGTAAATGTCCCTGATAGGAAAGGTGTACAAATATGTGCAGTTGTTAGTGGATATTTTTCCACATTTCCAGAAAATGTTCGGCAATTTACAAACTCGCCTGTATAATCTTCTATATTTGCAAAATCTTTCCTAAGGCCAATCAAAGTACTGCCGGAATCGACCAGTACTTGTCAGGGTTTGCTATTAACTATAACATTGTGGAAGATTAATTTTCCTCTGGGGGAAGTAACTGCATTGGCGTTATCACCTGAAAATGGGACTGTATGGCCGCATTCTAATACGCCATCATCTTGAAATTTCTGACATATCTGACATTTATCAACGTTAAATATGTCAATTGCTGCAAGAGCACTGTCTTCTATTTCTGCATCTTCTTCACATTCACTTCCACTTTCAGACGAGGTGTCAATTAGTGCTGCATTTGCACTTCTTAACCTCCGGCGACCTTGGCATTTAGCAGAATAATGTCCTAGACTTTTGCAAAAACACTTTACTGCTCATCTGTAATCATTTCATTTGGTTTGTTGCTTCTTAACCATCATATCTAAGTGAGGTGGATATCCTGGGTTCTGATTGCACATTTGAAATTGATGATGTGACAGTTTACAGTATGGACATTGTGGTAAATTTGATTTCTGTTTGTCTCTCTACCTGAATGGTTTTGTTGGTTTGATGTTTGCTGCAGCTACTATGTTGTTCTCATTAGTGTTTAATGTGAAAATGTCCCTGTTTGATGTGAAATAAGCTGACCCCTTTCTTTCTAACTGCTCAATAGATTCAACATCAGATTGTTGCAAACACTTAGCAAATGGGGTTAGAATATATGATATAATCTTGTCCATTATCATTAAATCTCTTAGTTTTTCAAAGCTTTTCACTTTTGCAGCATTCATCCACTTATTAAAAATATCCTGAACTTGAGATACATAGTCAATGAACGTTTGGTTAGCTCTAGGTTTTAATTTTGAAAATTGGACCTGATAGCCCAGAGAATCCAACAAGAAATGTTGCATAATTCTTTGATGGATGTAATCATAGTCTTTCCTAAGCACTTGTGGTATAGATTCAATGACTTTTAAAGGTTCTGATGAGATGTTTCGCATATATATCATTGCCCAATATTCTTTTGGAACTTCCTGATATTGCATTTGAAACTCAAAATTGTCTGACCAGGCTGAGATGGAGTCTCCTGCACAGAATGGTTTTACAATCCCTTTATATTTGTTAAATTTGTTTTCTTCTTCTTTACTCTTCAGTTTGCTGGTTTCAATATGCACTTGTGACTCAACTTCTAGTTCTTTCATTTTTAATTGTGTCTGAGACTCAATTTCTAATTGCTTTTCTTTCAATCTGTTTTCTTCTACTATTTGTAGTTGTTTTACCTTAGTTTCTTCTGCTTGGTGAGCTATTTCTTATTCCTTATTTTTAGCCTCAATTTATAATTGCTTTTCTTTCAATTTCGTAGCTTCAGCTAATTCTAATTCGTTTAATTTGGTAGCTTGAGCTAATTCCAAATCCCTTATTTTTAGCCTCAATTTCTGCTAGTTCTTTCTTATGTAAGCGTTCTTGTGCTCTTTCTTCTCTTTCTGCGGCAGCAATTCTATCAGTATGTTCTTTATATTTCTTTCCTGCCCATTCTTCTAATTTATCCCCGCTATAACCTAAATCTTTGCCAGCTTCAATGTATTCTTTCAATGTTGAAATTTTCACAGTATTTTTCTATACCAATGTCAATGCACAATAATTTACAACTAATGAGTAAATAGTAATATTTTATAATGTTACATACAGCATTAAAACAAAATAGAGTGCTGCTTTAATTAGCAATATCAGTATTGAGGTACTTATCTGGACTTGGATGATTTTCATCCAGTGCCACGACTCGATCACCTTCTGTTAGGATGAATATACTTTTTGCCAATCAGCCTTTATATAACGTTGTACATCTTTTCTGTGGTTGGAATAGCAAAAATTAGTATCACGCAAAAGCAAAAAAAATTATGTCTGTCCAATGTCAAAATTTTAGAGGAAAGACATGTATTATACTTTTCCTAGAAGGTATTTATTTATATGTTCTGTCAGTTGTATCGTTATCCGTATATTTTCTCTAATTGTCGCTGTTTAGCTATGTATTAGTACTCTTTAGCAACAGCGTAACAAATAGTCAAAAATAATAGCACCAAAACATTAGCGTCAAACTAATTGTGAGCTATCCTTAGCTCACCACCTACACTTTACTAGTTCACTTTCTATTAGAGCTGTGGGTTTAAATCGTAAGATTTTCACTTCTGACACCACTTCAACTTCCTATTAGGGATGTGGGTTTAAATCGTAAGATTTTCACTTCTGACACCACTTCAACTCTCCTGTCAGCGTCTCACACAAAGCACCCTTCATTCGTCATTCTATACGCTACAGGGGTTACTTCATATGCGTTCAAAGAGATCAAACGTTGCATGTGGGTATAATCCTATTTATTTATGCATAACCGCATTATCAACAGAATGCGTGCATTGTACAACAATTTCCCGCACACATGGCAGTTAATTATCACATCACTCTTATGTACATAGATGCTAATTAACACTCAGCTATATCAATCAATGTAATCACAAAACAACCCCGCACTCAGTACTCGCTATCTTCGCTCGCAAATCTGGCTCTCCTACCCGCGATCAGTACACTCGCTAGATACATGCGTCTTCCCCCTACCGTGTCCAGTCCTAGTCTCAAGCCTTTTGGTGATCGGCCTGCTGACCACGTGGTACTCGACCCCGTGCGTCCCGGGCTAGTCGGGCTGTATCAGTAGTCACGCCGTCCTGGCCGTCCAGTCTTGTGCAAGCTTGAGTGTCGGTCAGGGACGTAGTCCTATCTCTCTATCCCTGTGTCCTGTTCACAGACTTGTGTTCCCTTTATAGCTGGGTCTTGTTGTCCCCGTCTATGACCTGTCTATGACATCTCTATTGTCCTGTATATGTCCTGTCTCTATTCCCCAACACACTGACACCCACTCTATGACCACAAGCAGCATGATGATGGAGGTGATGGCAGTTACACAGGCTTTCATATGGCTGGAATCACTCCATTATACCAACGTGTGTGTACTAAGTGATTCAATGAGCATGATTCATACGGTCGAAGCTGGATCTGTACGTAGACAGTGGACTGAGTCACCGCGGAAGTCTGTTGTCCGTAATGTCACCTTCATCTTCGTGCCAGGACATGCGGGAGCCGAGGGAAATGAACGAGCTGATAAACTGGCTGGCTCTGCACACAGTCTAGTTTGTACCTTGGGTTTTCATATTTGTCAATAAAATGGCGCTCAGTAAGTCGTGATGTCGTGACTTGTGGTCTTGAAGGTGTTGCATTGCGCCGAAGAACAGCAGGTCCAATAAGAGCAAGACTGACATCCTGCCTGAACCTCTTTGCAGTGATCTTATTTGTAGAGTTGGCAGTGTTGTAGCTTACATGCCCATGACCAGAGCAGTTTCAACTAAATAATTATATAATGGCAGGTACCATTTATAGGATTTATGTAGGTAGGGGTAGTTTGCACTCAGTTGGCCGAAGTGATCGACACCGCCCATACTTTTGTTGTATTTTTCTGCAAGCACTGGCTTGTTTATTATTCTGCCCTCATGAATTCCCCTTTTCCTGTCTTGTCCATAACTTCATTGGAGTGAACAGTAGATATAAAGTTAACTCTCTTTTCTGTATACTGAGAGAGGTGATTTTCACCATACATGTTGACTTCACACATGATCAGATCTATGGCAGTGTCAGGGGAAAAAATCTTGAAAAAATCAATGGGCATAAAGTGCATAAACCCAGTTGTGTCTGACGTGACAGCCTGTTGTTCTTTGTATGGAGGAAGATTGTCAAGCTCAATAAGATCGTTTTGAAGAGCCTTTCCCAATTTCCAAACAGAATTTTCAGCTGTAGAAATGTTCTGGTCTCTTGTGCCACGCCCACTTCTTTCTTCAGAAGTACCTTCATCACCTCCACGACCAACTTCTACATCGTTGTCGCTACATTAATAGTACTTCAGTCACACTATCATTCACTTCAGCATCTCTGCTTAGCCAGAAAACATCACTTACAGCTCAAAATTTGCTGGCAGAGTCATAATCCTCTATATTTCTAGCCTGTTCTTCATCATCAGACATGATGAAAATGCCGGAGTTTCAATTCTGACAAAAACTGACCAAATTTAAAGCCATATAGCCGGAAATTCGTCGAAGTTGGTCAGCAAGGTGTTAACTAGCCTGTTTTGCATGTGTCTCCCCAGAAATCGTATTAAGGACAGCTGTGATGAGCTTAGAGTATTGTTGCCTTATATCAAAGGACGAAAAACAGACGTGGCTTCTGTCCTAGAGACGACAGTAGATTACCTCAAGCTAGCAAATGCCGCTTTACCACAAGATTTCCAATCACATGTAAGTCTACTACGTCTGGCTTCAGATTATGTTGATTATGTATTATCAGATATAGTTCAGAATTTTCTGGGAAGGAAAGTAAATGAGGAAGGTTGCTGGACACTTCACTTCATTATGTCATAACGTGGAATATGTAAAGTCCTACCGCCTCTGTGGCGTAGAGGTTACGGACGCAGTTCATAATCCCGCATACTGTGTTTGAAACACAGCTGCGGGCTATTTGGCAGCAGACTGCCTCGTGTTGATTGTTATAAAATGGTATGAGTGCCGGTCATTCAAAAAGCAATGCCAAACTACTCAATGTAAACTTGCCCCAGAATTGCAAACAGCCAAAAAATGCTTGGGTTGGCTGTGATGTCCTGTAAACGATATGCAACTAACTACTAATACTTCACATCTTGATGGCAGTGTCTGGCATGTAGTTATCATTTGATTAATTATTTTTTTATGTAATCATCACTATAACATTTCTTCAGGGTTACGGATAAACAATTGGCTTGTTTGTAGGTAGTCTAGTTTTCCTGCAGTGTTTTGTTTTAAACATCAGTTGTTTCTGTAATGAGTTAACTTTTATCGGGTATCAGTAAAAGGGTAATGACATCCCCATGCAAGTACTGCTATACAAGTGTGAAGTGATAGAGATCTGACTTTACATTATAGTATTATGTGGTGAGTGACAAGGTCCCTTTTTCATCAAGTTTCCTTCCCAAAGAAATGCATGATGAAAACAAAATCTGAAGTTAAATTCTAGTCCAAATATTGAAGGAGAGAGAGAGAGAGAGAGAGAGAGAGAGAGAGAGAGAGAGAGAGAGAGAGAGAGAGAGAGAGTAAATGAATGAACAGGATTTCTCCATGAAATATTGTCTCTAACTGGATTTAAAACTGGCATTTTCAAGTTTGAGGCAGACTCCATTCAAACATCTTTACACTTCTACTTTATTATTAGTTTCAGAGGTGTCCTAACTTACTCCTCTCCTAAATGCCTGTTGTCTGCAACATTATTATCAATATCAGAGGTACCTTAACTTTAATTCAAATTGCTTCTTTACAATTCAGCAACATTATTTTCAGTATCAGAGTTGTAGGTTTAAAATAAAAGGTATAGGTCCCATTTACTTGCCTGAGGCGCATGGTCATATGGAGTTAGACCCAAGTTTTCAGTTACTTACTGTGTATATCTGGCATAGAATGTGTTCTTTTATCATCTTTGTCACTTCCAAGTATTTTGCCTTCTTTATTCACCCATAATGCATTATATTGATTGATTGATTGATTTAGGAATCGACATCACAGCATTCGGGGCATTCCCATAAGTGCTCCGTCCCCATCCTCAGCAGCCAGCGAAGAGTTCCAACACTAATAGTGCCAGTAGCAATCTGATTATAAGTCCGTCTCGCCTTTCCTTTGAGCGTTGAGTGTCGGCCAGATCCCTTTGTCACTCCTCGTTGTCTCATTCTTGCCAGACCATGGTAATCCATTTGCTCCTTCAAGGTGTGCACGTGCTCCCACAAGGCTGCAACCACGTCTGCCTTGTCATGTATCAATACTCCACCAAGTTCTGCAGAGCCAGCCAATCTGTCCGCCTGTTCATTTCCCAACACACCGGCATGCTCCGGAGAAAAAATCCAGGCGACGCTTGTCACCCGTGACCTCCGAAGCGAAGCAAGCCACTCCGCACGAAGTCTGCCCGTCCTCACCCTCGTCAGCATGCTTTCTGAGTCAGTTACAATCACGATGTGTGTGTGTGTCGTATTCTCCATCCAGCGGAGAGCCGCAGTGACTGCCTCCACTTCCATTCTTAAGCTGGATGTTGTGGTATCATATGCCAGGCTCTCCTGCCCCAAACATCGACCATTAGCTTTGGCTATGTACCCCCAGCCACTTCTCTCACCTCTTGACACCGAACCATCTGTGTAGATAATCACATCACTCGAGTGAGCATTGTCCTGAATTAGTTGCTGGATTTCCACTTCCGTGGCCCCTGCTGGCCACTCCCTGCACTCCCGGCTTAATGTGATTATAACTCTGAACAAGTCTGACTGCTCCGCTGGCACTCTGACCCACTCCTCTCCACGCCTAATGTTCTCCAGGGGCACACCTGTCTGATCATATCCTCCGCATGAGCCATCCATGATTTCCCTCTTATCAGTCGCTGACCCTTAACTGCGTCCAGCGCCTCATGCAGTGGGTGGTCTGTGTCTGCAGCTACTCTGAGGTATGCCTTCGCCTGCATCACCTTGAGCCTACCAGCAACAGTAGGTAGACCAAGGATGTAGTGCATCCCAGAATGACCCGCATAGCTTCGTTCTGTATGCGCTCTAACTTCTCAAGCTGACTCTCTGAGACAGTGAGCAGACCTAATCCATAATCAATTACTGAGAGGATCAAGTGCTGGTATAGTGTGAAAAGTATTCTCTGCTCTATGTCCATTGCATTATATTAGACTAGCCATAATAGTCCTTTAAAACTACTGGAGAGTTTTGGTCATAGACCATAACTTTAGGAAGGGAAAATCCCAACTGTACCTCCATGTGGTAGAGGATGGAAACACACCACGGTGTGGCTTACACAGCTCTGGGGACCAAGTATCCACCGGAATAAGTGGACAACTCTGCATCTGAGCAGAGCAGGGCACTCACCTGTCCTGACAGTCGGAAATGGCTGTCAAAGGCAGAGTTAAAAGACTACCATGTGAATGTGGAAGGTAAGGGGAAACCACCACATTATCCTCCCAAGATTTCATGGCGACACACATTTCATAAATAGTGAACGACGTTAATGGCTGTGTTAGGACATCCTCGCCCGGTAGGGACAGTCATGAGCCACAGGTGACACCAGACCGTCATCCAGCTACTGATGGCAAAATTAAAACTATAACTAAACTAAATAAATTTAGAGTAGGAACATGGAATGTTAGGACATTAAATGAGCTAGGAAAGTTAAACAATGTTCTAAGAGAAATGGAATACATTAAAATGAATATACTAGGCATAAGTGAGATGAGATGGAAGGGATCTGGCAAAGTTATAACCGACAAACACACAATAACTTATTCCGGAGGGGACACACATGAAAAAGGTGTAGGAATAATATTTGATGAAAAAACAGCCAAATCTATGAATGGATACTGGTGTATTTCAGATAGAGCTATAATGGTCAAAATCAAAGGCAAACCAATAGATATAAATATTATACAAGTATATGCACCAACAACAAGTAGTAGTGATGAAGAAATACAACACTTTTACGATGAAATAGAAATCGCAATAGCTCAAATTGGATCACAAGCAATAAAAATAATACTGGGAGATCTTAATGCAAAAGTAGGAAAGAGAAAAATAGAGGATATAGTGGAGAATTACGGTTTAGGTACAAGAAATGAATGAGAAGAGAAACTAATAGACTGGGCAAATATTAATGATATGATAATTGGAAACACATGGTTTAAACACCATAAAAGACGACTACACACATGGAAAAGCCCTGATATGAAAATACGCAACCAAATTGACTACATACTTATTAATAAAAGATTTAGAAATGCATTAACTAATGTAAAGACAATGCCTGGTGCTGACGGTAATAGTGATCATGTACCACTATGTGGACAAATAAAAGTAAGATTAAAGAGAAGGAACAAAATGGTTAAGAACTTGAGACTTAATCAAGAGGTTCTGAACGTAGGTAAAGAAATTCAAGAACAATGCAGAGTGATTGTGAAAAATAGGTACAATGCATTAGCTAAAATACAGAGTATAAATGAACAATGGAAAATGTTAAGGGACTCCATTCATCAAACTAGCAAAATAATATTACCAGAGAAAAGCCAAAAAAACTAAGAAAAAATGATGAATGAAGAAATCTTAATGCTCATGGACAAAAGGAAACAGAATACAATTAACAAACAAGAGTATGCTAAGATAAATAAAGAAATAAGAGATAAATGTGTGAAGGCAAAAGAAAGTTGGTTAAAAGAGCAATGCAAAAAAATTGAATTAAATTCCGTTAAAGATAAAAAAGTATGATCAGACAAATCAGTGAGCTCACAGGAAGAAAAATAAGAATAAATACAGGGTGTTTGAAATCAAAAACAGGAAAGATATTATTGGAGGAAGGTGCTATAATGAAGAGGTGGAATGAGTATATAAGAGAATTATATAATGGAGAAAGGGAAGAATTAATAGAAGAAAGTCGCTGACGCTATGAAACATATGAAGAAAGGAAAAACAGCTGGGCCAGATGAAATCACAGTAGAAGAATTAGAAGTATTGGGAGAATTTGGGGTAGATATATTAACCAAAATGCTGAATGATATTTACAACAGAGGATATTTACCGAGCGATCTGCTAAAATCTGTATTTATAGCAATACCAAAGAGACGAGGAGCAATTGAATGTGCAGATTTTCGTACAACTAACCTCATAAACCATGTCATTAAGCTTCTACTTAGAATTATATTGAGAAAAACAAGAAAGAAAATAAAAATGGAAATTAGCGAAGAACAGTTTGGTTTTATGGAAGGAAAGGGTACAAACAATCCAATCTATATATTACGAACACTAATAGAAAGGTCAATAGAGAAACAGAGAGACATATATTTATGCTTCATAGATTATACTAAGGTATTTGATAAAGTAAAACATGATGCGCTGATTAAAATGTTGGAAGATATCAACATTGATGGGAAAGATTTAAGTCATAAAGGTCATAAAGGACATTTAGGTCATAAAGAATATATACTGGAACCAAGTAGCAGCAATTAAAATGGGAAATAAAGAGGGTAGTTACGAACAGATAAAGCTAGGAGTACGACAGGGGTGTGTCTTGTCACCAGATCTCTTTTCCCTATATAGCGAAGTAATAATGAGAGAGATCAAAGAGAAGCCAGGAATACTAATCGGAGGATATAATATAAACAATATACGCTATGCAAATGACACCGTATTGGTGACAAACCTACAAAAATTATTGGACATTGTAGTATCAGAGAGTGCACAGAAAGGACTCTCCTTGAATATCAAGAAAACAGTAACAATGGTGATATCAAAAAAAAAAAAAAAAAAAATGGGGACACCAAAATGTGACATAGAAATAGAAGGGGAAATTCTCAACCAAGAGGATAATTTTAAATACCTAGGGGCACTTATAACATCACATGGAAGATGTACAACAGAGATTAGGAGCAGAATAGGGCAGGCAAAAGCCGCATTTCAGAAAATGAAGAGCATCTTATGCAATAAGTCGCTATCAATGAATGTAAGAAAGAGCGGGCTAAAATGCTATATAGAACCAGTTTTGCTGTATGGCAGCGAATCTTGGAATGTAAATGAACAAATTAGGAAGAACTTAGAAGCAACAGAGATGTGGTTTTTAAGACGAATGTTGCGAATTCCTTGGACTGCCAGAGTAACTAACCACGATTGCCTGGGATCAACTCTGCTGATGATACTCCTCCATGCCACCGTCTCAATCCGTCCAGCATCATTTCTCTTGGTCTGCCTCTGCCTCTCTTCCTCTCGATCTTTCCAGTTGTCACGATGTTCTCCAATGCCTCTCTACTCATCACATGACCAAAGAAAGCTGTTTGTTTCTTTCTTATTGTTGTATATAGTGTTCTAGTTTCATACCATGAACGCCTACGCCAGTTGGTACGGCACTTGATGATGATGAGCCATAATAGCCATCTCTAGGATCTGAGTAATTTTCTTGTGTTGAACACCATTAATTAAGTAGTAGCCAATTGACCTCCTACTAATGAATTATTAGCCAGTTTATCTTTAGCCACTAACAGCCATGCATTGTTTTGTGTGCGTGCGAGTGAGAGAGAGAGAGAGAGAGAGAGAGAGAGAGAGAGAGAGAGAGAGAGAGAGAGAGAGAGAGAGATAGAGAGAGAGAGAGAGAGAGCGATTGAGTGAGTGAGGGAGGGAGGGAGGGAAAAGTAATTCAGAAATGTATAGACAGATAACGTCATTCAGAGGTCATCTATATTATTGATATGTTATGAAAGTAATGTAAGTTTAATCTTTCTAGAAGCCATGGTAGTGCAGTGGGTAGCATGCTTGCATCCCAGCTTGATGGGCATGTGGTCAAACCCCCCTCGAGACGGATTATTTTTTGAATTGACATGTCCGGGAAGGTTAACTCAGTCAACAAATGCCCACAGAAGTCGGATGTGTCGATTTAACGGCGCAAGAACGACTTCTGCTGGCATTTGTTGACCGGGTTAACCTTCCCGGGGGTTTCTTAGGACTTTTTACTCTCACTGTTGTTATCTGACATCCTAGCTGGCCCATATAGAACAGCCAAAGACATCCTGGTCAGCCCTCAAGGGAAGACATGGGCAGACCATGGGCATTCCCCGCCATCCAAGGATGCCTCCATAATTGCAGAGCCAACACACAGCGCTCTGGTACTGGGCTCACCCAAGGAATCGTCACGTCCTGCACATTGCGGCTTAGCCTCACTTGCGTATATTGAGCCTTCCGTTCACCATAGGCTGTTCTTCCGGAAACCAGAAGAATGCAGTCTGCAGATGACATCCACACAGTGAGCTTTTGATTCGGACTTTCCACGTAATGGATTTGCTATCCGAGCAATATTCCATTTCGTGCCACTAGGACACTTTTTCCACCTTTTATGAAGCCCACACAGTGAGCTTTTGATTCGGACTTTCCACGTAATGGATTTGCTATCCAAGCATTATTCCATTTCATGCCTCTGGGAGGCTTTTGTAACCGACATACCTGTGGTATGAAGTGTGGCAGTCCGAATACTTCTTCATACACCTTTAAATGTCAACCTGTATGTAGTTAAAGTAAGCTGCGGTCAACTTGAGCTTGTTGATATCTCCATAGAGCTTGTCCTCAAATGAAGCAGGTGTGGGCCAAAATATCTTTCTCTGTTCTGCATATATTGGGCAATCCTGCAGCAAATGCTTTGCTGTCATTTTTCCAGTTCGACAATTACATTCATCGGTATCTCCTATCTTTAGCTTATTGAACAAGTGGTATTTCAGCTCCTGATTCCCATTTGGTTCTATAAGTGCTTTTTATCAACCTCTTTGCCTCATTATAGGTTATGTCTATGTCAGGCTGTGGTAGTCGTTCGCCCTCTTTTGCCAGTATGTCAGCCTCTTCATTTCCAAGTATACTGCAATGTGATGGGATCCACTGTATTACAACTTTTTTGGATTTCTGGCATAGACCATGGAGTGCTGCTCTTAGGTCAGCTATTTCTGTACTGTTATTGCTCTTCAGTATTGAGACAACTGACTTTGCATCTGTGAAGATAGCTATTTGCTTCTCTTTATTTTCCTCCATCAATAGCATTTCTGCTGCAGTTTTCAGAGCCTCTACTTCCGCTTTGAAGGTACTTGAAAACTTTCCAGTTGCCACTTAATGTGTTGTTTTTTTTTCACTCCAGTTTTTAAATTTAGGAGAATTCCTCCTCCTCCATTCTCTATTGAATTTTTGGCTGATCCATCTGTATATGCATGGGTCCAATTGTTGCTTGGGTAATGTTCTTTTATAGGATCTGCCCTAATCTTTCGTTTTGCATTTTCTACAAAGTTGCTACGCTTCAGTCTTCCCTTTCCATAACCACTAAACCTTTTATACATAGGGTGGTCTGTCAATCTTCTAAATTGTTCTGCTTGTTGCTGGGTTCTGCTATCTCTTCTATCCTGCATTGGTTGTAAACAAGTGATCTTTTCAAGTTCATTAATAAGCGTTGTCTTCAGGCTTCCAGTTATGATTCGCATTCCTTGATTTTGGACTCTACTTATTTTGTTAAAGTTTGACTTAGCTGCTGTTGCCCAAGCTGCAATGCCATATTCCAGTACTGGCCTAACCCGTCCAGTATATAACTTCTTGAGAACTTTCTCATCTGATCCCCACTTTAAACCATCAAGCTTTTTCATGATTGCCATTCTTTGCCTTGCTCTAGTTCGATTTTTCTCAACCTGTGTTTTCCATGTCAGGCGACGATCAAAGGTGATTCCTAGATAGTTTGGACTTTCTTCATGGCGCAATATTTTTCCATTCAATACCAGCTTAGGTTGCTGAGTTTTATTTGAGAGGGAGAACACTGTGCATGTTGCTTTCTCCTCACTTATCTTCACTAGCCATGATTTTGACCAGTCCTCTAACGCTAATAGGGCTTGCTGTATTCTGCTGTTAGCTGTACTAATATATTCTTCAGATGTCCATATGGCTAGGCCATCTGCAAAGGATGATGTGTGTACTCTGGCTGGACAATTTTCCGTGATGTCGTTTATATATGCTAGGTATAATGTTGGTGAAAGAACTCCTCCTTGGGGGACACCATGCTCCAACATCATCATTTTGCTGGTTTGTCCTTGTACTTTTGTCCTGGCAGTTCTGTTCTCAAGGTAGTGGCTGATCCATTTGTACATTTTCCCACTAACATGCATTTTTTGCAGTTTTACTTTCAGTCCTTCCTTACATACTTTATCAAATGCTTTTTCTAAATCTATCCAGACCGCTAGTGTGTGCTTTTTTCACTTGGAAGGCATCCTCTATTTCCTGAGCTATATAGGTTATTTGATCTTCATTGGATCTGTACTTTCTGAATCCTGCTTGGTGTGGTGATAAGAGTTGGTTTTCTTTCAGATGCCATGTTAGCCTGCCATTGATAATGCGTTCCATTAATTTTCCTACACAGCTAAGTAGACTGATAGGTCGATAGCCATTTGGTTCTTCGAGGTCTTTTCCTTTCTTTGGGACTGGTATTAGTATAGCTTCCTTCCATGCCTGTGGGACTATTCCCGTCTTCCAGCTGTAATTTAGGACTGCTAGTAGTTTCTTTTTTGCCTTAGTGCCTAGTCCTATTAACATTTCATTTGTGATTCCATCCTTTCCTCGTGATTTCTTCTTTTTTTAGGGTATTCATTGCCTCTTCCATTTTTTCCATTGTTAGAGTTGCCATCATATATTCTGCTGCTGTCTCTGTATTACTATGATGTATCTGTTTATCTTTGATTGCTTTCTTCTGTTCGGTTGTAATATCAATGTGGTTTGCACTGGCATAGTGTTCCATTAGTGCATTTTCAGCCTTTTTTCCTGTAAGCAAGGCATTTCCCTCTTTAATTATTATTTGTTTGTTTCTAGGTCCTTCATTGTTCATGGCTTTCACTAGTTTCCACAGTTTGTTTTCATCCCTGTCAAAATTCAGGTTTTCTGTTTTTTCCCCCCAACAATCTCTTGTTTTAGTTTTTAGTTTTAGTCGTTGGATCAACATCACGGCATACGGTTTAACCCATAAGTGCTCCGTTTTCCTCCTGACTCAAACCTGAGTTTGGAGAAACTCAGCTCAATGCACGAACTCTGTTGCATCGGCGAGGATCCTGAAATGCTTAGGGGGCTGAGTGGTCTCGAGGTATGGTGTCCGCCTGGAGTGCTGGAGGTCCCGGGTTCAGGCCCCGGTGAGGACCAGGATTTATTTAACAAATCCACCTGGACTTCCAGTAATTTCCCCTGGTCTCTGGGTAGTGAGATCGGACGCCCATGTGTATTGTTGCGCACGTAAAAAATCCTTTTGGCAGTTGGAAATCGAAAAAAAAGAGTAGCTTAACGGCGCTGCCCGGGCAAAATTTCGAAAAAATCTACCCAAAGCATTTCATCAAGCAACAATCTCTTGTTGTTTGATTTACTGTTCTTTTATATTTTGCTGAGATGGCTTAGAGAGAGATGTTCGCTTCAGTTGTTTGTTCTCTCTCTGCGGTCTTCCTGGCATCTTCATCTTTGTCCTCCAAAATTTGTAGTTCTTCAGTCCAGTTGTGACAGGATCGCCTTGGATGTTGAGAGTTAACCAACCCCTAGGTGTCCCTTTCACTTACGTGTATTCTGACCTCAGGGGCTGGACAGGTAAATACACTGTTTACTCTGCTGTTGACCTCGTATTGGTTGAATATGTCTACAAGCCCCTCCAGATTCTAGACCCCACTATCTACCCTCTCCCTTTGGGCAATGAACACTGAGGCATCGTCCGAGGCCACACTCAATAATTTCAAAAGAGAAATAAGTCAACAAAACAAAGTTTATTCTACCCTCGAGAATATAGAAATGAATTGAACACCCTAATAGAATAATTCTATTTACATTAGTAGAGGATAGAGTAGAGACAGAATCAGAGATATTGCTAAAGTCATCATCAGGCTGAGAAGTAGATTGGATGCAGATGTTCCGTCCAGTCGGTCCGCCACTCACCCGGCTCCCTTCCAGTAGGATGACTGGAACCTTGGAGACCACTCCGTCTCCCAGAGCTTGAATCGACAGCAAGAGGAGTTAACCACTTCGGACCACAATCAACTGGATGAACTGCAAATCTACCACGTCCTAATGAGTCACTGTTAAATACACTAAACAGTTCTCAGTAGACAGCCTGGCTGGGAGACCCTCCTCCTTGAGGTGACCCCAGTTACTCTCGACTTCAATAAATGTCTGTAGCCAATGACCAAGTCTAATGGTCCCGGAATAGTAGCACGTATCCCCTGGTTGGGTAATAGTATAGTATTGCTGCGAGTTCAGTAGAGTCATATGAAAGTTCATATATTCGGGCAGATAATATCACACTCTGCACTGTCACTTGTAATAAGACTCCCTCGGATTCGAGGCACACAAGCTAATTACACTCGATGAACCTTGGTGACCGAATATCATGTTACTGTTCTTTGACTCAGTTGTCACAATTTTAGAAAACACTTATTTCTTAGTTCACCGCAACGATGTTCTTTTGGACAATAATAGTTGTCCTATACACCTGCAATAGTCATGTAGTCAAAATACGTAAGCTGGTGTAGGTCTCATCATGACCTGCCACTATTGCTGACGTAGGTACAGCACCAGGTTAAGTGCCAATCTCTGCTTAGAGTTTCCGACGATTAGGCGGATCAACAATAGACTTGGACTTGATGAGCTCCCAGAGCTGAGATTACCCACCTTGGTACATCTCACTGGGCAAACATAGCAACATCTTTCCGTACACTGTCTAATGTCTATTACACTCAAGCTTGATTGCTCAGGTTGATGAACAAATCATTGCTGAAATAGGGCATCTTCAAACTGTCAGAAATAGAAACAAACCATCATTTTCCACATGTGCAGTTTCAGGGCACTGGAATCAACTTGGTGAGTCTCATTCAGTCAGGACGATTCACCCTCTCGCATGATGTGGTTTAGTCAGGCGTGGTAAGTAGGTATTTCGACCATTCGCCATGGTATACATAGTGGTTTCAGGCAAACAACAATTGTAGTAGGCTGGTTCCTAAACAGGCAACCCCTGAAAGGAAGAGCGATAGGTGAGAGTATTCAGCTCCAAACATTGGTCCACATGCATCAAATCAATGACTAATCAACCCTCAGTTATGCTAATTAGTTATTCAACTAACTAGAGCATCATCTCTATGTTGAGAGTAGTAAAGCATGGGTATCCGTCAATGTCAGATGGCCTCAAAGAACAGCCAGTCAAACAGAGTAAGTAATAAGAATGACGAGTCTGATCGTACGTCTCACATATCCCTATTCGTATACCGGTTGTCACTAAAGTCAATAGCTATCCTAGTTCTAGAGTTAACAGAACTAAACATTAAGGCGAGGAGTCCCCTGGACTCCACCCTTACATTATACATCCAATAATAAACACAATAACGATCAATGTACTACCACTTGGGATATAGTAATAATACATGACCACATCCAGTATTTACACACTCCATTTCGCTGGTAGGACATCCTGTCCACCCTGTAGCGAAACACTTCTTGTTAGACTCTGTCTTAGAGTCAAGAAGTCCTTCTGCTAAAACATGTTACTCTACATGTTCAAAGGATCTCTCCAGTTATTGTCCCTCCCAAGCGGATTAGCCTTGGGCCGTGGCCGAACTTCACGGCTGGCCTGGTTTGCCAGTCACATACTTTAATAACTTGCACTCAGTCCCCATATCCCATTTGTCCCCGTGCCTCATTCAACCTCTATTTGTCCTCCCATACTTCCATCACATCAGCACTTACTCGTACTCAGGCAAGTATGAAAAGAACAGGACAGTAAAGAAAGAATCAAGAACGCATGTTTACATCGCGACAGTAACACATTGTTATTTCGCGTCGAACCACTTCGGCGTTCGGTGCATCGCTCCTAGAAGTATCACACAACACGACCTAATATATATACATTATGACACATCGCATATATATATAGCACCAATGAAGAACTTACCTTCTCAAAGAATTCCACAGTTCCACGAAATGAACTCACTATTCAAGTTAACACACAATAGTTACATCATTCCCTGTGGCTAAGCAGTATGTGCCCTATTTCCCTAGCACTAAGCAATTCACTGTCTGAATTCTCCACCTATCAACTTACCTGTCTAATCCAACAGTTCTACTAGCATCAGCTACTGACTGACATAAGTTAGGTTCATAACATACACTAGTACACTGTGCCCTATTATAGTACAGCAACATAGTATATGCAACTATTTACCATACATAGTTCTTAACAGGTGAACACAATACGCCGATATAACAGGCTTACATTTCAAGCAGTTACCGAAACTACACAGGCTTGTAAACAATGCGACACGCACAGGTGTATACCGCCCTAGTTTCTCAACCGGCTTATCGATCCGTCCCTCATTAGCGATGCAAAGTCAGCCGCATATTTAATGAGTTCTGAACGATCGCGTTTTATGCTCAATTACAAAGTTAAATTAATTAACAAAGTAAATACCTGAAATCCATGAACCAGTCCCCAGTCAGCTACAAGTACTGTCAGTGGGCAAACATGCCGTAATGGGCGACAGTCAGCTGCATCTTGGTTGTGTGTGAGGCACTGTACAATCGGCCTAGCAGAGCCATGCGTCCTCACGCATCGAGATGAAGAAAGTGAATGGCTATTCCTGCAACATTTCTCCTCCGTGCGTCACAACGCGCACGAGAAATGAGTGCTTCATGGTGTAAGTCAATTTCTCGGGAAACAACCATTATCCGCACTAGAATTTCTAGGTTTTTCTGCACGAGAATTTGTTGGTGAACCCAGCAACCCTGGTCACTCGAATCCAGGTGCTTCGCGAACCTTCTAGCCGGAAAATCATGCTCGACTCTCCCCAATCTATTAATAACCCGGGGAAGTCCCTGATGACGCGCCGAATAGAGCGGAACCTAGTAGACAACGGACAGATGAAGCGTCGTTTCGTTACACCAGTATGGTTTGTAATTTTTCCTCGCTCCTCTTGGAATAGACTCAGTGGCTGCCTGTATTATTGCTCTGTTTAGACTTTCCACCATTTGGTTCATGTTGCCATATCGTGTATTTATGTTTTCACAATATTTGTCTGTTAGTATGGCAAATCTGTCCCAATCTGCTCGTTTGTAATTCCAGCAGGGCAAAGGCTTTTGTTCTTGTGGAACATACTCCATATTCATTACAAGCTTGATTGGTCTGTGGTCATTACCTGCTAATTGGTCAAGCACATGGCGATAGATTTTGTGGAGAATGTCTCCTGTGCAGAAAGCTAAGTCTGGAGTAGAAGTGGTAATCCATCTTCTGGAGTAGAAGCTCGGTGTGTCATCCGCTTTGTTGAGTAGATGGAGATTTGAGTCTATTTCCAAGTCCTCCACTTCATCTCCTCTTTTGTCAGTATCTGGGTATCCCCTTCTTTCTGAACGGCTATTAAAGTCTCCGACAATAATGCAATTTGTGTCAGTTATTTTCATGTTTGAGAGTGTAAGATCCTTATCTGCCGGGCTATACAAATTGTAAATTCTTATTTTCACGTCTTTTATCATTATATCAACACCTATAATTTCTGTTTGGTTGTCAGAGATCACAGATACCTCGCTGCAAGGTATTGTATTTCGTGTAAGTATTAGAACTCCTCCTTTGTGTCCTCCGCGGTCGAAACGTGTGGCCTGATATCCCCTGACTGAAAATTTGTGACTGGCGTTGAGGTGTGTCTCTTGAATGCGTGCCACATCTATTCTATCTTTATGAAGACGCTGTGTTAGGGAGACTTTCTTGTTATAAACTCGTTCGGCATTCCACTGTAGTATGTTGAGTGTCCAGGGTGTTTGGTCAATAGCTCTTAACCTACTCCTCTGCGCCTTGACTCCACAGCACAGGGGAAGGTGACCACAGTAGTCATGGGTGGACCCCTTCGAGGCAGGGGGCCCAGCACTATCACCGCCTGATTGGATTTCGTGGGATTAGCACCATAACGATTAATTTTAATTTGTGACATCATGAATTAAGTTACGTTGCACTGCTTTGTCAAGCCTGTAGCTCAGTACATCCGATTTCGACAAGCATTTGTTCGGGGTGCTTTCACTAGCCTTTGACTGTCCCCAGTCTACTTACAAGGCAGCAGGTTTGTGCGTCACTTGGTCTGGTCCCTCTCCCTTGACCTGTCCGACATGGGTGACCCTACCAGTAGCTGTGCTACCGTCGGCATAGCTCTTGGGGTCATTGGAACACACAAGCCTCTCTACCTCGTCAAGTTGGACACACGGCAGAGCTGAGTTTTACATTCAGTAGTTTGCCATTGTACATACATACCCCCGTAAGTTACCAGCGCGACGCGAGCCGCTGTCGATTATCGCAGCTCCTATTTTCCCCAAGTGGATATATGGGATTACGAACAATGTCGTTAACTCCTTGGCCAGGGAGAAAATATGTGAAGTAAATTCACAATATTGATCACTTCACCCTGTGACCTGGCCTAACATGTTTAACCAGCCTAAAAGAGATACCACAAATATTCTGTGAAGTAAATTCACAATATTGATAACTTTACCCTGTGATCACCGATTGGTCTATACAAGTATATGGCCAGCACTATATGCTTAATACACTGCAAGGTATTGAAAAGAGTCATTTCCTTTACTTTCCTTATTTAACACTTGTTGATATCAAGCAATTCACCACACATTGTTTGGTTGCAATTCATTCATATACTTTTCCTAGCTCTGTCACAGGCGGTTTCAATTAAATTAATAGTTGTCTTTGTTTTACAAACAAAAAGAATGAGTTAAAATAACAGTTGTCTGAAACTGTTATTTAAGTAATAACTGTCTGAAATGTGTGTCTAACCTAGAGGGCAGTGTGGAGGGAAGAAAGTATAGGTTTCTCTGTATTTCTAGAAACAATTAAGTTAAAATTATAAAATATGGCATTACTGACATCATGCATTTATTCTATCTGCTTATCAAGGTGATAAAAATCATGAGCAATGGAAACCCCACAGTGGAAGGACGGCTGGGAGAAATGGAGAAAGCAAGAAAAATTGTTGACTTGGATTTGTCACCTTTGGGAAAGGAGCAACAGGATGATGAGAAGTGAGTTATTTTCCACTAATTCCAGGAAAACAAACCATTAATTCCATCCATCCATCATGTGCCATGCCGGTAAGCGTGGGCGGTCATGTTTTGCCATTTCACTCGATCACCAGAGTTGTGGATCAGCTCAGTGTTCCTGTCTCGACCATGCCACAAGGCCAAGCCATCCAGGTATTTACTTCTCGGTCTTCCCCTTGGTCTCTTCCCTTCGATCTTACCAGTCTTCACCAAGTTCTTCAAGTCATTTCTTCTTATAACATGCCCATTTTTAATTTTCATCTTGTTTTTTTTTTTTAAATTCCATTAATTACTATTGTAAAAATATATGTCTCCCTAGGGGTTAAACGACTTTCTCCATAATCCCGTTTATCCACTTAGGTTAATGCAGCGTGCAAGAATTGGAAGCAGTTCTCGCTGCGTTGGTGACTTACGAGATAAGTGAGCCGATCGCTGAGAAAGCAATGGCAAACTACTGGGCGTAATCTTGCCAAGAAATCAACAGAAGTAAAATGCTGGTGTTGACAGTGATGTCCTGTAAAGGATATGCAAAAAAATATATATAATATATAAAATAAACATTGTTTGCTTTTCGCATTGTAGACAAAACATATTAATTTTATCATCATCATAAAGAGGCTTAGGTGCTAATTTCTCTCCAAAAATTTTGCTCCATAGTGTTCTGGATCAATTTCTTTGAAAACATCTTGTTACAGTAGACAATTGTATCCCATTTCAGTAGTATACTGAACTAGCATTGCCTAGTAATTCACAAACAACCAATGATTGCTGGAGTTGATTTCAGCGTCCTGTAAAGCACATGCACTTAACTTTAACTGTACTTAATCCCGGGACACCCTTGGGCAAGGTGGAGTACTCGTTTAGCTCCCCCCCCCCACCCCCCAACAGGGTAACATGAAGCCATGGGAGCAGGTGGTGGATTGGACTTGGGAGCAGCCGACAGATAGTTGTTGGTTATGATTTCAAGTCAGTGACGGTGGGCAGAGGATCTCTCAGTAGAGACAATGGCTACGGTCATCCGATCAATATGGTCACTGTCAGGAAGGAAGAATGGTAGACTTCCCTCCTTATTGATTCCCGGGCAGAGGAGGCTCGTCAGCCTTGGTTGGTATCTCTTCTAAGAGAGGGAACTCTAAATCTCAAACCTCCGCTGCCTTGCGGATATACCCATATGGGAAAGGCTTCGGGAGTAAACCCTGAGGACAAATCAGGAGATGGAGTCCCTAAGGCAGTTCCATGTTGTAAACAACATAATTATGGCAACTCCTTGCCAAGTTGCATTGGCTACTGCCTTTCCCTTGGTCAACATCGGCGATGTGGAGAGGGGGAACTTGCTACTGGGCAACAGCTGGTTCTCCGATTTCCATTGCCCAGGCTTGTGCCCTGAAGAGGTCACTTCAGCACCGCGTAAAGCGGTGACACAACACGGGAAGCAGCATTTGCCGGTTATAAGTCTTAATGCTCGATTGGCGTAGAGCAAGGCGCCAGGGGCTACTTCCGACGGTGGGAGAGATCATCGTATCTCACTAGACAGCTGGGCAACCCCCAGTCAATAAGGTGTTGTCTCGCCACGGTTCATCTGCTCCTGAGAGTGTGTGGAGCTTAGGGGAAAATCCTGACACATGGACCGTAATCTATACACCTAGCAACAAGACAGAAAAAAAAAACCGGCCCTAAAGCTGGGAACATGGAACGTAAGAACCATGACTCCTGGCATCTCAGACGATCTAAACGAGATTGTGGATGCCCGCAAAACTGCAGTGATAAACAACGAACTACTAAGACTGGGGATAGACATTGTCGCCCTGCAAGAGACCAGACTCCAAGAATCTGGAAGCATCAAGGAGAGGGACTTCACTTTCTACTGGCATGGCAAGCCGTGCGGAGAGACCAGGGAGCATGGAGTTGGCTTCGCTATCAGAAACAAGTTGCTTAATTCCATCATACCACCAAGTGATGGCACTGAAAGAATACTGAAGCTCCAACTCCAGACAGAGGCAGGCCCAGTTAGTATTATAAGCGTTTACGCCCCAACACTAACTGCAGCATCAGAATCTAAAGACAAGTTCTATGACGACCTTAACAAAGAAGTAAGTGAAACACCAGAGAAACAACATCTTTTTATCCTGGGGGATTTCAATGCCAGGGTTGACTCCGACCACAAATCTTGGCCTTCATGTCTAGGACAGTTTGGCGTCGGGAACAACAATGACAATGGACAACGTCTCTTGGAATTCTGCAGCCACCATAATCTGTGCGTGACCAACACCTTCTTTGATACGAAACCTCAACACAAGGTGTCATGGAGGCACCCCAGATCAAAGAACTAGCGCCAACTCAACCTGGTGCTCACTAAATGCAGTAACCTCCGCAATGTATGGCTGACTCGCAGCTATCATAGTGCTGACTGCGACACTGACCATTCACTCGTCTCCAGCAAGGTGAAGATAAAGCCCAAGAGAATCTACAGAAGCCGAACAGAAGGAAGACCACGCATTGACACCAGCAGCACCCACAATAAAGAGAAGTCAACAAATTCATGCAGGCTCTAGCGGATACTCTGCCTGGCCCCACAAACGGAAATTCCACTGAGAGATGGAGTCATTTTCGCGACACCATCTACAATACAGCACTATCAACATTTGGCAAGAAGCAAACTAAGTCAACCGACTGGTTTGAAGCACACTCTGAAGAGATGCTCCCAGTCCTGGAGATAAAGAGATATGCATTCTCAATGTATAAAACATCACCTTCAGAGAAAACACTGCTGGCATTGCGAACGGCTAGAAATAGAGTACAACAGATGGCAAGAAGATGTGTACTGGCTACAGCTCTCTGCTCAAATTCAAACTTGTGCAGACACTGGAAATATAAGAGGAATGTACGAGGGCATCAAGCAAGCTGTCGGTCCATCAAAACATAAGAGGACCCTTTACGATCAGCTGAGGGGGTAATCATAGAAGATCGAGCGAAACAAATGGATCGCTGGGTAGAACACTACTAAGAGCTATACTCAGTGGATAACACTGTCAGCGAAGAAGCTCTGGAAGCCATCGATCAACAGTCCGCCATGCATGCCCTGGATAACGAATCTTGCCCCACTATATCTATACATCTGGGACACAGAAATAGTGAACAACGTTAATGGCTGTCTTAGGACATCCTCGTCCGGTAGGGACAGTCATGAGCCACATGTGACACCAGACCGTCATCCAGCTACTGATGGCAAAACTAAAACTATCTTCTTCTTCAGCGTTCCGAGCCATTGAGGTTCTTTCCTGCAGATACAATCCGTCTCCATTCGTCTCTCTGGTGGACCTTCTCTTGCCAGTCGTTGATTCCAAGTGCTTGTAAGTCTGTATATGTGTTATCTCTCCACCGTCTTCTTGGTCTACCTCGTGGTTTACGGTCATTTATTTCCTGAGTGTAAGCGAGTTTTGTTTCCCTATTATCTTCCATTCTTTCTATATTCCCCCAGCCATTGTAGTCTATTAGGCTTCATGATACCAGTGATTAGCGGGGACTTAAACAGATCATAAATGTCTTTGTTACTTCTTCTTTTCCACTCTCCACTTTGTGTATCCCTAATGGGTCCAAAGATGCGTCTTAAAATTTTGTTCTCAAAGGTTTGTAACAAGGCTTCGTCTCCTTTCGTTGTACTCCAGGTTTAAGATCCATACAGCACAACTGGTATGATCAGTGTTTTGTATATTGTGATTTTTTTGTTACGAGATCCATCCATCATGTGCCATGCCGGTAAGCGTGTGCGGTCATGTTCTGCCATCTCACTCGATCACCACATTCGTGGATCAGCTCCGTGTTTCTGTCTCGACCATGCCACAAGGCCAAGCCATCCAGGTACTTGCTTCTAGGTCTTCCCCTTGGTCTGTTAGCCTCGATCTTACCAGTTGTCACCAAATTCTCCAATCCATTTCTTCTCATAACATGCCCAAAAAATTTTGACTGTCTACGTCTGATTTCTCTAATCAATTTACGATCTTCATTTGTTTCTTGAAGGACTTTTTCATTGGTCTTTCTGGCTGTCCATGGTATTCTTTGCATTTTCCTCAGAAACCACATCTCTACAGCCATCAGATGTTTTTCAGCCTGACTGCTCATTGTCCACGCTTCACATCCATATAAAAGTACAGGTTCAATGTAGCATCTCAACACTCTTTTTCTCGTTTCAATTGACATCTTTTTATTGGTCAATATGTTTTTCATCTTGCTAAAGGCTACTTTTGCCATGGCGATTCTTGTTCTAATCTCTTCAAGGCATCTCCCATCAGATGTTATTACTGTTCCGAGATAATTGTACCTGCTCACTTGTTGAAGAATATTCCCATTTACTTGTATATTACATTGTGGTATTTCGTCCTTCCTAGTGACGACCATAATCTGTGTCTTTTTACAATTTAATTCTAACCCTAGTTGTTCACTGTGTGTAACAATCGCATCTACTAAATTTTGCAGGTCCTGTTCATTGTCTGCAATCAAGACTGTATCATCTGCATATCTAATGTTATTGATGCATCGTCCCCCAATGTTGATTCCTTCCATATCTTCAATATTTCTGAAAATACTTTCACTGTACAGGGAAAACAGATCTGGAGACATTACACATCCCTGTCTCACACCCCTTTTAATAGGCTGATATTGGCTTACTTCATTATCAACTCTTATGGCAGCTTGTTGTTTCCAATATATGTTTTTTACAAGTCTAAGATCCTTTCCATCAATTTGTAGATCTTCAAGCATCCTTATCATGTTGACATGTCTCACTTTATCAAAAGCCTTTGTGTAGTCAATAAAGCAAAGGTGTAGATCTTTGTTTACTTCTATAGAACGTTCGATTATGTTTCTCAGTATATACACAGCATTTACTGTACCCTTGCCTTCCACAAACCCACATTGTTCTTCTCCTATTTCAGGTTGTATTTTCCTCCTAACTCTTTGCATGATAATTCTTAGCAAAATCTTCGTGATGTGACTCATTATACTAATTGTTCGATGTTGATCACATTCCAAGGCTCCTGATTTCTTTGGGATTGCAATAAATACAGAATTACATAACTCCTGAGGTATATTTCCAGTATCATATATTGTATTAAGCAGACTGGTAACTTTATCTATTCCATATTCTTCTAAAGTATTAATCATTTCTGTTGTGACGCTGTCTGAACCGGGGGTCTTGCCAGATTTCATATGGTTAAGCGCATTCTGAACCTCCATCTTTAAAATTGCTGGTCCTTCATTATTTGGACATCATACTGTTCGTCTCTGTTATCGTCATAAAGGTTTTTCACATAATCTGACCATTCATGTAAGATCTGATCTTTTCTGTTATGACTCTTCCATCTTTTGTCTTTAGGCAGCCTGCTGATGTACGTGTTCTTTGATTAGTAAGCTCCTGAATTCTTTTGTGCATTAGTTTCGCATTGTTACTGTTGTGTTGTTTTTCAATTTCTCTGCAATTTTTCTCAAGCCATGTTTCTTTTGCCTCCTTACATAAGGTTCTCACTTTTCTGTGAATTTCTTCATATTTGGCAGGATTATTTTTGTTCTGTCTTCTTGTTTCCATTAGTTGTAAAATTTCTTCAGTCATCCATGTCATACGGCCCACTTTCTTTACTTTGGAATAGTTTTTTCTGCTGCGCAACTGATTGAATTCTTCATCGTTTCCCATTGATCATCTACATCTTGAAACAGGATCTCTAGTTCAGATAATATATCAAATTTGTTCTTTACTTCTATGTTAAAATTATCTTGTATTTCTTTGTCAGTTTTCAATTTCCACAAGTCATATTTAGGGTTTCCTGCTGTATACTTGACTTTCTGTAACTTTACCCTCAATGTGCCTGTGATTAATCTGTGATCACTGTAACAGTCTGCATTTGGAACTGTTTTTACGACTGTTAACGCATTTCGAAACCTTTTGCTAATCAGGATGTAATCTATCTGGTTTTTAATCCTGCTGTCTGGACTCCTCCATGTCCATAATCTTCTAGGATGCTGTTTAAACCAGATAGCGCATTTGATTTTAGTAGATGTTGTAGTGCATAGTATATCTTATTTCCAGAATTGATTCTAGTTTGTATTTTTCCCTTATGATGTTGGAGCAGTTGAAGATTGTACCCAGGTATTTGTATGTTTCCGTTCTTTTAATGGTCATATTATCTATTTGTATGTGGCCAGAGATTTTAGCCATTCCTTCTCTTGAAATTACCATATATTCTGTCTTATCTTGGTTGATAACCAGCCCCATCTGTTGGGCTTTTTCCTTTAAGTCAGTCAATATTTCTAATGTCTTTTGTTCATTTTCCCCTATAATATCTATATCATCTGCATAACCAAGCAGCTTGGATGTTCCTTCAATATCACATTCCTCCTTTACCCTCCTTACAACTTTCTCTAGAGCCAGATTGAAGTGTAGCGGCGATAGTGCATCACCCTGTTTCAAGCCAGATGTTATTTGGAAAGGGTCTGATTTCCTGCCTTTATATGTTACTATATTATAAGTATCTTCCATGCATAGTCTAGTCATGTTGATTAACGTCCTTGGTATTCCAAATTCCCGCATAGCATTCCATTGACTATTCCTATGGACACTATCATAAGCCTTTTTAAAATCCACAAAAATGTTATGGAGATCTCTTTTATATTCCCAATTTTTCTCGGCTATTTGTCGTAAGATAAATATCTGATCTATTGTTGATCTGTTTTGTCTAAAACCCGCCTGGTCGTCACCTAATATGTATTCTGGATATGGTTTTAGTCTATTTAGTAATACCGCGGATAGTATCTTATAGCTTATGGACAGTAGTGATATTCCTCTATAATTTTCACACTGGAACTTGTCTCCTTTCTTAAAAATAGGCATCAATAATGACTCTTTCCAGTCATGGGGTAATTCTTCAGTCCTCCAGATTTTTATTATTAGTTCATATAGCTTTAGATGTAATGCATGGCCACCCGCCTTTATAAATTCAGCAGCAATTCCATCAGCCCCAGTTGCCTTATTGTTTTTAAGTTGTGTGATTACATATAGGATTTCTTCAAATGCAGGTTCTTAAATTTGTGGTTCACATGTTAGAACCTCTTCCTGTGGGAAAGTGTTACTTGGAGCTTCACAATTTAGTAATTTAACAAAGTATTCTTTCCATTTGTTGCACATTTCCTCATTGGTATTTATCATATTCCCATTTTTGTCTTTTAAACCATATGTGTTGTGTTGGTGCCCTCGTTTCATTGACTTCAGTTCTTTAAAAAACTTTCTGGATTCGTTTTTCTGGTGATTAGTTTCCATATCTTTGATTATATTACTCATATATTCTCGCTTCTGCTGTTGAACTATTTTTGTAGCCTCTTTACATTCATTTCTATATTGCTCTTCCTTTTGGATGTTGTTGATTTCATTTCGCCATAGCTGTCTGGCATTCTTTTTCCTGATGACTGCTTCTTCACATTTTGGATTGAACCATCTGTTCTTTCTATGCGTGGGTTGAGAGCTTCTGCAGCAAAATGAGAAAACCAAACATAGTATAAACATCTTTCTAAAGGTAAGCTTATATTATTCAAGTAAGTAGACGGCCCTTTTACATGCCTTAAGGCATATAGGGCATATCGTGCTAGACTCATATTTGTATAGACCAATCAGCACTTGAGAGGCAATTATGTCAATATCATCATAATCACTTTCACTTCCTAAAACATTTTAGGCTGGGCCAACCTGGCAGCCTAGGTCAGTTTAAAACATCTGCCTCGATGTAAATTCAAACCTTTGACAACTGAGCTGGTAAGCAAAACTCTGGCCACAATGCTGCAGCTCCAGTATCTTGCAATGAGCACGGCAAGGCACATAGAGTGCCTTAGGCATCCACTGCACCTGTATTCATCTCCATTTGTCTTGACGCGTCTTGCCACAGGATTTAGACGGACTCAGGCGAGATTGTGTGGTCAACTAATTTTGCAACTCTTCCTCACATTAATCCAATTCATAACGCAAGTCATTCTTCTTACAACTTCCCTCACTGGATGAAATGAAAGGTTATTATTATACTTAATGGGCAAACACCAGTACCAAGCTTGTATAATGATGAAGGTGCCCTTATTTGACTTTGTAAATATTTTAGTAATGGAGTCAATGGAGCTATGTTCTTTCCTTCTTTAAACTACCATCAACAAACTGGTAGACACAGACTTTTGCAATCCTCATTTCATCAAATGTGCATTCTTTGACAAAGATGAGAGTTGACCAGGCCAAGTGCCATCCTTTTTTATTTCATGATTTTCTCATTTCAGAGCCAGCATGCACATGAACTACGACTGTAACATTGACCAGTCTTTGACCAATAAGAAAGTGAACAGATCAGTGTCTCGTACGGATGCCACGGTACTTGACAAGGCCAACATGAACAGTCATTCTAGTACCATAAAAGGCTGCATAGGCCAAAGTGTAAACAGTGCCATTGTTACCAAGCGAGGTGTGTCGGTTTGTTACAAAATTGTGATATTGGTTTACTCTCTTTTATTTTCAAACAAATTGTATGATGAATAATTCAAACACCAAATGTCTGGTTTCTCAGTTGGTATGTATTGTTCTCTTTAGAGCAGTGTTTCCCAACCTTTTTTGTGCTATGCCCCACCTAAGCTTTCTATAATTCTTATGCCCCCCCCCCCCCCCAACATATGCATCATTTTTAATATTCAAAAATTGAAATGTTCACTAAAGAAACTTGAATTTTTCTTTTTTAGAAGGGCTCACGGTTCCCAGAGGGGCCAGAGAGCGCGCCCCCCCCCCCCCCCCCCCCCCAGGTCCTGCATCCCTGTGTGTCAGTTGTGTTGGGTGAATTTTTTTTTTTTTTTGGTTTGGCGGTACCCCAGACAAGCTGGTTCCCCCGCCACCCCCTTTTTTTGTGTGGACCCTTAGTCTCACTGTGAGCTATTGCCCACAGTGGTCCACCAGGCCCACATCTAAGGTGAAGATATGTGATGGGTTTTTATTTGATCATCCCGGCCCCCTCGGCTCTGCAAGTATGGAAGCCTCCTTGGATGGCGGGGAATGCCCATGGTCTGCCCCTGCCTTCCCTTGAGGGCTGACCAGGATGTCTTTGGCTGTTCTATATGGGCCAGCTGGGATGGGGGATAACACCACAACAGTGAGAGTCAAACGTCCTAAGAAACTCCCGGGAAGGTTAACCCGGTCCACAAATGCCCGCAGAAGTCGGATGTGTCGGCCTAACGGCGCAAGAACACAGTTCTGCTGTAAACAGGCATATGCTGTAAACAGGCACAACGCAATCACGTCCGAAAAAATACTCCGGATGAACGAAGAAGAAGAAGAGGTCAGCCTGTGTATTGAGAGATCACCTGGTTTCAAGACGCTTCTACTGGCCATGGGTGGATGTGGATTGTGTGTACTTGGAGCTCACCATATTTCTCCTCAAGCCAAGATTTTTGGGACATCTTGGGGATGTTTTATTCCAGCTTGTTATTGGCTGAAAAGCAGTGTGGAAAAGGAGGATATTACTTGGAGCTATTCGTTCATTCAAAAGAAACTGGATTATTAATTCACGAAGTGCAGGAGGTGGTGTATTGACTACAGTACTATTCTGTAACCTTGGGGAGATAGACTGGCAAAGAAGAATGCTGTTGAATATTGGATTTAGACTCCACTAACTGGAATCGTCAGCATGTCGTGGACTCAGCGTACCGACTTATTGCATTCCTATTGACAGGAGAAGCTTATCCTCAATGTTAAGATTGATCCCAGTTGTCAGCTTCTCTGGCAGTCTACTCACCATTGAGAAGTCATGATTATCGATTAATAGACTGTTCACAGGAGGGAATAGACTTACATGGGAACCATCATGGGGAAGCTGCAACCTGGGACCTTCCCAACACCATCCACAGGTGATAACAGGATGTTCACGGACCAGAATAGCAGTGCATCCCTATGCCTGCCCAATACTAGAAAGTCTACAATTGGTTTACCCTCATTGACAGTTGAAGAAATGATACATGACTTAATTGAGTGTTGTGTAGGAGGAGTTTATAGATTAGAGGTGTGAGGGAGGAGTGTTATTGAGGTGTAAAGGGTTGACAATATGAAGCCTGGGTCTTCACTTGACCCCAAAGAACATTAATAAAGTTCAGATAGTAAGAGAACATTTTGAGGTGTATGTCTCTGTGGTACAGCTGTTGTGATATACATTACTTTGTGAATGAATTGTCCAAGTGTTGTCAAGCATCTTTCATGGTGACTGTTCTACTCCACTGTTGTTGTTGGTTACAAATATTGTGAATGTCCTGTATAGATGTTGTCAAGACTCTGTCTAGTAGATGTCTTGTTCAACTGGTGTAAAGCACAGTTACTGTTGATATTATGTTCACTACAGTGGTACAGTTAAGTCCAGTTGTCCAATTGGTCATCGTTCAAGTGTCTTGTGTCACTTGTGATGATGTTAACCTTATTGGCACCTTGCCGTCTTGACAGACGATAGTTTGTGCTTTAAAAAGGCATAATAACTTTTACCTGTTGCCGTAGCGAATGTGACTGATAAGGGCAATTCGCGCTGTAAATGTTCGTTCACAGTGGGTGCATGTGAACACATGGTAATTTCCACCGTCATGCACCATCTTACGTCTCACACTCTCGGTGTGGGACTTACCTGCAATAATTTTCTCCTTTGTCTTTATTCCATTTCTGATCTTTGCTCTCCATGCAACACGTTCAGCGACTTGCTCCCACTGTGCATTATCAATGCCTGTATCAATAATGCCCTGTTCACACACATCTTTGTATCGTAGTAGAGGCCGACCCTGAGATCTCTCATCCATCTGTAATTCACCAAAAACGATGTCCTTTGGTATTCTACCATCATCCGTCCTCCTAAGATGTCCTATCCATCTAAGTATGATGATATTAAGAATGAGATCTAAATGAGGTTGGCGACCAGAGCACAGTCAGCAAGATAGATGAGGGACCCGCTTTTCCTTAGCTGCTGTGGCTAACTGCCAAGATCTCTAGATAACCTAGAAGAGGAATCATCTAATAATAATTATGTGTTGAACTTAAACTTAGGCCTAATTTCTCACAGTGGGGGTACTAGATGAGCCAAATTCTAAATGGTTTCTCTAGAAGGGTTTTGCGGGAATGATTATCTATGCCTCTAGACAAAATTTGCTGTTACTAACCTGTATCTTTCATAAATAGATATATTTTATAGAACTTCACTCATTGAAGCTTCTGTAAGTATCTATAAATCCTTGGAAAACCTCACACCAGGGTAACGTAATGTGTTAAATTACCATGTAGAAAATTACTTAACATAACTGTTTTAAATACCATTTTAAGGAAATGAGAAGCAAAAATGATTGATTTATTGGAAACTAGAAGAAATGAAATGAGAAAAATCAAATCAAATCAACTTTATTAGGGTCACAAATTGGGCGCGCAGGCCCGTCTTACATTCGGCCCTTCCAATCACTCGTCTTTCATTCATCAAGAGCATTATACATTTACATAGGAAGAAAAATGAATGTTGTAAACATAAACAAGGCTTATTACCATGTTATGAGGCCCATCTCCCATTTATCCATACATCACCTCACCCTCACACACACCCCCACCTACCCACACACACACGCACACCAGGGACACATACATAACCCACCAACCGACCCATCCCCCTCGCGCACATTCCCCCACCCACACACACTACCCTCATCTGATCCCCCAACCAAAACACTCGCCACCCACAAACAATCCCCCACTAACCCACACATCCCCCGCCCATCCACATCCTAACCCACACATCCTCTCCCCACCCACACCTCAAACCACCCAGCCACATCTCCATCGACCACATATTCCCCACCCACACACACAATCCCCCACCAACCCGCACATCCACTCACACATCCCCAAACCATACACACACATCCCCACCAACTGACATGTCCCTACCCCCCCCCCCCCCACACACACACACACATCTCCCTAACCACCCATACATCCCCAAACCACTCACACACTCCACCACCCACACATACAACTTCCACCCACCCACACATGCATTAACCAATCCCCTACCACACAATCCCCCACCCGCACATCACATACACCCCCTACCACGCAATATACCCAACCCACGCACCACACATATCCCTCACCAACACATCCCCACTTACACACCACACACATATCCCCCACCCAGATACCACACAATATTCCCACCCACACAGATACCCTTACCCATCCACCCCATATACCCCCACTCACACACCACAAAACACACATATACCTCACCCACACAATATCCCCAACCAACACACCACACGCATTCCCTACCCGTCCACCAACACACACTCACTCACGCATACATCCTCCACTACGCACCCACACCGCCACCCACCCTCCCACCCCCATCCAAAAATCTCTCGATCACAATACCCCTACCCACACACATCCTCCACCCACTCACACATCCCATCCCGACACATACAACTCCCTCACCCACCTACACATCCCTAAGCCACTCACACACCCTCACCCACTCATTCCCCATCCACGCACACATTTCCCACCCACAAACCCCCACATACTTCCCCCAACCACCACACATCCCCTACTCACCCCCACATATACCCCACCCATACACACACATCCCCCACACCACCCACTATCCTCCACCCACACACATATCCTTACCCATACCACCACAAACATACCCTCCACCCACACATCATGCACACATCCCGCACCAACACACCGCACACATATCTAACACCCACACACCATACATTTCTCCCCACCCGCCCTTGCATCCCCAATCCACCCAACACAATCCCCTACCCACACAACCCCGCCACCCACACATACTTCCTCAAACCATCCACACATCTCCACCCACATAAACACACATCCCCCGCATCCATCCCATACACATATCCTCCACCCATATACACACCGCCCACACCCATTCCCACACCCCTACTTTCACCCCCACACATCCATCCACACATCCCACCAACACCCACAAATATCACTACCCACCAAAACCCACACACCCCAACCCATCTAAATGCATACCCCCACCCACACATCCCCCACCCACACATATCCCCACACTCACACACATCCTCCACACACACTCACACCTCCTCACATCTAGACACATACAAAATGCCTCAAGTTAGCATTGAAACTAGTATGAACAAACTCCCACACTTTACTCACACACATACACTGACACTTGTCATGAGCAGTCTCATAAAAATGTTAAACATGGAGAAAAATGTGTACATAAAAAGTATGTGACGTAAAAATAGCAACAGTGACCTACTTGTTGGAAACTAGAAGAAAAGAAATGAGAAGTAAAAGTGATTGATTTATTGTAAACTAGAAGAAAAGAAATGAGAAGCAAAAGTTACCTACTTGTTTGAAACTAGATGACAAGAAATGAGAAGCAAAGGTGACCTAACTGTTGAAAACTAGAAGAAAGGAAATACATTTTAACTCTTTTAGTTTGAAGCATTGCATGTCATCTTCTCCATTAAATGCAATCATCGTATCATACACCATCTTACCTTTTGCTTTTATCGAACTAAACAAATATGTTGTTCCCCCAATGGTCAGTTCAGCAGCTGCGGTAGGGCAGTGGCTGGAATCCTTGTCTGCTGGCTTGGTGGTCATGTGTTCAATTACCCATCCAGGAGAATGTTTGGATTGACCTGGGATCCTAGGTGGACCCAGTGTAAAATAGGTACCAGGGCATGACCTGGGAAGTAAATGCAGTTGGCGTGACATTGAACACATCACCCATCATGTGCTAATTTGTGCATATATATAATTTGTGCTAGATATAAAATGGATTTAGCAACATACACCCAATGTGGTTCAAGGCTTATAAAAGGGCCGTTTACTTACAGTGATCACTTCTATATATATTTTATACAAACGGTATATATTTAGCCTCTTTGAAAGTAGTGTAGTTGTCATTTTTCATAGTGGCTTTTGTACCCTTGGGAATCTTACTAAACACTATTGCAGTCGTTCTCAACCTTTCTTGGCCCATGCACCCCTTCACCATATGTTCATATGGTCATACCCTCCTTTCGTATTGCCTCCCTATAAATCCCCCTTTCCCCGCCCCTACACAATATACGTAAAAAAGGAAGCTAAATTTAATAACACATACTAGAACAAGTCTTGACGTCTACATGAAACGTGATATGCGGGTCTACGTACATTATAAAATGAATTTCAGAAGGGCAGAAGTACAGAACTGTAAAGTATGGAGAGAAAACAATATCAGATAAACGGTTCTTGTATTAAAACACCGTCTAGACATATGGTGCTAGACCCATATTGTTATAGACCAATCGGCACTCAGTGGGTCATGTGGACAGTTTCACATCACGCCTTTACTTTCCAGAACATTTCCTGGCACTCATATTAAGCTGGGTTGACCTGGGGAAACTGCACACTAGAAACTTAAATAAAAGACAACAAGAGGAGGCTCATATAGCAACTGACAATCCTAGCCTGCATAAACGCCTTCAGTTACTACCACTCCGCAAACGTCTGATTTTCAATAAGGCCAAACTAATTCACAAAATCCTATATCGGAATGCCCCAAATTACCTTTGGCCATTGTTTGAATATAATGCTAGACACAGTAAACGATTAAATATATTACACATTTCGAAGCCTAGGATAGACTTATACAAAACAAGCTTAACGTACTCTGCAGCCCAGCTGTGGAACAATCTTCCACATGAAATAAAAGACATCACCAATCCCTATACATATAATCGCAAATTATTTGAACACTATCTCAGTACGGATTACCCTCCCCTTTAATAATAGAAGTAATAATAATAATAAAACCCTAGTATAACAGCTAGTCCCCTTTTGGTAGGCCAGTATATTCCACATAGCTAATAACAAGTGCCACACCAGTTATTACTATTAATGAGTCGTGTAGTATTGATTTTTAATTTTTCCACATGCCTTTATAATGCATATCTTTTATATTGTTGCTGTTTTCAGTTAGCCTTGAATGATGTGTGAATGATACAATGTATGAAAGAGAGTGATAAAAGGGCAGAATGTTAGACGTGCCTGTGTGCCCAATTCTTAACCCTTTCAAAATAAAGTTTTGTTGTTGTTGTTGTTGTTGTTGTTGTTGCTGTTGTTGTTGTTGTTAAAGGAATACAACATACTGAACTAGAATGCAGAAGTTTTTATGAGTTTATGAAAATAAAACATAAGTGTATTGTGGTAGCTGGCATGGCTGCTGAAAATGGATAGAAAATGAAGAGAGAGAAATATATCCATCCATCATGTGCCATGCCGATTAGCGTGGGTGGTCATGTTCTGCCATCTCACTCGATCACCAGAGTCGTGGATCGACTCCATGTTCCTGTCTCGACCATGCCATGTGGCCAAGCCATCCAGGTAGTTACTTCTCGGTCTTCCCCTTGGTATTTTCCCTTTGATCTTGCCAGTCGTCACCAAGTTCTCCAAGAGAGAAATACACACAAGCTATTCAGCAGATTGCCAGTGTTGGGTATGTGAAGTAAATTTATCACTTAAAACAAACAAAACGGACATGTCTCGAAGCATGGGCCTGCTATGGGTGTGAAATGTTAGTACCATCATATTATGTAGGCCTGAATGCACGGTGGAAGAGGTGGCCAGTCTTTCCCTCACTTAGTGGACAAGCGTCAGCATCCAACCCTAGTCCAACTGTGCCCATGACGTTATCAGTGCAATTTTGTAACGATTCCGCCAACAAACTCACTAAATTTAGCATGTATTTAAATAATTCCATGAATTCATTTACACATTTTCTCCTACTCATTATTTATATACATGTATGCTTGTTATTTTTTCACTTAAGTAGGTTAATGTTGTGCAATGTAAAACTTGGCTTCACCATTTTTGTTCACAGACAACATCCTGGGAGAGGGAAGAAGTCAGAGCCACCATTTCACAGACCAGATTCCACACTTGTTCACGGAGGGAGACATCCCTGCTAACCACATGTTTGCTTCCACTAACACCACTAGTGACATGTTTCCATATCAAAGTTGCGCTCAGATGAACACACCATTGGCACAGGTCAGTGCTGCCGACCCTAGTGGTTTGACCACCTATGCTGGGATACATTTCGATAGAGACTCTAACACCAGCAGCTACTTTGGTGCTGATGGTAATTCTGAATATGTGAATCCAAATTTTGTTCTGCCCATGACATCTTATGTACCTAGGACTGCAGCTTTCACCTCATCACATAAAGTTGACCGCACGTCAACAGAATTTGACAGCTACTTTGGTGCTGATGGTAATACTCAATATGTGAATCCAAATGCGGTTCTGCCCATGACATCCTATGTACCTAGGGCTGCAGCTTTCACCTCATCACATCAAGTTGACCGCATGTCAACAGAATTTGACAACTACTTTGGTGCTGATGGTAATACTCAATATGTGAATCCAAATGCGGTTCTGCCCATGACATCTTATGTACCTAGGGCTGCAGCTTTCACCTCATCACATCAAGTTGACCGCACGTCAACAGAATTTGACAGCTCCTTTGGTGCTGATGGTAATACTCAATATGTGAATCCAAATGCGGTTCTGCCCATGACATCTTATGTACCTAGGGCTGCAGCTTTCACCTCATCACATCAAGTTGACCGCACGTCAACAGAATTTGACAACTACTTTAGTGCTGATGGTAATACTCAATATGTGAATCCAAATGCGGTTCTGCCCATGACATCTTATGTACCTAGGGCTGCAGCTTTCACCTCATCACATCAAGTTGACCGCAGGTCAACAGAATTTGACAACTACTTTGGTGCTGATGGTAATACTCAATATGTGAATCCAAATGCGGTTCTGCCCATGACATCTTATGTACCTAGGGTTGCAACTTTCACCTCATCACATAAAGTTGACCGCACGTCAACAGAATTTGACAGCTCCTTTGGTGCTGATGGTAATACTCAATATGTGAATCCAAATGCGGTTCTGCCCATGACATCCTATGTACCTAGGGCTGCAGCTTTCACCTCATCACATAAAGTTGACCGCACGTCAACAGAATTTGACAGTTATGGCATGGGCGACCACAGAACGTATGTTTTTAATAATAATTGCAACATAACAGGGTTCAAGCCTAGCAATACCTGACCATTTTTATATTAATATACATATTTTATTGTACGTTTAAATGAACAAGTTATGCATTATTCTTGAGCAAAATATGCATCAGGTTTGTAATAGTTTTACGTTTCTATTAAGTAATCATGACATGTTTTGTCAAGTGGCACTTGTGAAAAATACATTGACTATGAAACTGCTCTAATAGCAAAGACTGCTATTTACTATTATTTTGAGCATTTAAGAAACTGCAGTAAATATTACACAATTTTTATGCTACAGTCATGATTACTCTTATGTTCTGCTTTATCTTACATTGTTGTACCTTGCTGCAGTCATGATTACTCTTATGTTCTGCTTTATCTTACATTGTTGTACCTTGCTGCAGTCATGGTTACTCTTATGTTCTGCTTTATCTTACATTGTTGTACCTGCTGCAGTCATGGTTACTCTTATGTTCTGCTTTATCTTACATTGTTGTTCCTTGCTGCAGTCATGGTTACTCTTATGTTCTGCTTTATCTTACATTGTTGTACCTTGCTGCAGTCATGGTTACTCTTATGTTTCTATTAAGTAATCTTGACATGTTTTGTCAAGTGGCACTTGTGAAAAATACATTGACTATGAAACTGCTCTAATAGCAAAGACTGCTATTTACTATTATTTTGAGCATTTAAGAAACTGCGGAAAATATTACACAATTTTTATGCTGCAGTCATGATTACTCTTATGTTCTGCTTTATCTTACATTGTTGTACCTTGCTGCAGTCATGATTACTCTTATGTTCTGCTTTATCTTACATTGTTGTACCTTGCTGCAGTCATGGTTACTCTTATGTTCTGCTTTATCTTACATTGTTGTACCTTGCTGCAGTCATGGTTACCCCTATGTTCTGCTTTATCTTACATTGTTGTACCTTGCTGCAGTCATGGTTCCTCTTATGTTCTGCTTTATCTTACATTGTTGTACCTTGCTGCAGTCATGGTTACTCTTATGTTTCTATTAAGTAATCTTGACATGTTTTGTCAAGTGGCACTTGTGAAAAATACATTGACTATGAAACTGCTCTAATAGCAAAGACTGCTATTTACTATTATTTTGAGCATTTAAGAAACTGCAGTAAATATTACACACTTTTTATGCTGCAGTCATGATTACTCTTATGTTCTGCTTTATCTTACATTGTTGTACCTTGCTGCAGTCATGGTTACTCTTATGTTCTGCTTTATCTTACATTGTTGTACCTTGCTGCAGTCATGGTTACTCTTATGTTCTGCTTTATCTTACATTGTTGTACCTTGCTGCAGTCATGGTACTCTTATGTTCTGCTTTATTTACATTGTTGTACCATGCTGCAGTCATGGTTACCCTTATGTTCTGCTTTATCTTACATTGTTGTACCATGCTGCAGTCATGGTTACCCTTATGTTCTGCTTTATCTTACATTGTTGTACCTTGCTGCAGTCATGGTTACTCTTATGTTCTGCTTTATCTTACATTGTTGTACCTTGCTGCAGTCATGATTACTCTTATGTTCTGCTTTATCTTACATTGTTGTACCTTGCTGCAGTCATGGTTACTCTTATGTTCTGCTTTATTTTACATTGTTGTACCTTGCTGCAGTCATGGTTACTCTTATGTTCTGCTTTATCTTACATTGTTGTACCTTGCTGCAGTCCTGGTTATCTTATGTTTCTGCTTTACCTTACATTGTGGTAACTTGCTGCAGTCATGGTACTCTTATGTTCTGCTTTATCTTACATTGTTGTACTCTTGCTGCAGTCATGGTTACTCTTATCGTTCTGCTTTATCTTACATTGTTGTACCTATGCTGCAGTCATGGTTACCCTTATGTTCTGCTTTATCTTACATTGTATACCTTGCCGCAGCCATGGTTACTCGTATGTTCTGCTTTTATCTTACATTGTTGTACCTTGCCTGCAGTCATGGTTACTCTTATGTTCTGCTTTATCTTACATTGTTGTACCTGCTGCAGTCATGGTTACTCTTATGTTCGCTTTATCTTACATTGTTGTACCTTGCTGCAGTCATGGTTACTCTATGTTCGGCTTTATCTTACATTGTTGTACCTTGCTGCAGTCATGGGTTACTCTTCTGTTCTGCTTTATCTTACATTGTTGTACCTTGCTGCAGTCATGGTTACTCTTATGTTTCTATTAAGTAATCTTGACATGTTTTGTCAAGTGGCACTTGTGAAAAATACATTGACTATGAAACTGCTCTAATAGCAAAGACTGCTATTTACTATTATATTGAGCATTTAAGAAACTGCAGTAAATATTACACACTTTTTATGCTGCAGTCATGATTACTCTTATATTCTGCTTTATCTTACATTGTTGTACCTTGCTGCAGTCATGGTTACTCTTATGTTCTGCTTTATCTTACATTTTTGTACCTTGCTGCAGTCAAGATTACTCTTATGTTCTGCTTTATCTTACATTGTTGTACCTTGCTGCAGTCATGGTTACTCTTATGTTCTGCTTTATCTTACATTGTTGTACCTTGCTGCAGTCATGGTTACTCTTATGTTCTGCTTTATCTTACATTGTTGTACCATGCTGCAGTCATGGTTACCCTTATGTTCTGCTTTATCTTACATTGTTGTACCATGCTGCAGTCATGGTTACCCTTATGTTCTGCTTTATCTTACATTGTTGTACCTTGCTGCAGTCATGGTTACTCTTATGTTCTGCTTTATCCTACATTGTTGTACCTTGCTGCAGTCATGATTACTCTTATGTTCTGCTTTATCTTACATTGTTGTACCTTGCTGCAGTCATGGTTACTCTTATGTTCTGCTTTATCTTACATTGTTGTACCTTGCTGCAGTCATGGTTACCCTTATGTTCTGCTTTATCTTACATTGTTGTACCTTGCTGCAGTCATGGTTACTCTTATGTTTCTATTAAGTAATCTTGACATGTTTTGTCAAGTGGCACTTGTGAAAAATACATTGACTATGAAACTGCTCTAATAGCAAAGACTGCTATTTACTATTATTTTGAGCATTTAAGAAACTGCAGTAAATATTACACACTTTTTATGCTGCAGTCATGATTACTCTTATGTTCTGCTTTATCTTACATTGTTGTACCTTGCTGCAGTCATGGTTACTCTTATGTTCTGCTTTATCTTACATTGTTGTACCTTGCTGCAGTCATGGTTACTCTTATGTCTGCTTTATCTTACATTGTTGTACCTTGCTGCAGTCATGGTTACTCTTATGTTCTGCTTTACCTTACATTGTTGTAACTTGCTGCAGTCATGGTTACTCGTATGTTCTGCTTTATCTTACATTGTTGTACTTGCTGCAGTCATGGTTACTCTTATGTCTGCTTTATACTTACATTGTTGTACCTTGCTGCAGTCATGATTACTCTTATGTTCTGCTTTATCTTACATTGTTGTACCATGCCGCAGCCATGGTTTACTGCTTATGTTCTGCTTTATCTTACATTGTTGTACCTTGCTGCAGTCATGGTTACTCTATGTCTGCTTATCTTACATTGTTGGATACCTTGCTGCAGTCATGATTACTCTATGTTCTGCTTTATCTTACATTGTTGTACCTTGCTGCAGTCATGGTTACTCTTATGTTCTGCTTTATCTTACATTTTTGTACCTTGCTGCAGTCATGGTTACTCTTATGTTTCTATTAAGTAATCTTGACATGTTTTGTCAAGTGGCACATGTGAAAATACATTGACTATGAAACTGCTCTAATACGCAAAGACTGCTATTTATTATTATTTTGAGCATTAAGAAACTGCGATAAATATTATACACATTTTTATTGCAGCAGTCATGATACTCTTATGTTCGCTTATCTTAATTGTTGTACCTTGCTGCAGTCATGGTTACTCTTATGTTCTGCTTTATCTTACATTGTTGTACCTTGCTGCAGTCACTGGTTACTCTTATGTTCTGCTTTATCCTTAATGTTGTACTTGCTGCAGTCATGGTTACTCTTATGTTCTGCTTTATCTTACATGTCATGTCACCTTCGCTGCAGTCATGGTTACTCTTATGTTCTGCTTTACTCTTACATTGTCTGAGTACCCTGCTGCAGTCATGGTTACTCTTATGTTCTGCTTTTATCTTACATTGTTGTACCTTGGTGCAGTCATGGTTACTCTTATGTTCTACTTTATCTTACATTGTTGTACCTTGCTGCAGTCATGGTTACTCTTATTGTTCTGCTTTATCTTACATTGTTGTACCTGCTGCAGTCACGGTTACTCTTATGTTCTGCTTTATCTTACATGTTGTACCTCTGCAGTCATGGTTACTCTTATGTTCTGCTTTATCTTACATGTTTGCTACCTTGCTGCAGTCCATGGTTTACTCTTATGTTCTGCTTTATCTTACATTGTTGTACCTTGCTGCAGTCATGGCTTACTCTCGTTCTGAGCCTTTTCTCTTACATTGTTGTACCATGCTGCAGTCATGGTTACCTCTTATGTTCTGCTTTATCTTACATTGTTGTACCTCTGCCTGCAGTCATGGTTACCCTTAGTTCTGCTTTATCTTTACATTGTTGTACCTTGCTGCAGCCATGGTACTCTTACTGTTCTGCTTTATCTTACATTGTTGTACCTTGCTGCAGTCATGGTTACTCTTATGTTCTGCTGTATCTCTACAATTGTTGTACCTTGCTGCAGTCATGGTTACTCTTATGTTATCGTGTGCATTATCGTTACATTGTTGTACCTTGCTGCAGTCATGGTTAATCTTATGTTCGGCCTGTTATCTTACATTGTTGTACCTTGCTGCGGCAGTCATGGTTAACTCGTATAGTTTCTATTAGAGTAATCTTGACATGTTTTGTCAAGTGGCACTTGTTGAAAAATACGATTGACTATGAAACTGCTCTAATAGCAAAGACTTGCTATTTAACTAGTATATTGAGCATTAAGAAACTGCAGTAAATAGTACACAACGTTTTATGTTGCAGTCATGACTACTCTTATATTCTGCTTTATCTTACATGTTGTACCTTGCTGCAGTCCATGGTTAATCTATTATGTTCTGCTTTATCTTACATTTTGTGTACCTTGCTGCAGTCAAGATTACTCAGTATGTTCTGCTTATCTTGACATTGCTTGTACCTTGCTGCAGTCATGGTTACTCTTATGTTCTGCTTTATCTTACATTGTTGTACCTTGCTGCAGTCATGGTTACTCTTATGTTCTGCTTTATCTTACATTGTTGTACCTTGCTGCAGTCATGGTTACTCTTATGTTCTGCTTTATCTTACATTAGTTGTACCTTGCTGCAGTCATGGTTACTCTTATGTTCTGCTTTATCTTACATTGTTGTACCTTGCTGCAGTCATGGTTACTCTTATGTTCTGCTTTATCTTACATTGTTGTACCTTGCTGCAGTCATGGTTACTCTTATGTTTCTATTAAGTAATCTTGACATGTTTTGTCAAGTGGCACTTGTGAAAAATACATTGACTATGAAACTGCTCTAATAGCAAAGACTGCTATTTACTATTATTTTGAGCATTTAAGAAACTGCAGTAAATATTACACACTTTTTATGCTGCAGTCATGATTACTCTTATGTTCTGCTTTATCTTACATTGTTGTACCTTGCTGCAGTCATGGTTACTCTTATGTTCTGCTTTATCTTACATTGTTGTACCTTGCTGCAGTCATGGTTACTCTTATGTTCTGCTTTATCTTACATTGTTGTACCTTGCTGCAGTCATGGTTACTCTTATGTTCTGCTTTACCTTACATTGTTGTAACTTGCTGCAGTCATGGTTACTCTTATGTTCTGCTTTATCTTACATTGTTGTACTTTGCTGCAGTCATGGTTACTCTTATGTTCTGCTTTATCTTACATTGTTGTACCTTGCTGCAGTCATGATTACTCTTATGTTCTGCTTTATCTTACATTGTTGTACCTTGCCGCAGCCATGGTTACTCTTATGTTCTGCTTTATCTTACATTGTTGTACCTTGCTGCAGTCATGGTTACTCTTATGTTCTGCTTTATCTTACATTGTTGTACCTTGCTGCAGTCATGATTACTCTTATGTTCTGCTTTATCTTACATTGTTGTACCTTGCTGCAGTCATGGTTACTCTTATGTTCTGCTTTATCTTACATTTTTGTACCTTGCTGCAGTCATGGTTACTCTTATGTTTCTATTAAGTAATCTTGACATGTTTTGTCAAGTGGCACTTGTGAAAAATACATTGACTATGAAACTGCTCTAATAGCAAAGACTGCTATTTATTATTATTTTGAGCATTTAAGAAACTGCGGTAAATATTATACACATTTTTATGCAGCAGTCATGATTACTCTTATGTTCTGCTTTATCTTATATTGTTGTACCTTGCTGCAGTCATGGTTACTCTTATGTTCTGCTTTATCTTACATTGTTGTACCTTGCTGCAGTCATGGTTACTCTTATGTTCTGCTTTATCTTACATTGTTGTACCTTGCTGCAGTCATGGTTACTCTTATGTTCTGCTTTATCTTACATTGTTGTACCTTGCTGCAGTCATGGTTACTCTTATGTTCTGCTTTATCTTACATTGTTGTACCTTGCTGCAGTCATGGTTACTCTTATGTTCTGCTTTATCTTACATTGTTGTACCTTGGTGCAGTCATGGTTACTCTTATGTTCTACTTTATCTTACATTGTTGTACCTTGCTGCAGTCATGGTTACTCTTATGTTCTGCTTTATCTTACATTGTTGTACCTTGCTGCAGTCATGGTTACTCTTATGTTCTGCTTTATCTTACATTGTTGTACCTCTGCAGTCATGGTTACTCTTATGTTCTGCTTTATCTTACATTGTTGTACCTTGCTGCAGTCATGGTTACTCTTATGTTCTGCTTTATCTTACATTGTTGTACCTTGCTGCAGTCATGGTTACTCTTATGTTCTGCTTTATCTTACATTGTTGTACCATGCTGCAGTCATGGTTACCCTTATGTTCTGCTTTATCTTACATTGTTGTACCTTGCTGCAGTCATGGTTACCCTTATGTTCTGCTTTATCTTACATTGTTGTACCTTGCTGCAGCCATGGTTACTCTTATGTTCTGCTTTATCTTACATTGTTGTACCTTTCTGCAGTCATGGTTACTCTTATGTTCTGCTGTATCTTACATTGTTGTACCTTGCTGCAGTCATGGTTACTCTTATGTTCTGCTTTATCTTACATTGTTGTACCTTTCCGCAGTCATGGTTACTCTTATGTTCTGCTTTATCTTACATTGTTGTACCTTGCCGCAGTCATGGTTACTCTTATGTTCTGCTTTATCTTACATTGTTGTACCTTGCTGCAGCCATGGTTACTCTTATGTTCTGCTTTATCTTACATTGTTGTACCTTGCTGCAGTCATGGTTACTCTTATGTTCTGCTTTATCTTACATTGTTGTACCTTGCTGCAGCCATGGTTACTCTTATGTTCCGCTTTATCTTACATTGTTGTACCTTGCCGCAGCCATGGTTACTCTTATGTTCTGCTTTATCTTACATTATTGTACCTTGCTGCAGTCATGGTTACTCTTATGTTCTGCTTTATCTTACATTGTTGTACCTTGCTGCAGTCATGGAGAGAGAGAGAGAGAGAGAGAGAGAGAGAGAGAGAGAGAGAGAGAGAGAGAGAGAGAGAAAGAGTTGAATTGCATCACTATTTTTTTTAACGTTAAACAATTTATATGTACAATTGTTTTCTCAATTTTTTTACAATTTTTGCGAGGATGCTCGCGACAATCGTCAGTGTATGTGTGTGTAAAGTGTGAGAGTTTGTTCATACTAGTTTAAGTGATTGTGTGAGGCATCATGTATGTGTCTAGATGTGAGGAAGTGTGTGTGGGGGACATATGTGTATGGGAGATGTGTGTGTAGGAGATGCATGTGTGAAGGGAGTGTTTGTAGGGGGATGTGTGTGGGGGTTGGGGGATGGGTGGGTGGGTGAAGGTGTGTGTATGGGTGGGGGATGTATGTGTGGGTAGGGAGATGTGTGGGGGATGCGTGTGTGAGTGAGGGATATGCCGGTAGGTAGGGGATGTATGGGTGGGGAGACGTATGGGCGGGTGAAGGTATTTGTGGTGGGTGGGGGATGCTTGTGGGTGAGAGATGTGGGTTGGGGTGTTTGGGTGATGGTAGGAAGTGTGTGGGTGTTGGTGGGTGGGGGATTGTGTGGGTTTGTGGATGGGAAATGTGTATGTGGGTGGGTACGGGGTGTGTCTTATTCTGATTTCATTATTTCCTTAAGACGGTTCGTCTCCACATGATGATATTTCAGTTTATCATTTACGTCTTTATCTCTACCGGATGTCATTGTATCCTCTTGACAATACGTCTTGTCCTTGATGTCATATCAACAAGATGTTGTTATCACAACAGACGTTTAACTCAACAGACGTTTATCTCAACAGACGTTTATCACAACGGGTGTTTATCACAACAGATGTTTATCACAACAGACGTTTTATCTCTATGGACGATTTGTCTCAAAGGACGGTTGTCTCAATAGACATGTTGTCTCCACTGGAAGTTGGTTGTCTTATTGTGACATATTTATCTCATCCTGATGCTTTATTTTCTTATGACATCGTTATAACAATATGATGTTTTGTCCCATCATATGTTTTTGATGATGTTATCATATCATCATAACATATGAGTATATTTTTCAAGAATATAGCGGTTGGTTTTTTTGGTTTCACATCACCAGAGAGCTAGATGATGGGTGTTTGGCTTTTTTCGTCTTCGTCCTAACATAACACTTTGCGTACTAGCTTGACTGCTGAAGACTGGTGAGTTTTTAGTACCATGAACATCTATCATGGGACGGGTTGTTTCCCACATTGTGACCGATGATTGAATGGTCGCCTTTGGGACAGCTAAAGAGTGGATCCTCGCTATTTTTATCGACCTCCAATCCGCATCCACGTTTGAGAGTCTCGCCTAAGAAGCTAAGTAATTGCCAAATTGTGATTTAGAACATACACATACACTTTATGAATTCCAACACTAGTTATTCCGAAGGAACCATCTTCAATTCACCCAGGAGAATTTACCACCCTCCCATATGGTAATTGGAGACGAATGATGTTCCAGCAGAATTATTACAGGAACTATTTCTGATGCCTACTGGCAATGGACTTATTAACATTATTATTAGAAGCAACTAGATAGTGGACCAACAATTTTCCCAAGAGATATTGAACTCTTTGTTTGAGTTATATTGGACAATATAGACACTGATTTGATTAAGAACATGATTTTTGCTGATTGATTACGGGAATGATTTTTTTTCATGTGGGGTGGCACCATGTTGGTTATATATTTGTTTGTTTGTTTGTTTGTTTGTTTTTTCATCATCAAAAGATCATTTATATTCCAGCACCCCCAGAAAGTTATTTCAATAGATTTGTTAAATGAATTATGAGTTTGAGTACATTTACTTGTTGATTATGTTCAGCATTGTTGGTTGTTGCAATTTGTTACAACATACACCTTGTAATATTTCTTTGACTGAACTTCCAGTGGCTAGGAGAATTCACGGGGTCAAGCTTCATTTATAGAGTGAGTAAACTCCTCTTTGTCTCGGTAACTTCCTAAGAGTCACGACGCCTTGTAATAGGAAAGTCTATTTTCTATTCGTATCTGTAGTTATGTTATAGTTATATATTATATTGTTATATAATGTTATAGACGATTTCTAAGAATATCTTGGGTAAAGAAAAGAACAAATGCATCCATACTTCAAGAGTTGAATATTGAGGAGCGTTGGCTATTAAAGACGATAAAACAAAGAAAATTGAAGTATTTTGGTCACTTGAAAAGTCACGAAAGTTTGGAGAGAACAATAATGGAAGGGTATATGCCTGGGAAGAGAGGAAGAGGAAGGCCAAAGAGAAGGTGGGTGCAGGATGTGGCGGATGATCTGCAGATGGGTGTATCAGACGCGGGACATCTTGCTCATGATCGAGAGGTTTTCCGGAAGGTTGTTATGGGAGCGAGGTTCTGCCAAGGACATGCTACTGAATGAATCTGTAGTTACTTAATTATCTTCATACCACTCTGAGGGGGGTGGGGGGAAGAGAGAAAGACATTTTCGTGAGACATTCTCTGGCTTTCTTATACAAGCGGATTTCATTTTGTTTATATTTAACCCGGCCCCTTGCGGTCTTGGTTTTCTTCACGCCACAATGTGATACACCCGTGTGCCGTGATGTTCATCCGTCGACTAAAACGACTAAGTAAGCAGTCATTACACAAACAATTAGAGAGTTGTGTTGTTGAGTTGAGTTGAGTCAAGAACCGACATCACTGCACTCAGGACATTCCCATACGTGCTCAGTCCCCTCGTTCAACAGCCAGCGAAGAGTCATACTACTAATCGTTCCCACCGCTATCTGATTAAATGTTCTCCTAGTCTTCCCTCTCAGTTTTGAGACTCTTCCAGAACCCCTGCCGATCCCCCGCAATCTCATTCTTTCCACATATGGGTTCTCAATCTGTTCCTCCGCCTTCTCCACCTGGTCCCACAAGCGCACGGCCACCTCCCCCTTGTCCATAGGCAAGATACCACCAAGAGGTGCATTCCCTGCCAGCCTATCAGCCTGTTCATTCCCCCGCACACCCGCACGGCCAGGGCAAAACATCCATACAATTCTCACAATCTGTGACCTCTGAAGCGACAAGAGCCACTCCACACGAAACAACCCCCCCCCCCCCGCCCTCTCCACCCCGCCAAGCATACTCCCTGAATCCGCAATGAACACAACGTGTGCCGCAGCAGTCTCCTCTAGCCACTGGAATGCCGCTGTTACTTGTTACTGTTAGAGAATCTTGCTGCATTAGACGTCTGGAGGTCTTGTGTAAATGTAAAGGAAAACACGTAACGCACCTTGTAAAAACACAGTTCTGAACGAAATAAAAACCACATTAAAAAGAAAGACATATAATTAGAGCGCCAGATTCTCTTTCAGGAGACCCGGGTTCGAATCCTCGGAAAGGTATGGGATGTTTTTCTGTCGAGGCAAAAAGTAAATTCTAACCTGCACAGTTCGCGGCCACTGCACTAGCCAGGCGGTCTTAATTCTTCAGCCCCCCCCCCCCCCCCCCTTTCCATACACCGCAAGATACTATATTGGCAGTAAATGACAGTATATAATTGAAATATTACCAAGGGACATAACAACATAGGTTTGTTTCAAGGGACATTATTAACAATATATGACTATTACGTAATTTAAACAGCTGTAGCATTAATCTTAATCTTTGATAAAAAGATTTTAATAAATTAACTTCCATTTCATGTCTATAAATAAAGCGATAATAACTTTGAAATATCTTCAAAGATTTTTGTAAATATAATGACTTCATTTTTATGCGTGAAATTTTCAAACTTATTTTCCTATTTCTCTTCGATATTACATTTATTGTTTTTATCCTTTCAATGGTAGATTCTACCTTACTAGTTCATTAAAGAAATTTTTATCCGGTCTGTTTAACAGGCCAAAATATCGGTTCTCGACCTTTTGGCTAAGATCCGAGTGTATTTGCTGGCTTTCAGTAGTACACTTGGTCTGGTCGGAGGCCGGGATGAATTTTCTCGGTCCTTTGGCTAGGATCAGACGCATTTGCTGCTTCACCTCCCTCCCCCCCCCCCCCCCCCCCCGTAGTGCGCCTGGTCTGGTCGGGGGCCGGGATGATCAAATAAAAACTCATCACATAGCTTCACCTTAAATGTGGGCCTGGTGGACCACTGTGGGCAATAGCTCACAGTGAGACTAAGGGTCCACACAAAAAAGGGGGAGGCGGGGGAATCGCCAAACCCCCCAAAAAATAAAGCTAGTTGCATATTCTATACAGGACGTCGCAGTCCACCGCAGCATTTTTTGGTTGTTTGTGATGTGTTGGCAAGTATATGTTCAGTAGTTTGCTATTGCTTTCTGAACGACCAGCACCCATACCAATTCGTAAATAAACCAACGCATGGCGTTCTGTTGCCAAATCGCCCGCAGCTGTGTTTCGAACGTGGGTATGTTGGATTGCGAGTCCATAACACATTCGCCACGGAACCGGAACAGGCCACATACCTGTTACGAAGATCTCAATACCCACACACATATTTCAGGATCCTCGCTGGTGCTACGGAGTTCGTGCATTGAGCTGAGTTTCTCTGGACTCAGGTTTGAGTTAGGAGAAGAACGGAGCACTTATGGGTTACACCCGTGTGCCGTGATGTTGATCCGTCGACTAAACTAAACTAAACTAATCTAAACACATATTGTCATACATATAAAAAAAAATATACCCTATACTTCAGTGGTTCTCAACCGGTGGGGAATTCCCCCCCCCCCCCCCCAGGAGGGGAATTTTAGGGTTTCCAGGGGAGGAATTAAGATTATTTCAAGATCGCTTTAATACAAGAACCTGTTACTTTTTATTGTTTTTCCCTCTAAATTTTACAGTTCTGTACTTCTCGCCCTAATTAAATTCGTTTTATAACGTAATTAGACCCGCAAATCACGTTTTATGTAGATGTCTAGACTTGTTCTAGTGTGTGTTATTACATTTAGCTTCCATTTTTATGTATACTGTGTAAGGGTGGATGGGGGGGGGGGGTATTAATTTTATAGGGAGGACATTCGAAAGGGAGGTGGTGGCGTTCGGAACATATGGCAAAGGGAAGCATGGGCCAAAATAGGTTGAGAACCACTGTTATACTTCTTTCAATCAATGTGAAGAATTTGATATATCGGTAGGCTTCATCACAGAGGGTACATGTTTCTCCACCCGTCGAGTATTACCCCGCGTGGAGGTGAATAGATCACGACGATCAATATAACCCTGAATCTGACAGCTTGTCATGAAGAATTATTTATTCCTGTTTCATTCGATCTTCGTTATCTAGACTCTTAATGGTATGATGATGATGATGATGATGATGATGATGATGATGATGATGATGATGATGATGATGATGATGATGATGATGATGATGATGATGATGATGATGATGATGATGATGATGATGATGATGATGATGATGATGATGATGATGATGATGATGATGATTTAGACCACAGACTAGACCTTGGCTGTGACAAACGCTTTCATTGATACATACGCCAAACATAACGCGCCCACAGAGGGGTGTCTCAAAAGATCTCCATAGTTGAACGTCTCATTCATGTCTAAAATTCAGATATGAGGTTGTAATACTGTGGCAGTCCAGATTCGGGTCTGTGACAGATATCTTATGGTTGATCTATGTCATGTGTTTGATACTGTGTCCTTGTATGTTTTTATTAATTTGTTCTCATCTCATCATGTTCCTCGTGTACCTTGCGGTGTCGAGGTGAAGTATAAACAGCGGGAGAGTGCCCGCTTATGGGCTTCATGTATCGATATTCCCATGGACGCTGTTATTCCCTTCCATCTGGTCTGTACATCATTGCTTGTTGTGGTATACTGTTAGTTGGTAAGCTACTTGCATGGCCAAACCATTTGACTTGCTGCCATCTAATAAAATCTAGCACAGCTATAACCCCTCTTTAGTCATGATTTCTTCATTTCTGGTCTTATCTCTTCGTGATACATTGAATATTCTTCTCAGGCATCTCATTTCAGTTGTGATTTTTCTTTTCTTTTTTTGTCATTGTCCAGGTTTGGCAATGGTAACATAGAGTTGGTAGGAAAGTTGTATTGTAAAGTGCTTTCTAAGTAGTTATTGATACATGTTTGACCTTTAGTATTCGTTTTAATTTATTATCATTACATTATTCTTCCTCTTCGTTGCCGTATTTTTTTCCGCATATCCTTTACAGCAGTGCTTCCCAAAGTGTAGACATGGGGCGCCACGGCTTGCCTCTGACGGTGGAAGACACCTCCAGGTGTCACTGATCTGCCTCAATCTGGGCAGCCGCCGGCCAGTTGGGTGCTGATCCGCCACAGCCTGCCTGCTTCAATGTGTGCTTGGGGCTAGGACAAAATCTGAATAGCAGACTGTAAAACCAGTGCACCAGGTATTACTAAAAAGAAAATAGAAACCTCAAGCTATGGCTTGCAACCTAGAACGTAAGAACCATGTGTTCAGGATTTTCCACTGAACTGACGAGTATTGACGATGTGAGAAAAACGGCTGTGATTGATGCCGAACTCAATCGTCTTAACATTGATATTGCTGGCCTGCAGGAGACTCGCCTCGCTGAGGAAGGATCACTCAGGGAAAACAATTACACCCTTTTATTTTTTTTTTTTTTGGAAAGGTAGAGAGCAGGCAGAAAAGAAGGCAACATGGTGTGGGCTTTGTAGCGAAGAATTCGCTACTGGGAATGATTGAAATTCCAGGTTGAGGTAACGAAAGACTTTTGTCCCTGCGCTTGGCAACCTCTTGTGGTTTTGCCACCATTATCATTGCATATGCACCGACACTCACTTCCCCTGATGATGTGAAGGCTTCGTTCTATGAGGAGTTAGACTCTGTGATCAAGACAGTTCCAAAATCGGACTACATTTATATGTTCGGTGCTTTCAATGCTCAAGTGGGCAAGGACATGAGTTCACGGCCCGTTTGCCTTAAAAAATACAACATCGGTCGCATGAATGAAAATGGGCATAGGCTGATGGAGCATTGCACCAGAAATGACCTATGTATTACAAACTCCTTTTTTAAAACAAAGGAGCTGCATAAGGTCACCCATGATCCGGCAATAGGCATCAGCTGGACTTCATCAGCACATGGAGACAACATCTACGCCAAACATCATTAACTCGAAGTTACCACAGTGCTGAATGGGATACGGATCATTCTTTGGTTGTTGCAAGGCTTAGACTGAGACTAAACACAAATCTAGCCCCAGGATTAATATTATTAAAAGCCACGATCCTGGTAAGTGATTTGAGTTCCAACAGCAGCTTGAAGACGCTTTCACTGATACATCTGAAAATTGTACAGCAAGTGAAAATGTGGTAAACTTAAGGACACTCTTTATAAAACAGCGGAGCGGGATTACGAAACTGTGGATTATAAGAGGTAGGACTGGTTTGCGGCAAACAGCCAAACACTTCAGTCCTTCATTGATAAAACAAAGATAGCTCTCTTAAGAAACACGGAAAGAACAACGCGTAACACTCTCAGTGAGCTGAAGCAAGCAGGGAAGGATGTGCAAAAGGCTGCCAGGCAGTGTGCAAATGACTATTGAATCAAGTTATGTGAGTCCATTCAAAATGCAAGTGATAAGGGAAACATCAGAAGCATGTATGAGGGGATAAAGAAAGCATGCTGTCAAATAATCAAAAGAAGTGCATCACTGAAAACCTTGACTGGAGAAATCATCACTGACAAGACACAGCAGATGGACAGATGGGTAAAGCACTATTTGGAGCTTTACTCAAGTGAGACCAAACTAGCGGATGATGCCCTCAACGATATAGAGGCCCTGCCAACTCTTGACCATCTGGACACACTTCCCACCATAACAGAAGTTAAGTGTGCTATAAATGAACTTGCATCTGGCAAGGCTCCAGGTAAGGATGGGATTCCAATAGAGGTTATCAGGAGTGGGCAGGACACACTCGCTCTACAGATCCACCAGTTAATAGAGCTATGTTAACGAGAAGGACAAGTCCCACAGGATTCCAAGCAACATAACACTGTACAAGAACAAGGGCGATCGGAGCGACTGTAACAACTATAGAGGTACATCACTTCTACATAACTTCTACATAACCATGCAGAATACAATAGGCAAGCTGCTGGAGAAGGTAATTGCCAGGAAAATGTCAAGCCAACTAGAGAGGCAAGGTGTTTTCCCACCTACCCTGGGTGGGTGCCGTCCAAAAAGAGAAACCTGGACCAATGCAGCAGTCTTTGCCCATGGTGTCTATGAAGGTTTCCACTCAGGCACTGAAACCGTTGCTGCAGCGATTGATCTTGAGGACGCATACAACAGAGTACCACTGGATTTTTTAATGTTTAATCTTCTTGAACCAAACGTAAGTCCATTCCTCCTTAGTTGGATCGCTGCAGCCCTCTACCAACGGAAAGTAGTTTTTAGATGTGGCAGTTGGACTTCGGAACCAACAACAATATATCCTGGCCTACCACAGGGATCACCATTATCTCCGGTACTGTTCAACGCCTACACAGTGAGAATCACCAGTGAGCAGATCACTGGACTGGCAGGACATTGTCGTATGCCGATGACATAGTGTATCGTCAGGGTAAGGATAGAGAGGAGGTTGCTGTGGAACTACAAACCGAACTCAGTCGCATAAGTACTTGGTGTGATGAAGCTGGGGCAATGGTCAACCCAACAAAGGCAACAGTGACTTGGTTCTCGTTGAATAATCATATTGTCAACAATCCAACACCAACTGCAATGCTGTGTTCAGAGACGGTGGAAAGAACGCAGGCAATGAATTACCTGGGGATACGGTTTGATCGAAGCCTTGCTTATAATGTGCACATAGACCAGGTGATAACAAAGGCCAAGCGGGGTTTGGCAGCGATGCGGGTGATGGCGGCAGCAAACTGTGAGCAGCGCCATCTATGTCTTCTGTACGAGGGGCTGGTCATGTCTGTTTTGGAGTATGCAATGGCAATCCTGACTCTCAGCCATAAGCAGATAGAAAGGATGGAAAGGATACAGAATGAAGCTATGCGCATTATTCATGGATGTACAAGAGATACAGCATGCAGGGCGATGCGCTACCTTCTTGATTTTCCAACCATTGAAGAGAGAATACAAGTTTGCAGGGCACGCGCCTACCTCAGAATTAACGCAAACACACAACATCCACTGCATAGTGAAATTAGGAAGGTGAAGGGCAGCAGGTTAAAAAGAGGACGGTCGTGGATGGGTCAAGCCGAAGACATTCTTCAACAGGTGTGTTCACTTGAGGACTTAGAACCTGGCGAGGAGTGGGTGCAAGTGCCAACAGACTTCTGCACATCCTTTTCAGTTTGCATCCAACTAGATAGAAAATGCAGACAAGAAAATCCGGCTGCTGTTGAGGCTGAAGTACAAGCGTTGATTTTCGAGAATTCGCTAGACGGTGACGCGGTCATCTACACAGATGGGTCGGTCGTCCGACATGTGAGAAGCTCATGGGCCTTTACAGCTCGGGCCGGAGGGAGAATTGTGAAGGAGGACTCTGGTGCTTTCACTGAAACTACAAGTAGCCTGACCATGGAAGTCATGGCAGTAAGTAAAGCAATAACATGGCTCGAGACACAGACATTCACTAGGGCTTGTTTCCTTAGCGACTCAATGAACATGATCAAAAGGATAGAGGAGGGGTCGATCCGAAGAGAATGGTTGCTGCATCTGAAGCGGTCTCGGCTGGCAAAGATTAGTTTCATCTTCGTGCCAGGTCATGCGGGAGTACAAGGAAATGAGCGGGCTGACAAGCTCGCAGGTGAGGCTACTGTGGAGGGCGGACGCGCCATGGACCAGGCTGACATTCTGAATGCTCTACGAGAAGTGAGACTTTTGCGAGAACCAAGTGATGACTGTGAATCTACAACAATGGCCAGACTGCGGGAGCAGCAAATTAAAAGAGTGGTGGCCAAACAAGAACACTACGCAGGAAGTCAAAGAAGATTGATAAACCAACACAGAACTGGCGTCGTTAGCCGCTACACGCTGCGGGATTTGCTGAGGAGGGGATCCGAGCACTTATGGACTGAATGGTTCGATGTGCAACGAGGATGATCTGTCGACTAACTAACTAACTAACTAACTTCTGTGTATTGTTGGGAAAGTATTTGCCAGAATTGTTCTGCGCAGAGACTTCAAGTCCCAGGACAGTGGTTTTCAAGCGGTGGGGAATGTTAGGGTTTCCGGGGGGGGGGGGGGGGGGTTAGATTATTTCAAGATCGCATTAATACAAGAACTAGTTATTTAATATTGTTTTTCCATCTAAATTTTACGGTTCTGTACTTCTCGCCCTTATGAAATTCGTTTTATAACGTAAGTAGACCCGCATATCACGTTTTATGTAGACTTGTTCTAGTATGTGTTATTAAATTTAGCTTCCATTTGTATGTATACTGTGTAAAGGTGGGGAGGATTTTTAGGGACGAAATTCGAAAGTGGGGGTGGGGGGGGGGTGACGTTCTGCCGTTCATATGGACAAGGAGGGCATGGGCTAAAAAAGGTTGAGAACCACTGTCCTAGAAGATCAAGTCTACAGAGAATCACAGTGGGGTTTTTGACAGAACCGTCTACCATTGATATGATATTCTCATTGTGACAAATGCAAGAAACATGCAGTGAACAGAATCAACAACTGTTTATTGCTTTCCGCGATCTCACGAAAGCATTTGATTTGGTCAGTCGTGAGGGTCTGTTCAGGGCACTAAAGAAGATTGGCTGTCCACCAACTCTTCTGTCCATTGTGGAATCGTTCCACACAGGCATGAAGGGTATAATCAAGTTTGATGGTGCACCTTCAGAAGAGTTTGTAATCAAGACTGGAGTTAAGCAAGGTTGTGTACTAGCTCCCACCCTCTTTGGAATATACTTTTCACTTCTACTGAAATATGCCTTTCGTGATCCGGATAGTGGTATATATATTCACTCACGCTCAGATGGCGGCCTTTACAATGCTCAGAGATTGAAGGCCAAGACCAAAATTATGAGGGTACTGATCAGAGAGTTGCTTTTTGCAGATGATGCTGCAATTACGACTCAAAAAAACATTGGCACCTTTCCGTCTTGACAGACGATAGTTTGGTACATTGTGCTTCAACAAGGCTTAATAACTACGACCCATGGCGGTGGCGAGTGTGGCTGGTAAGGCCAATTCTTGCTGCAAATGTTTGCCCACAGTAGATGCATGTGAAAACATGGTCATTTCCACCATTTTGCACCATCTTACGTCTCTCACGCTCTGTGTGTGCTTTATCTGCAATCATTTTCTCCTTTGTCTTTATTCCATTTCTGATAGTTGCCCTCCATGCAACACGTTCAGCGGCGGCGACTTGCTCCCAATGTGCATTATCAATGCCTGTATCAATCATGTGCCGCTTACACACATCTTTGTATCGTAGTAGAGGCCGACCCTGAGATCTCCTACCCGTCTGTAATTCACCAAAAAAGATGTCCTTTGGTATTCTACCATCATCCATCCTCCTAACATGTCCTATCCATCTAAGTCTACGAAGACTGAGCATGGAATACACCGTCACACAACCTGATCTTTCCAATACTTCAGTATTTGTGATTTTGTCTTGCCACTTAATACCAAGTATTCTTCGCAGACACCGCATATGAAAGCTGTTTAAACGTTTCTCTTGGCGTGAGTAAGTTGTACAGGTTTCACTGCCATAAAGAAGAGTACTAAGGACACAGGCTTGGTAGACGAGGACTTTTGTTTTGGCAGTAAGCTTCCTGTTCTCCCAGACTCTTTTTGCTAACATGTTCATTGTTGTTGCTGCCTTGCCAATCCTGATGTTGATTTCCTGATCGAGGGATAATTTGCTATTTACCTCTGTTCCTAGATATGTAAAATGGTCTACTATCTCCAGTTCGGCATCGTCAATAAAGATTGATGGTACACCATGTGCACCTTGTAACATAATCTGTGTCTTCTTTTTGTTAATTGTTAAACCAAATTCAGAACAAGTATTGGAGAATGCAGATAGTAGATGTTGTAATTCTTCCTCAGAGTGGGTCGTAATCGCAGCATCATCCGCAAAAAGCAACTCTCTGATAAGTACCCTCCTAATTTTGGTCTTGGCCTTCAATCTCTGAGCATTATAGAGGCCACCATCTGAGCGTGAGTGAATGTATATGCCGTCATCCTGATCACGAAAGGCATATTTCAGTAGAAGTGAAAAGTATATCCCAAAGAGGGTGGGGGACAGTACACAACCTTGCTTAACTCCACTCTTGATTTCAAACTCTTCTGAAGTTGAGCCATCGAACTTGATTATACCTTTCATGCCTGTGTGGAACGATTCCACAATGTATAGAAGAGTTGGTGGGCAGCCAATCTTCTTTAGTGCTTTGAACAGACCCTCACGACTGACCAAATCGAATGCCATTGTGAGGTCGATGAAGGCAATAAACAATGGCTGATTTTGTTCCCGGCATTTTTCTTGATTCGGGGTAGACTTGATCTCCCAGGACTTGAAGTCTGCGCAGAACAATTCTAGCGAATACTTTCCCAATAATACACAGAAGTTACATACCCCTATAGTTACGACCCACTCTGGGGAATAATTACAACGTCTACTATTTGCATTCTTTAATGCGTGTTCTCAAATTGGTTTAACAATTAGCAAAATGAAGACACAGATTATGACACAATGTGCACATGGGCTACCATCAATCTTTATTGACGACGCCGAACTAGAGATAGTAGACCATTTTACATATCTAGGATCAGTTGTAAATAGCAAATTATCCCTAGATCAGGAAATCAACATCAGGATTGATAGGGCAGCAGCAACAATGAACATGCTAATAAAAAGAGTCTGGGAGAACATGAAGCTTACTGCTAAAACAAAAGTCCTTGTCTATCAAGCATGTGTCCTTAGTACTCTTCTTTATGGCAGTGAAGTCTGGCCAACTTACTCACATCAAGAGAAACGTTTAAACAGGTTTGATATGCGGTGTGTGCAAAGAATACTTGGTATTAAGTCGCAAGACAAAATCACAAATACTGAAGTATTGGAAAGATCAAATTGTGTGACGGTTTACCGTATTTTACGGACTATAAGACTCTACGGACTATAAGACGCACCTTAATTTTTAAGCAATTTAAAAAAAATATATTTTTATATTAATTTCGAGTATAAGACGCACCTGAATTTTGGAGGCAATTTTTTGAAGAAAAAGTGCGTCTTATACTCAGTAAAACACGGTACTCCATGCTCAGTCTTCGTAGTCTTGGATTGAGAGGACACATTTTTTTTTTGGTGAATTACAGATGGATAAGAGATCTCAGGGTCGAATTCTACTACGATACAAAGATGTGTGTAAGTGGGGCATCATTGATACATGCATTAATAATGCACATTGGGGCAAGTCGCCGCTGAACGTGTTGCATGGAGGGCAAATATCAGAAATGGAATAAAGACAAATGAGAAAATTATTGCAGATAAATCACACACCGAGCATGTGAGACGTAAATGGTGCATGATAGTGGATATGACCATGTGTTCACATGCATCCACTGTGGACGAACATCTACAGCGCGAATCGGCCTTATCGGTCACATTCGCCACTGCCATGGGTTGTAGCTATTATGTCTTTTTGAAGCACCATGTAACAAACTATCGTCTTCAAGACCAATGGTACTGGAGAGAGACACATGTCAGGATTTCTGCAATACATTTCTGTCCTATTTCGTACATTTTAGTACTAAGTGTTATTTTCTGTGCTCTCTGGGATCCAAGGTGAGTTTATCATTTCAAACATTTTTTGACGATACTGGTGAGAATATTGTAAGGCGGGTATCGCGTGATTTTATATGTAAACGTGTGCCGATGTGACAATGTTGTTTCATTGAGAAAATATAAACTGATTCCTTCGCTCGCTGAAAATCGACTTCTGCAGAGTGACAATGCTATGTCAACTGATGATTTTCCATGCTCAAAATCTCATCTCTTGTTAATGCGATTTCTATATGCTATATGAATTTTATGCAGCTATAACAGTACATCATTAAACTTTATTCCTTGTACTATAGAAATTCGCTATAAGTGCTAATCCTTGGCAGTGAAAAACATGTTGTTGCTGACTGCACTTTATATGAAGTCTGTCACGGAAAAACTGCAGTTTAGTGATTCCTTGATAACTTACATATCAAAATGCAATGAAGGAGGAGGGTTAACAATTGTGTACTTCATTCTGAGAGGAGGAAAAATTAAAGATCATTGACCTACGAATATAAAAATAGGATACAGGTGTTCGCAGAGTTCATTGCCTGACGATCGGATCGTACGGACACGGGGACCGGGGGAGATCGCGTGGAGGAAAAATGAACGGAGAATGCTTTGAAGTATCAGCGTACGGGGAACTCAGGGAATCAGCGTAACAACGGATGAAACGAGCAAATAGTCACTACGTGATTTTACCGCCTTTTGATGGGCAGGATACGTCAAGAGACTAGTGTTGAGGTATGAACATCAAACACTAACGGAGGATGGGCCACTCGTTATAAATAGTAGACATTGGGTTCTCTTGATTAGTGTGTGTTCCAAACTGGGCTGAATGATCTATGCATCCTGAGTGGGGAAAGAAATACACGTCCCTAATGGTTGAAAGAATATGGGATATTAGTGTTTTATTCGCTAGTGTATTTCGATTCCAGGAGGATAAGTGAATATATAAGGTAGTATAACTTTAGAGTAATAGTTTTAGCATAGGAAAATAGATGTGTGAGCATAGCGTTTACCATTGTTTTCTATTAGTGAATAGTTAGACTTTGGTGAATTCATATGTCTTATGTTGGTGTTTACTTCGGAAGCCTTGTCATTGCGGCTGGAGAAGGACACTTGCATAAGTAGTATTAAGTGGCAGACGCTTATCACTTGATATGTTATACTTCTCACAGGTTCAAACTCCCATCCGGATATATCAGAGAAGATAGACACATACTTCTTGTGTGCAGGAAAAGCTTTGTTGATAAACTCAAGGCATTTCATTTGTGGGGAGAGAAAATACCCCAATAAACCAAGGAATAAATTAGACAAGGTTCAAATACGAAATAAACTATACTTTTAAAGGAACTTTGAAAAGAAGAATAGAAGATCCAGATAACCAAAGTAATAATGGAAAAAGAAAGATAAGTTTGCAGAAAGCAAAGCAAAATAAAACTACATACGTCTTGTATGCATAGTGAAGAAACAATAGACAAGTCAAAACAGTGCTAGTAATTAAAGACAATATGTAGAACTGTGGTGATGTGGTTTTTCCGGTGTTGGATAAGTACTTTCATGAAACAGACTCGGGCGAAGTCATAAACTTACTGGAATATTACTAATTTACGGTGATCCAGTGGTGAACAGTTTTGTTTCATTCAATAACGGATTTACCTTCAGACTCAAGCATACGGATCATCCAGGGTGAGACCTGTCTTGTTTGATGTGCTGTCCTGTGGTTTTGCAGAATGACTGGGCGAGATGTGATACCGCTGATAGACATTACGAGTTCATTCTTGCACCAACAATAGAATACACTATCAACTACGCTTACACAGTCCATACATACACCAGACATAGTTTTTATTAATAAATATTTTATTAATCGTTGAAAGGAACTGTTGTCGGAGTATGTGTTGAGGGAATAATAGAGAGAGAGAAAGGAATAGATATATGGAAGGGAAGACAGAAGGGAGGCGTGTAGACAGAAGTCATTCAATAATTCCAACAGATAATAATCTTGAAGATGTGCTTGTTGATTCCACTTTCCTCCCGGGAAAATAAGTGACAAAGTCTTCTTTATGCAGTAGGGACTGCTCTTATGAATTGCTATCTTGACGCATGTCAATATTTAATGGAATATCAAATTTCACACATCTTTTCTTAAATATGTTCTGAGATATTAGAGTGAGTGACACACACTTTGTCGGAAATGATTACTCATGTGATAAAGAACAGCAGTTGGATGGTGAATTATTTTGCAGGATGTTGCACTCAAGACCAACATGATTTCATTGCTGGTAGTGACCTGACGGAATTTTACGTTGAGAGTTCTGCCAATTTTTTTGTGAATGCCATAAAGCAGTTTTACTGAATTTATGGTGCAACTGTTGTGCCTGTGAAAAGGACAGAAGTTCCAATTGTGTCTTTAACCCCTATTCAATGGAGATAGGCTGGAAGGGCAAAATTACGTTCAAGTGTTCGAACCTTTGTTGATATTATGAGATATATATCTGATGCCTCTCTCAATAATTCGTATGATCATGATTTTGTGAAAAGATCTATGTGTTATTTCTGTTTGTGAATGTATCACCTGTGAGTGTTGAGTTGTTGTTAATTTTGGGGAGTTACAGACATGACGGGAGATGATGAGATTTTATAAGACGTTTGCCTTTCTCAAGACGTCACTTACCTTATCATTGATGTTCTGGTCTGGCCGGCGACCATATCTTACAATGACGTGTGTCTTATTCTGATTTCATTATTTCCTTATGACGGTTCGTCTCCACATGATGACATTTCAGTTTATCATTTACGTCTTTATCTCTACCGGATGTCATTGTATCCTCTTGACAATTCGTCTTGTCCTTGACGTCATATCAACAATACGTTGTTATCACAACAGACGTTTAACTCAACAGACGTGTATCTCAGCAGACGTTTATTACAACGGGTGTTTATCTCAACAGACGTTTATCACAACATATGTTTATCACAACAGACGCTTTATCTCTATGGACGATTTGTCTCAACGGACTGTTGTCTCAACAGACATGTTGTCTCCACTGGATGTTGGTTGTCTTATTGTGACATATTTATCTCATCCTGATGCCTTATTTTCTTATGAAATTTTTATAACATTATGATGTTTTGTCCCATCATATGTTATTTGGTGATGTTATCATATCATCATAACATATGGGTATATTTTTCAAGAATATAGCGGTTGTTTTTTTGTTTTTTTGTTTCACATCACCAGAGAGCTAGATGATGGGTTTTTGGCTTTTTTCGTCTTCATCCCAACCTAACACTTTGCGTACTGGCTTGACTGCTGAAGACAGGTGAGTTGTTGGTACCATGAACATCTATCATGGGACGGGTTGTTTCCCTCCTTGTGACTGATGATTGAATGGTCGCCTTTGAGAAAGCTAAAGAGTGGATCCTCGTTATTTTTTATCGACCTCCAAACCTCATCCACGTCAGAGAGTCTCGCCTAAGAAGCTAAGTACTTGCAAAATTGTGAGTTAGAACATACACATACACTTTATGAATTCCAACACTGGTTATTCCGAAGGAACCATCTTCAATTCACCCAGGAGAATTTACCATGTTCCCATATGGTAATTGGAGAAGATTGATGTTCCAGCAGAATTATTACAGGAACTATTTCTGATGCCTACTGGCAATGGACCTATTAACATTATTATTAGAAGCAACTAGACAGTGGACCAACAATTTTCCCAAGAGATATTGAACTCTTTGTTTGAGTTATATTGGACAATATAGACACTGATTTGATTAAGAACATGATTTTTGGTGATTGATTACGGGAATGATTTTTTTTCATGTGGGGTGGCACCATGTTGGTTATATATTTGTTTGTTTGTTTGTTTGTTTGTTTGTTTGTTTGTTTGTTTGTTTTTTCATCATCAAAAGATCATTGATATTCCAGCACCCCAGAAAGTTATTTCAATAGATTTGTTAGATGAATTATGAGTTTGAGTACATTTACTTGTTGATTATGTTCAGCATTGTTGGTAGTTGCAATTTGTTACAACATACACCTAGTAATATTTCTTTGAGTGAGCTTCCAGTGGCTAGGGGAATTCAGGGAGACAAACTTCTTTTATAGAGTGAGTAAACTCCTCTTTGTCTCGGTAACTTCCTAAGACTCACGACGCCTTGTAATAGGAAAGTTCATTTTCTATTCGTATCTGTAGAGTGGAGATATGTTACTTAATTATCTTCATGCCACTCGGAAGGGGGGAGGGGTGTGTTCGTGAGACATTTTCTGGCTTTCTTATATATGTCATTTTGTTTATATTTAACCCGGCCCCTTGCGGTCTTGGTTTTTCTTCACGCCACAATGGGTTACACCCGTGTGTCGTGATGTTCACCCGTCGACTAACTAAGTAAGCAGTCATTACACAAACAATTAGGGAATCTTGCTGCATTTGACGTCTGGAGGTCTTGTTGTATTGTGTAAATGTAAAGGACAACAAGTAACGCACCTTGTAAAAACACTGTTCTGAACGAAATAAAAACCACATTGAAAAGAAAGACATATAATTAGAATGCCAGATTCTCTTTCAGGAGACCCGGGTTCGAATCCTCGGAAAGGTATGGGATTTTTTTTCTGTCGGGGGCAAAAAGTAAATTCTAACCTGCACAGTTCGCAGCGACTGCACTAGCCAGGCGGCCTTAATTCCTCAGTCCCCTCCCCACTCCCACCTCCTCCCCCATACACCGCAAGATACTATATTGGCTGTAAAAGACAGTGTATAATTTAAATATACAAAGGGACATAACAACCTAAGTTTGTTTCAAGGGACATTACTAAACGTATATGACTATTATGTAATTTAAACAGCTGTAGCATTTATCTTAATCTTTAATTAAAAAAATATTTTTTAATTACTTAGCCATTAATGAGTGTCTATAAACAAAGTGATAATAACTTTGAAACTTATTCAAACCTTTTTGTAAAATATGATGACTTCATCTTTATGTGTGAAATTTTCAGACTTGTTTTACATTTCTTTTCGATATTACATATGTTGTTTTTATCCTTTCAATAGTAGATCGACTTCGTCTGTTGTAATAAAGAATTTTTTACTCGGTCTGTTTAACAGGCCATTAATAACGCTAGTTGCATATATATATATATACGGGACGTCGCAGTCCGCCCCAACATTTTTTGGTTGTTTATATGTAGGCAAGTATATGTTCAGTAGTTTGCCATTGCTTTCTGAACGACCAGCACCCATACCAATTCGTAAATAAACCAAGGCGTTCTGTTGCCAAATCGACCGCAGCTGTGTTTCGAACGTGGGTATGTTGGATTGCGATCTGCGTCCCATAACACATTCGCCACGGGACAGTAACAGACCACATACCTGTTACGAAAAGCCCAATACCCACACACATATTTTCACACATTTCTTTTTTTTTTTGCATACACCCTATACTTCTTTCAATCTCGCAATGTGAAGAATTTGATATATCGGTAGGTTTTATCTACTGTCATATCTCTATACTGTACAGGTGCACAGAAACGTCCATCGCTGGGGAACTCTAAACTGTACAGGTGCACAGAAACGTTGCAAGATTCGGTGGTATATAGCAGAACATGTTCATATTAACTGACATAGAGAGAATGTATGTACAGTACTTGTATTATTTATTTATTTGCCATCGTTCGCTTTGAACTCAAGCGTAGTCCATACACTACTTCCAGTAATGCTGGACTGAATTTTGTGTGTGGATTAGCTTTCCTTATTAACATTGTCCCTCGCCATGAGGCGAACCCACTCTGACTTCAGAGGTACAGTAATTGTATGTCCCAGCAGCCTTTGTACAGTTTTCAAATGTAATCATTCCTGATATATAAATACTACAAATTCTCAATTAACTCTTTTGTCTCTGGAGGTCACATTAGCTACCCAGTAGAGAAAAAAACAACAACAGTACAATCACAAATGTATTACTTTCACTGGGAGATAAAGTAGAAATTCTGAGAGAATATATCTTTCCAGGGTCATTATTATCTGGCAGGTTCAGGACCAACTCATCGCTAAAAATGAAGGTCAGTGTGTGACTGTAAGACCGAACCCGAAGAGCAAGGAGGAGGAAAATATAAGCAGTCCTGTTTAGGACTAACTTGAGAGAGAGCAAAGATAATCAAAATTTAAAACAACGTATTGCATTATTGAATGTAAAAACAGAAGCCTTGAACAATAAGTTGCACGATTTATTGCCTGGCATATTTCACTGCATCTCATCAGGTACATACTGCACAGTTAGGCTACATATCATGTGAAGTGAATAATATAAGCCTAAACAATTAAAACACAGTCACAGATAATATTCGAATGCGGAACATCTGTTATCCCCATGTTCATTTCAAATTTAGAATGAACTCTTTCAGTTTACACAACACCGGCTGCAACCACCTAACTGCTAATGCCTCACTATATTTGAGCAATCGTTTATTGTTCGTCGAATACAGTATACAAAACGCTTTTTCTTTGTTGACGCTGTAACCGTATTTTATTAGCAGTTGAGAAATTGGCGATAATGATGATAGCCCTTCGATCGCACTGGGATTCCTGAAAACTGATGAACTCTTTTTTCCGCCCACACTGGTATATGTTTGGCTACCTATGTCAGTTGCTTGGCACTCGCACTAATGGCACTCACAAACATATTGTTTGTGGCTTGTATATTTATAATCAAAGTTCACCACACACAAAAACTAACCTTAGTTATAATCTACACTGTAGAAGCAGATTGAACAAGGCCAAATTGTTTTCGTAAATACTGAACCGAACGCGGTACAGATGTGAACCATGGCAAGAGCCATTTTGCAATCTTTAATAGAAAATGGGGCTTTTGAACTTATGCTACAGAAAAATTCTTAGCATACTGTGAACAAAGAAGAAGAAAAGTACTTGACATACTACAAGCTTGAACATTGACGGAAACCAGGTCATAGACAACAGCTTGTGTTGGAAATTGAAATACTTTGTCCATATTAAATATCACTGTGGTTTGGAAAGAACAGTGATGGAAGGCTTGGTTGCTGGAAGAAGCATCAGCGGCCTACCTGTATAACGTTGGATTAGGACATTGGAAATGCTTGAGGCAGGAGAACTGTAAAGGATCCAGAATCTTTTCAACGGGCGACGTTCTGCACACGGCTTGCTACATGATTAATTACTTTCACAGGAGTCAAATATACACAACTTGTAAAAAAATACACGTCTGGCCAGATTTATTTAGTATGCCTGACTAAACGTAAAGTACAATCACATATGATATGATGATTGGTGCACATGACAACTGGCCATTCTCCCATGGTGCATTGCCTGAAACAGAAAGTCAAGTGGCCAAGGAAGGCTTACTTATTGAAATTGGAAGTGTTGATTGTTATTCTGTAACTCATTTCCACAATCCAGAAACACACATTTTTTTGTGCTTGCTTACTTTAATCTCAAGCCTAGTCTATACACGTGCTACTACTTCTAGTCGCACTGAACTGATCTTTGCGTGTGGATTAGCTTTCCCTATTACCAGTGTCCCTCGCCATCAGGCAAACGAACTTGCCGTAAAATTTTCCAAGAAATCACAAACAACCAAAAAATGCTGGCGCTGACTGCGACATCCTGTTATAGATATGCAACTAACATTTTGTTTTTATTCTAATCCAGGATGATTTTAATTGTTTTAGCTTTGCCGTGACAACATATAATATTATAACTAACTATATTTAATGGCAGTGTACGTATACCCTTACATGCACTGGAGATATGACACAGCTACAATTGTTGAAAATAATCAGTGCATCTATTATTGAAAAATTTATGTTAAATAGGGCAAAAGTAGTCCTGTAGTTGTGAAGAGTTAGGCTTTACACATTCTGAACCACAATAATGAAGTGAAGTGACCAGTTGCCTTTCTTGCCATGCCTCCTTCCCAGGCACTTCCCTGAAATGTCTGATAGTGTTATGAGGCTGGGTTGACTGCGGAGCAGTGACAGTTACAGCAGTTGAGATGTGAAGTTTTAGGTCATAGAACAATAGTTCTCAACCTTTTTTGGCCCATGCACCCAGTCACCATATGTCAGAATGTCATCCCCCCCCCCCCTTTCCAGCGAATGATAGAAGAAGAATCCCCCCCCCCCTTTTCAAAAATTTTCAGCCTCAAAAAGTGCATTTTTTATATTCACAATATTTTATTAACACACCAGATAAATCATATTACATTAAACAAACAATTAAAACGTCAAAGAATTGTCAACTTAATACACGACACCAGAAAGCCAGGAAACTCTGCTCCATTAAACAAAACGCTGAATAGAAAACCAGGATATTGTGCCTGAAGCCATTTTGAGTCTGCCAATCTGTGGTCTTAACACCCCCCCCCCCCCCCCCCCCCCCCAAATCCAACCCTAAAATCCCTCTCTGGTGGAGAATTCCCCATCGTTGAGAACCACCGCTATAGCACATTCTGAACTGTAACAATGAGGTGGAGTGACCAGTTGTCTTCCTTGCCAGGCACTTCCCTGAAATGTCTGAACATGTTATGGGCAGGGTTGACTGTGGAGCTGTGACAGTTACTGCAGTTGAGATGTGAAGATTTAGGCCATAGCACTTTCTGAACTGTAATAATGAGGTGGAGTGACCAATTACCTTTCTTGCCACGTTTCCTTCCCAGAAATGTCTGAACATGTTATGGGCTGGGTTGACTGTGGAGCTATGTAATGTGAAGATTTAGGCCATAGCTGTAATAATGAGGTGGAGTGACCAGTTGCCTTTCTTGCCACGTTTCCTTCCCAGAAATGTCTGAACATGTTATGGGCTGGGTTGACTGTGAAGCTATGTAATGTGAAGATTTAGGCCATAGCACTTTCTGAATCGCTTGGTCTGTGGTGAGGTTTTTTTTTTTTTTTGCATATCCTTTTTACAGGACATCGCTGTCAAAACCAGCATTTTACTGCTTCTGTTGATGTCTTGGCAAGCTTACGTTCAGTAGTTGCCATTGCTTTCTGAACTATCAGCTGCCATACCAACTTGTTAAAACCCAGCGCAACACGGTCTGGTGAAAGGGTTAACGGACACAATTTGTAAATCCACATACCACGTTCAAAACGCAGCTGCAACCGATTTGGAAGCAGACCACATTGCATTGGTTTCCATACAGAGGTATGAGTGCTGGTCATTCAGAAAGCAATGGACTACTACTGAATGTGGGCTGGTCAAGAAATCACATGCAGCCAAGGAGTTCTGGGGTTGACAGTGACGGCCTGTGGGGGATATGCAACTAACATACTGAACTGTAACAGTGAGGTGGAGTCGGTAATTTCTTACAATTGTATGAGGCTGGTTTGACTGCAGAGCTGGTAGGTGAAAACTCCTGCTATGGATTGAACCTTTACCACTGTCCTAACAGCAAGCACACTAACCACTGTGCCATAATTGCTCTTGAAAAATATTTATAATTTTTTTTTAAATTCGGTAGTTATATGAGTGTGACATAGGGGCCAGTACTAGTAATTGTGATGACGGAGTTGGTATATGCCTGGAAAGAGAGGAAGGTAAAAGAGAAGATGGGTGCAGGATGTGGTGGATGATCTCCAGATGGGTGTATCGGACGTGGGACATCTTGCTTATGATCAAGAGGTGTTTTGGAAGGTTGTTATGGGAGAGAGGTTCTGCAAAGGACATACTAATGAATGAGTTACGATAGTAAATTTCTCATTAGTTTTCAGACTTGAGTCCATTCACCGAAAGCACATTGCTGTCATCAACATTTGTCATTGAAACCAAGTGATGGAACTAAAAAAATACAATTGTTATATCCTCACAAATTTTTAAAAAAAAACAGTTTAAGAGAACTACAATTATGGTTTCATATGTTTATTGAAAATGTGTAATATGTATACATGATTATCAAGTGCCTTGCCAGCTGGCATTGGGTATGATGCCTATCCATAGCTCTTACTTTGAAGCACTGTAGTATACACATTCAGGTGCTGATGTTTGTTCACATCATGATACAGAGCTGTCCGCGATTCCTTCTCAATCTTCCTCTGTTTGCTTCCGCATTAATCTTGCCAGGTGATCAATATATTCCAGTTGATCTCTTCTTATAATGTGCCAGAAATGTTGATTGTCTCTTTCTGATGTCTGATAAATTTTCCTTGTGTCTTTATTCTATTTCTGCCATTTGTTGCCCTCAGCCAACTCACGCCAAGCGGTCCTATTTGTTTCTGGCTCCTGCAGCTGCCTCTGTGTCTTCCGGACATTGATTTGTCTCTAATTATTTTCTCTGTGTGCATGCTTCAATTAAAAAACCGGAGATAGGGAGCATTAGATTGTTTCCCCAGGACATGCTGGTGTGTTGGCAAACTAGCGGACGGACAGACTGGCCGGGTCTGCACCGCTGGGTGGGGTATTGGTACAAGATAAGGCAGATGTGGTCTGGGCTCTTTGGAATTATGTGTATAGAGTGGAGGAACAGATAAATCATTTTAGCCTGGAGATGCTCTGGTGCAGAACGGAGTGACCAGAGGATCTGGCCGACACTCAGTACTTATAGGAAAGGCCAGATGGACATATCTGACTGCTACTGGTACCATCAGTTTTAGGACTCTTTGCTGGTTGTTGAAGATCGAGACAACATGCACATGGGAATGTCCCAAGTGCTGATATGTCAGTTCTTGACTCAACTCAATTCTGTCATTTGCCCTGTAGGTTCCATCAAAGTACTTACTAGTTATACCATCATCAAGTTCCTCAGTGTGTACGTCCTGTCCAGCACTAGTGCTTTTCCTCACCTGCTTTGCTGGAATCTATCTAGTTCTGTCCTCTAGCTCCACATTAGTGATTCTGTCACACCATTTTAGTCTATTATTCTTGAGCATGTCACCCACTAACCGAGAGAAAGACAGCTAGTCCTCCGTGCATTCAGGCCAACAAAATGCCATGGTCCTAATAGACTCATAGCAGATTCCTGCTGCAAGAATTATTATTATTATTATTCAAGTCCTATTCTGCGCAGGCAACAGTTGATGGATGTTTGTATTGTATTGGTAACTGTTTTTATTCATTCTCCCTGTTTCTGACCAACTCAGAAGTGCTGATTTAACTTTGTTTGTCTTTATCTCAATCAAAGTATTTTGATTGATCAATATAGTTGCTCATGAGAGTGCGGGGAAGGGGGAGGGAGACGGATGCATGGCAGGTTTAGCCACATGGCGTGGCCGAGATGGGAGCACAGACTTGATCCGATATCATGATCACGTCAGATGGTGAACTATACATGTCCACATCTATTGGCATGGCAATTTATGCTAATCTGGGTAGGCCAGATAAGCTCTTGCACTTCCATTCCTTGCTGTTCTGGTTGCAGATCCAAAGTACATATTTAAATCCTTGCATCTCTATTGTAATGTTATTAAGTTATTTCACATGCTGCCTTTTAACTCTTCCATGGGTGAGTATGAAATCAGCAGGTGGTGATTTGGAAGCAGATTATTAGTCATGGTTCCAACTTCACAGCAATCAGTCACCCCATAATGCTCAGTTCCTGTGCCAGTGAATATCACACAAATTGCTCCTCATTGTCCTATCTAAAAAGTGAAACAGGCAGCAGTCCCGACAAACCAACAGCACACACAGACATACATGGATAAGGCGGCTACCATGATTCCTTTGCCTGACATTTCCCTGCATATCATCAGTCACACACTGCAGAGTTCTAGGTCTCATTTGAGATAGGAATATAAGGGCACAAGAAGAAGAGGACTCGGTAGAAACTGCATATCCATAATATCTTTAGAAGCATTAAGTTTTTTATCACTGTCTTGAAAGCAGAAACTATGTGTAACATTATTTTGAGCCTTCAGGAATTTTGCTGTTTTGTTAATTGTGCAAGATTCACAGCCTTATATATATATATTTTTTTTTTCCGCTCATTTTGAACTCGAGCGTAGTCCATAAATGTGCTATTACTTCTAGTAGCACTGGACTGATTTTTGCATGTGGATTAGCTTTCCCTGTTACTAGTTTCTCTTGCTTAAGGTAAACCTGCTCCGACTCCGAGGTTCTTGTAATTTACGTCCCCAAGTCAAGGACGAGAAGTCAATATTTTAGTCCAACTGACCGTAGTAGCGATCAAACCTGCTACCTCAGCATCAGCTCATCAAATGTTTAAGAGCAAGAGTTCTCATCCATTTGGCCACGCTGGCCTTTACGGCTTGTATTGAAGCTGGTTTTATGAAACATCAAAACTTCCTTTTCCTAACTTCTTATAAGGACTTGTTGCACAGGATGTACTTTATATGCTCATATCGCTTGAAGATATATGGGTGTATTTTTACTGTGCAGTGTTTGAAATATTGCCGGTCCAAGTTTTATATTAACCATCTGTAAAATTCATGCAACATAACAGGTAAATACAAAACTTGGACCGGCAATATTTTAAAACACTGCACAGCCATTAAAAATACACCCTGTACGAAAACTACAACAGCACATGTGGGCCACCCTTTATCATCATGATGTGCCATGTTCAGCGACGAAGGTAATCAAACATTTGTCTGGATAGGTTTGACCACTGATCGCCTTCCATTTCACATTGCCAACACATCACACATGTTCCTCCTCTGTCGACCTCTTTCTCAAACACCCTCAACCTGTCCAGGTGTATGTCACAACTTTGTCCACAACCTATGATCTCCTAGTGGACTTTGTTAGTTAATATAATGCCATTAATGTTTTTGTAACAAGAATTGCTTTTAACTAATGATAGGCTTAACAGGACTAGCATGACCGTGTGTGAAGTTGATGTGAATTTAGCACTGAAATGTCATATCAGTTCTAGAGTCTGTGTGAAGTTTAAGTGAATTTAGCACTGAAATACCATGTCGGTTCTAGAGCCTGATACCTCGGTTATTGAAAATGTACAGGGGTCAACAATAAATGAACTATTTATATGACACTTGTGTTATATTTTTGTTAATTTGGTACACACAAAGAGATTCAGGACATACATAAAGATTCATTACATAAAGAGAGATGTGGGACATACACAGAGATTCAATGCATACAGAGAGATTCAGCACACACACAGAGATCCAGGACATACACAGAGATTCAGTACACAGAGAGATTCAGGACACCGAGATTCAGTACAGAGAGAGAGATTCAGAACACTCAGAGAGATTCAGGACAGACAGAGATTCAGTACACAGAGAGAAAGAGATTCAGGACATAGATTCAGTACATAACAGAGATTCAGTACATACAGAGAGACTCAGTACATACAGAGAAATTTAGTACATAAAGAGAGATACAGGACATGGTATTTGTCCTTTAAAAATGATGATGTCCATTCATTTCATCTTAATGGGGTTGAAAGTTTGGAGCCGTTCTAAGATGACTGGTAACGCTTATTTTGGCTCGAAATATTCTTTGACAATGTGGACAAGGAATGCTTGATGTTCGAGGAGGAGGATATCCTGCTGTGGTTTTTTTTTTTTTTTTTGTCCAGCCTTTTTTCACAGCTCTTGCAGTCCAGGTTCCAAGTGCCGTGATGAATTTGAAAATCTTTTAGTGAGATCTGCAGTGTCATTAAAGCGTTTCCTCTGGCCGCTTTGGGAGCGTTTACAACAGCGCAGCTCAGAGTAACAAGTTTTTTTAGGGAGCGTTGTGATCTGCAGGACAGAGAGATTCAGTACACAGAGACATTCAGTACATAGAGACATTCAGTACATACAGAGATTCAGTACATACAGAGAGATTAAGGACATAAAGAAATTCAGTACACAGAGAGATTAAGTACATACAAAGAGATTAAGGACATACAGAAACTAAGTACACAGATTCAGGAAATGCAGTGAGATTCAGCACATTCAGAGAGATTTGGTACATACATTGAAATTCAGGACGTACAGAGAGATTCAGTACATACAGTGAAATTCAGTACATACACAGAGAGAGATTCAGGACATACACAGAGATTCAGTACAAACAGAGATTCGTGACATACAGAGATTCATTACATACAGATAGATTCAGTACAAACAGAGATTCATGACATACAGAGATTCAGTACAAAAAGAGATTCATGACATACAGAGATTCAGTACAAACAGAGGTTCATGACATACAGAGATTCAGTACAAACAGAGGTTCATGACATACAGAAATTCAGTACATACATATAGATTTAGTACAAACAGAGATTCAGTACAAACAGAGATTCGTGGCATACGGAGATTCAGTACAAACAGAGATTCGTGACATACAGAGATTCAGTACAGAGATTCAGTACAAACAGAGAGATTCAACCATTACAGGGTTAACAATTACAAGTCATTATCACTCAGCGGGTACGTTGCCAAATGCCACTCACATGCCGAAAATTGTCTCGATCTTTTACCAGTTCTCTTGCCACTTGCAGCTGCTGATGTGAAGGGGTGGGGGACAGTGAGATTGATGGATTTACCGCATGCTGTTGCCGAGTTCGGAGCACAGACCTGATCCAAGATTGTAATCACGTCAGAAGATGGGACGCAGAGGTGTTTCCAAGGCACCAGGGCCAGGTTTTATACTGGCAAGACCTACTAACAAATCCTAGTTGCGCGTCCTGGGCAACAGGTCCCTTTGGGGTCCTGGCTAACGTAGTAGGATCGCTGATTCTTCCGAAGTCGGAGAGTATCTGCCTGCACGGCGAGGCACTACCAGTCTGCACACCAATAAGCCAGACATGGGACAACGGATACTCACGCAAACCTCAGTCCGGTTTGACACAATAGTGTCTGCCCAGGATGTCCCACAGACTAATGTCTGCCCAGGATGTCCTACATATTAGTGTCTACCAAAGATGCCCTACTGGCCAGTGTCTGACCAGGTTGTCTTACACACTAGCATCTGCCCAGAATGTCCTACAAACTAGCATCTGCCCAGAATGTCCTACAAACTAGCATCTGCCTAGAATGTCCTACAAACTAGCATCTGCCTAGAATGTCCTACAAACTAGCATCTGCCCAGAATATCCTACAAACTATCATCTGTCCAGAATGTCCCACATATTAATGTCTGCCCAGGATGTTTCACAAACAAGTGTCTGCCCAGGATTTCCCCAAGTGAAGATTAATGAATGTCTTAGTTATTGTGAGCCATGAACCCACAGGGGGTGTAAATTGCAAAGAGTAGCCTTTAAGGACACTGCCCTGGCAAAAGAGTTAGGAAAGCCAACCTACCTATGGGTAGATGGCGCTGTGGCCTTGGATAGAACCTTGACTAAGGGAAGCAATTATGACACAATCCATGCTGAAATCAGACATGCTGACTTTTGAGATGCATGATTAAGTGCGACACACTCACTTCAATAGAGGAATGAAGCAGAAGACAAATTCATCTGATCAAGACAAGCAAGATACTTCACTGGAAAGCTTGGACATTAGTAACAAGTAGTTCATTCATCATGTGCCATGCCGATAAGCGTGGGTGGTCATGTTTCGCTATCTCACTCGATCACAAGAATCGTGGATTAGCTCAGTGATTTTGTCTCGACCAAGCCATATGGCCTAGCCATCCAGGTATTTACTTCTCTGCCTTCCCCTTGTTTTCTTACCTTCAATCCTGCCAGTTGTCACCAAGTTCTCTGATTAATTTATTCTCATATCGTGACCAAAAATTTTTGACTGTCTACGTCTAATTTCTCTAATCAGTGTACAATTTTCATGTTTCTTGCAGGACTTGGTCATTCGTTTTTCTGTCAGTCCATGGTATTCTTTGCATTTTCCTCAGAAACCACATTTCCACAGCCATCAGACGTTTTTCAGCTTGTCTGCTCATTGTCCACGCCTCACATCCATACAAAAGTACAGTTTCTATGTAGCACCTCAACACTCTTTTTCTCGTTGCAAATGACGTTTTTTTTTTAATTGGTCAGCATGTTTTCCATCTTGCAAAAGGCTACCTTTGCCATTGCGATTGCGATTCTTGTTCTAATCTTAGTTTAGTTTAGTCGACGGATCAACATCATGGCACACGGGTGTAACCCATAAGTGCTCCGTTCTTCTCCTAACTCAAGCCTGAGTCCGGAGAAACTCAGCTCAGTGCACGAACTCCGTAGCACAGGCGAGGATCCTGAAATACTTTGGGTAGATTTTTAACTAGAAATTTTGCCCGGGCAGCGCCGTTAGGCTACTCTTTTTCGATTTCCAACTGCCCAGGGATTTTTTACGTGCGCAACAATACACACACACGGGCGTCCGAACTCACTACCCAGAGACCCGGGGAAATTTTATTACTAGAAGTCCACGTGAAAAAAAAACCTGGTCCTCACCGGGGGTTGAACCAGGGACCTCCAGCACTCGAGGCGGAAACAATACCTCGAGACCATAAATCTCTTCAAGGTAACTCCCATTGGATGTTGTGACTTCTCTAATCTTTTCGAGACACCTCCGATTAGATGTATTTACTGTTCCGCAATAATTGTAGTCTTTTTCTTAATGAACGAATCACCCCCCCCCCCCCCCCCCCCCCCCCCAAAAAAAAAAAAAAAAAAATAACAGTCTTTTTTATTGCTAGTCTACATGAGATTCTCCCTCCCCTACTCTGTTTGAGAAACAGTTTTATTGTGTTTTATGTTATTCTCCAAATTCTTATTCTAACCCAGTGGTTCTCAACCGGTGGGGAATTCCCCCCAACCTCCCCCCCCCACCCCCACCCCCAGGGGGGAATTTCATGGTTTCCAGGGGGGGAATTTCAAGATCGTGTTAATACAAGTACCGATTACTTGACATAGTTTTTCCCTTCATACTTTACAGTTATGTATGTCTCGTCCTTCTAAAATTCATTTTATAAAGTAAGTAGACCCACAAATCATGTTTTATGTGGATGTCTAGACTTGTTTTAGTATATGCTATTACATTTGCCTTCCACTTTTATAGTTCCCCGCGATGGACATTTCTGTGCACCTGTACAGTTTAGAGTTCCCCAGCAATGGGCATTGCTGTGCACCTGTACATTTTAGAGTTCCCCAGCGATGGACATTGCTGTGCACCTGCTCATTTTAAAGAAGAAAAGACTTGGACAATGACTAGACGAATGAACATAACATTTTCCCTCTTTCTCTCCCCAGCTTGATGGTCTTACAACAGATTGCAGCGTCTCACAGATAGACGGAGGCTTTGACTATGCCGAAGACTCAATCCTGCCCTAGCAGGACTCACTTCGTCCGACACATCCACCTTCTCTCATTCTTCTGTTCTCATCATCTAGCAATAAAAATCATAAACTGAGCAGACAAAACCAGATTCTCATTTTTCAGTTTCGAACAGGACAATGGAAGAATCTGAATCTATCTCGACATCATCATTACCTGACATTTCACCTCTGTATATAGACATTGTTGTCACCTTCATGAAACCATTGACCACCATCTCTTCAAGTGCCTGCACTTTCTAATGGCAGGGGAAAGCTACCACAGCTGTCTCCAACAGTAACTAACTCACTCTCTGGATCATGGGAAGAGTTGCAGCAGACCTGCGACTTCATAAGAAAGGTGTTGGGCTGTCAAGGGTAGACAACTGTGCAGTCAAGGGTAGACAACTGTGCAGTCAAGGGTAGACAACTCTGCAGTTTTGGGACCAGTAACAATAATCATAAACAAAGAAATTTCATTTGTCATCACCATAACGTGCCACACAAAGTGATATAGCATTTGTGAATCTCCACAAATCTCTGGCCTTAGTGTTGTGGATCGGGGCTACTGATGATATTAATATTACTCCATGCCGTCAGCTTGGACCATCAAACTTCATATTTAATCATATATATATAATATATAAAAGCAATAACTCGCTTTTAATTTTACAGCGCAAACCACTTAAGGCGATCTCAGATGTGGTGAATTTGTTGTGAAGAACAATATTGTATTGTTCGTTGTAAATGCATTACTATAAGCTTGAACTCTTATAAGAGGAATTTCTGAATTTCTTGGGTCCCAGCTGAGTTCGCCGTATCAGGTCTACGTTGTGTAACCAAAGAATACTGTTTGTCTCTTTCTGTTATGTGTGTATAATGTTCTACTTTTGTTAGCCTCGTCCTGGCAATCTTTAGTTACTCCGGCCATCTATGATTTGTACAATATTTATCTGAGAAACCACATCTCATTCACATTGCAAGATTCAGTGATATATAGCCGAACATATTCATATTAACTTGAATAGAGAGAATGTATGTACAATACTTGTATGTCTCAGCAGTCTTAGTACAGTTTTCAAATGTAATCATTCCTGATATATAAACATTACACATTCTCAATCAATGAGGAGTGGCTGGACGAGTGGCTAGAACGCCGGATTCTCCTTCGGGAGACCCGGGTTCAAATCCTCAGTAAGGTGTGGGATCTTTTTTTTTTTACTTTCACTGGGAGATAGAGTGGAAATTCTGAGAAATACATCTTTCCAGTTGTGGCACAAAATATGTGGTGACCTAACACTTCACACCCAAGCAGCAGCATCTCCTATGAGAAACCGTAACTCTTGTATACATCTCTTGAGTTTCAATTTAATTTACTAATCAGCAGATATGAATCTAAATGTGAACCTCTAAAAGCGTTTTTTTTTTTTTTCATGATATAAATTTCTTGTGTGAATTGGAAAAGACAGCAGGGTTGTGGGGGAAATGAAATATTATAAAGTCATCATTTTGGGATTGTGTAAAACAAGTTAGAATGGAGCAGACTGTTGAGGATTTATATTTCTTGCTAAAACAAATTTGATTTTCTGTATTGTGTGTTGATAGCTATTTTGTTGTTTTTTTTTCGCGTTTCCATCCTGTTTCAGGATATTGCGGTCAACACCAGCATCTTTCAGCTGTATGTTGATTCCTAGGCTAGATTACGCTCATCAGAACGCCACGACTTTCACAACCCCCCCCCCCCCCCCCCCCCCCTGCAGATGGTACTTTGTAACGAAGGAACATTCTATACCTATGACAGATTTGTTAACTGCACAAAAATTTATAAATATTTTTCTATTTTTATTCAAAGCCCGTTTTAACACCTATACATCTGGAACAAGACAAGCTGTAGAAGCTGCCGGATCAGCAAGGCAATGCTCTAGCTGTACGCCCGTTGGAGCTTCGATCCTAGACCAGCTGCCAACCAAGGCTTAGGGCCTGGTCTGCCCTGCCATGACATTTTGTCTTTAGGTTGCATTTCCTCGCACCAGGATAATGCTTGTACCCTCCCAATTGCGCTCTTCCGCCCGAAGCCGTTGGCACAATGTGGGGTGTCAGGTTTGGTAAGCGCCGCCCTATATTCGGCGCTAACAGAAGGTAGGTAGTACTGTCTACTGTCATACGGTAGCTCAGTCATATCTGACTAAGACCTTACATTTTGCTTCTACTTACTAAAGATGCAAACATACATACAGTAACTGCAACGTTCAGAACCACAACATTGAAAGTAAACATCAATGTAATCTTTAAAAGTCGACAGGGTCGACTTCATTTCACCGGGTTTCTATCCCATATGGCTCAGTCTCTTTCCGTAGTACAGAGAACAAGCTCTATAGCTCCAGCGATGACCCTCAGGACTCTCCTGTTGTAACTGGTGCATTGGTTTTATAGCCTGCGACTCAAATTTTGTCCTAGCCCCAAGCACCCATTGAAGCAGGCAGGCTGTGGCGGATCAGCACCCAACTGGCCGGGGACTGCCCAGCTTGAGGCGGGCGGTAGCTAATCAGTGACACCTGTAGGTGTCTCCCACGTTCAGAGGTAACGCATGGCGCCCCATGTCTACGCCAATTGATAGGGACTTATAACCCGTAACAGTCACCTCTCGCTTTGATTCTGAGACCAGTTAGGACCAGGGATGGAGTTATTGCCTCTCCATAGCACAAAGCCTGGGCTAAAATATAGAGACCATGTGTTGCCCATGCAGCATGATCCCTCTCTCGGCCTGCCTAGTTCACTCCAGAGGAAAGGTGACACCAATACGTCTGGAACAAGACAAGCTGCAGAAGCTGCCAGATCAGCAAAGCAATGCTCTGACTGTCCGCCTGTCAGAGCTTCGATCATAGACCAGCCGCCAATCAAGGCTTAGGGCCTGGTCTGCCCTGCCATGACATTTTGTCTTTAGGTTGCATTTCCTCGCACCAGAAGCTTGTACCCTCCCAATTGCGTTCTTCACAATGTGGGGTGTCGGGTTTGGTAAGCGCCACCCAACGTTCGGCGCTAACAGAAACCAGGTAGTACCGTCTACTGTTATACGGTAGCTCAGTCATATCTGACTAAGACCTGACACAAAGTTGGGAATATAAAATGTGTCTATTCTCAGTAAGAAGCAGTGATTATCACCAAAGAAACAAGTTAATAGAACAAAGAAGAAAATTAGAGCAAACAGTGAAGGAACCATTCAAACACAACACGAGAAAACTCACAAGTGTGATCAGGTACACGAAACTGTTTGCAATTAATGAATGTAACATGCACTATTGACGAACGATGCCAGCACTCTTATGAAGGCCCTCTTCACGCACAAACTATTCAAACGCACAATCTGGCTAGATTACGCAAAGCAGAAACTGGCTAAGTGACGTACAAACTATTAAAATGACGCAGAAACTGGCTAGATTACGCAGAAACTGGATAAGTGAAGCACAAACAAGTTCCTATAACCCATAAACTGGCTATATGATACAAAAACTGGGTAGGTGACGCACAAACTGACTAGATGATCCAGAAACTAGCCAGGTGATGCACCTACTATTGATATGACACAGAAACTGGCAAAGTGACGCACAAACTATTCACATGACGCACAATCTGGTTAGATGACGCACAAACTATACACATGACGCACAAACTATTCACATGACGCACAATCTGGTTAGATGACGCACAAACTATACACATGACGCACAAACTATTCACATGACGCACAATCTGGTTAGATGACGCACAAACTATACACATGACGCACAAACTATTCACATGACGCACAATCTGGTTAGATGACGCACAAACTATACACATGACGCACAAACTATTCACATGACGCACAATCTGGCTAGATGACGCACAAACTATACACATGACGCACAAACTATTCACATGACGCACAATCTGGCTAGATGACGCACAAACTATACACATGACGCACAAACTATTCACATGACGCACAATCTGGCTAGATGACCCAGAAACTGGGTAGATGACGCAGAAACTGGCTGAGTGACACCCACGCTTTTCATATGACGCACAATCTGGCTAGATGGTGCTGAATCAGCTTACGCACTCCCCAGATGTTGTACATGCTGCCTACCCTAAATAACAAACTGTCTAAATATTGTAACACGGTCTAGAAGTTGTGCACACTCCGTAGATGTGCAACCTAACCAGTACCATGCACTGTCTACCCCCCAAATGATGAACAAACTAGCCGAGCAATGTACGACAATGTACAAACTCCACACTAAATTGCCCTATTTTACCCATTAATTCATGACCAATATTCTATGGCAGTCGCGGCTGCAGAAACGGCAAGACAAACGAGCACTCCAGCCTACTAAACACATTTATCAGGGGCAGTAATAAATACGATTTTTATCTCCCTTTGGATTTCAGGTTTCGCTTCTCTCACCCCAGAATAATTTCGGAATTAATACAGATTGATTTGATGTCATCTTAATTTGTGTTAAGCTGAATTGATATCTATCTAATTATTATATCTTTCGGTTTTCCTGAAATTGTTATCAAGCGTATAAATAAGAGCAAACATCCCTTGATTTAATTATCTCCCATTGTATGAACACCCCCCCCCCCCACCCCGAAGTGTCTCCACCTTGCCGTTGTAGAGGGGCTTGCGTGTCCCAATGACCCCAAGAGCTAAGTCGGACAGATCTTGGCGTAGGGACCAGACCAAGAGAGACACGACCTGCTGAGTATAGCAGTCAAAGTCTAAATCAGGCGCACGATGCCACTAATTTTTGCTCCAGACACATACTCTAAGGTTCTCAGCTGAGGGATATGGCTGAACGCCTCTAAGCCATTAACCTTCTGATGTGAGAGCCGGGCCGATATTCACCTACCTCAAAATGGAGATCAAATGCTGATCACGCTACACGCTTAGTCCAGATATTGTTCGAAGGATTTCAGCTGGGGGTGATGAGGGATACCCGGATGAGAGGGCCTGGCCGTTACTCGTTCTCTGCTACATGGAGGTAAGATGCTGAGCCGGCAGCACATGTAGCCTACCTCATGAGAATTGCTAATGGTGGAAAAGCGACCCAGTCGCACGAAATGACTACGATGAAAGTCTGTGTCCATACTCATAGAGTGAGCTTGGACAAAGGTGGAAAAACGTCTAACTGGCACGAAATGGAACGCTTAGTTAGCGAACTCATTACGTGCAGGTCCGAAGCGAAAGCTTGCTAAGTGGATGTCGTGTGCAGACTGGCCGTTCCTGGTTTGCATGGAGAATGACCAGTGGCGAACGAAATGCCCAATACACGAAAGTGAGGATTTAAAGCAGCCGTGAGCAGGACGTGGCGATTCCTTGGGTGAGCCCAGTCTCAGAGCACAATGTGCCAGCTCTGCAATTATGGAAAACTCCTTGGATAGTGGGCAATGCCCACGGTCTGCCCCTGCCTTCCCTTGAGGGTTGACAGTGAGTCTAATTAGACCAGCTGAGATGTGGACGACACCACAACAGAATGTCCCTCGAAATCCCCAGGAAGGTTAACCTGAATAAAAAGTGCCCGCCGAGGTCAGATGTGCAAGCCTAAGGGTGGCAAATAAAAACTGGCACAACGCAAAATCGTCCGAGTGAAATGTCCCTCATGCTCGGAACAGCACTGACTACCTAGTTTTCATAATGTCCTTCGTGACCGGAACAGCTTTGACTATCTAGTTTTTCGAACTTCCTTTGTGCATAGAACAGCTCTGACTATATTGTCTTTCAGGCACAACGAATAGCACATGTGGGATCGAAAGCTCGCTGAGTGGATACCATCTGCAGACCGATATGGTTTGTGCAGGGAGCGGCCCGTAGCTAATGAAATGCCCAATACATTGAAGTGAGGAATTAAAGCAGCCATGAGCAGGACGTAGCGATTCAAAGAGCCCAGAACCAGAGCGCTATGTTTCGGTTCTGCAAATGTGGAAGCCTCCCTAGATGGCGGATAATGTCCATGGACTGTCCCTACCTTCCCTTGAGGGTGAAGTCTTCGACCATTCTATCTTGACCAGCTAGGACGTGGGCGGCACCACAACAGTGAGAGTTCCCCAGGAATGCTAACCCGGTTTTTAAAAAAAACGCACGCAAAAGTCGGATGTGTTGGCCTAAGGGCTTCGGCCCAAGGGTGCCTAACGAGACACCGCAATTACATCTGGGGAAAAAAAACACTCCGGATGAGCGCAGAAGAAGAAGAAGAAGAAGAAGAAGAACGAACGAACGAACGAACGAACGAACGAACGAAAGTACTTTATTTTCAAAGTGTAACAAATTGGGCACGCAGGCCCGTCTTACATTCGGGAAGAAGAAGAAGAAGAACGAACGAATGTACTTTATTTTCAAAGGGTAACAAATTGGGCACGCAGGCCCGTCTTACATTCGGCCCTTCCAATCACTCATCGTTCGTTCATCAATAATGCATACTATATTCACATAGGAAAAAAACATTGTCAAATGAATGTTGTAAACATAAACAATGCATAATACCATGTTATTAGGCACATACCCCAACCATCCACCCATCCCCCATCCACTCACACATCCCCCAACCAAACACACACCCCAGGCACACATACATGCAGCCGCCCACCCATCACCCACCGACACATCCCCCACCTACACACATCTCCCCACCCACACACACATATCCTCCACTCATCCCACAACCCATCACCACTTACCCACCCACATATCCTTCACCACACACGCACAGACCCCCAACCACCAGTCAAACAAACATCCCCAAACCACACATCCCCGCCTACACACACATCACGCATCTAACCACACACACAAATAGCATCCACCCACACATCCCCCACACAACCTCCCCCCACCCACCTACCCACACATCCCACGCCATACACACACATCCCCACCCCAACCTACACTTACTCACCCTAATCACACATCCTTTAACCAACACATTCCTTAACCACACATCCCCAGCCCATATACTCACACAAACATCTCCCCATCCATGCAAACATCGCCCCACACACATCCCCACCCACCAACACATCCCCCTTCCACAAACACACACCTTCCACCCACACACACCCCCACCATCCACACACATCCCCACCCACACATCTTCCCACCCACACACACATACCCATCCATACACTCATCTCCCACATATATCCAACCACTCAGTACTCATCCCTCAACAACTCACATCCACACATCCCCCACCCACCCATCAACACATACATCTCCCATCTACCCAATTAGAAAAAGAAATAATAATAGAAGATTAAGAAGAAGAAAAAGAAGAAGAAGAATTGAAAAGCACACTTAGTGTTGTAGGAAATGATGGATAAAGAGAAAAATGAAACACTGAATAGATAAAACAGAAAGAAACACTGAATTATGACTACAAGGAAACACTGAATGAACAGTAGAAAGAAATTACAGCGATTATCTTCTCTGAATGCTAAAAAGACCAGTATTCAATTACAGTCAAACCTCGGTTTTCGTTGCCTTTGGTTTTCTTGGTTTCGGTTTTCGACGATTTTTCCCCCGCGAAAAATGGTCTCGGTTTTCGTCGAAGTGCCCACATAACCTCGCTGCTATTTTAGTGAAAACAAAGGGACCCACGCGGTCTTCTGCTCAGTTTGGCGTTGTTTTCCAGTTGTGTGAGCATCGATTGCTTATAATAAAATACGAGAGCGGGATTGCTGAAATCGGCCGCATGTACGGGAAGTCGCCATCCACGATAAGTTTCATTGTGGCGAAAGAGGAAGGAATAACAGAGGGTAATGTAGCAAAAGACATGAATGTGCTAACGAAACAGATCACAAATAATTGAAGATGTCGAACATTTATTATTAATTTTGATTAAAAAAAAATTTAGACTGCGATTCTATTTCGGAGGCAATCATATGTGAAAAGGTCAGTCTGTTGTATGCCGATCTCATTAAGAAAATGATTGGAACGAATGCTAGTGTACTTAGTGATTTAAAGGCCAGCAAATTATGGTTTGAAAAATTCAAGAGACGCACTGGCATACATTGTGTTACTAGGCACGGCGAAGGTGCGAGTTTGGACACGTCTGCGGCCAAAAAATAGTATTAAACACTATATTTATTCTCTATAAAATGTGTTTTTCATATGTGTTTTGGAGTGTCTAGAACGAATTAATTGGATGTAAATTGATTCATATGGAAATAATTGTATCGGTTTTCGTCGGTTTCGGGTTTCGTCGACTGTTTTCGGACGGATTATTTACGACAACCGAGGTTTGACTCTACTTCCTTTGCCCTCTGCTCCCTATTGAGACAGGCCGTCAGCCAACTCACTGCAAACCCTCCTATCTTGAGTTATTCCGTGCAGCTCTGTCCATGTCCTCAACCAATTCACTCCAAGCCTCCCTATCTTTAGTTATTCCGTGCAGCTATGTCCATGTCCTTCCCTCAACCAGCTCACTCCAAGCCTCCCTATTTTGAGTTATTCCGTGCATCTATGTCCATGTCCTTCCCTCAACCAGCTAATTTTCATGTTATGTTCCCTACACATTTCGTTTAGACTATTCATGTGGTCTTGTAGTTCAGCTTCTGATTTTGCTATTAGTGCTTGGTCGTCCGCAAACAGGAGTTCTCTAATGGTTAGATTTGCGGATGTTTCTTCTTCTGTGTTCTCGTCATGCGGTATTCTTGCTGTCTCTGCTTGGCTGGTTTCTTTACATATGTTGTCTATATATGTTATGAACAAGAGAGGGGACAGGACACAACCTTGTCGTACTCCAGATCTTATGGTGAAGGCTTCTGTGTGTCCTCCAGTTGCTCTATGAGAGCATATATATGAGAGGATGGCCTGCTGAAAAGGTTGGCCACACCTGGTCTAGCGGCCCTTCCTCCCCCGTACCGCCCCTCTCGCTTTCTCTATCCCCCTCTCGCTAACTCAGATCTTTCATTCTATATTTCTCTTTCTCTCTCTCTCTCCCCCCCCCCCCCCTCTCTCTCTCTCTCTCTCACTCTCTCTCTCTCTCTCTCTCTCTCTCTCTCTCTCTCTCTGAGTTCCCGTAAGCTGTTAAAATGAATGAGTCGGTCATGTCTATGTTGCATTCTCTCTATCTCTTTGTCCCTCTTCCTCTCTCTCTCTCTCTCTCCCTATATTCCTGGGTTTTCATAAGCTGTTACAATGAATGAGCGAGTTATGTCCATGTTGCTTTCTCTCTCTCTCTCTCTCTCTCTCTCTCTCTCTCTCTCTCTCTCTCTCTCTCTCTCTCTCTCTCTCTCTCTCTCTTTGTGTGTGTATGTATGTTTGTGTGAGTTTACGTAATCTGTTACAAAGAATGCGAGATTTATGCTCACGTTGCCTTCCCCCAGACATCTACAGATGACAATGCTGGAGCCGATTGCGACGTTCTGAAAAGGACACGCAACAACTTTAAAACGTCATATCCGGCGGCAGTATATTGGCTCTGTGTTTCAAGAATCGATATAATACTCCGGACAAAATTAAATATGCTCAGTATCCCTCAGGAAATGTAAAACGTGGATGCTGATCGTTCCAGTAAACACACTGGTTGAGAACACGTCGGGTTCATCCTCTCGCGCGTCCCTTTCTGGTGAAACCACACATACATCCAGGTTCCTAACATTACGAGGTAATCCAATACATCATCATACTGGACCTTCATTCGCCGATGAATGTCTATAGGTTTCGCTGGTTTCACTTCATCATCAGCATCATCATCATAATCTTCCACTTCTGCCGTCAAGCGTCGTGGGAAGGAATAATTTGCGCTCCAGTGCCCGGTGGGCGGCACTGGATAGTGTCATTCCGTGTGGTTGTACAATGTCTTTGATGTCGTCAATCCATTTTCTTCATGGACGTCTTCTTGGTCTCGTCGCAGATGATCTTTGATGTAAGGCCAGTGATGGTAGTTGTTGGTGTTGCATTCTAACGACATGGCCAAACCACTTGATCTTCTGTCTTTCAATAAATGTGGCACAAGGTGTTGATCCCACTGTCTGTCTGATAACAACATTTCTTACTCGGTCTCGGATTGTTAAGTTGGCAGCTCTCCTCAGGCATCTCATCTCGCAGGTCTTGATTTTGCGAAAGTGTGATTTGGATGAAGTCCAGGTTTAAGATTGGTAGCACAATGTTGGTGTGAATATGCTGTTTATTATCTGTCGTTTTGCGGACATGGGTATATTTAGATGTTTCAGTAAGGGTGATAGTCGATATGTAAGCTTTTTTGACATCTGTTTTCGATTTCTCTGTCCAATCTGCCATCTTCTGTGATCATACTTCCAAGATATTTGAATTCTTTAACTTGTTTTAGAGTTGTGCTATTTATCTGTATACTTAGTAGGCCCGGCGATCTGCTAACTTGCATTACTTCGGTTTTGGCTGTGTTTATACTCATATTGCATCTGTTGCAGGTTGAACTTAGATTATTAATATGATTTTGTAGTCTGCGCTCATCGGTGTAAAACAGGCACTGATCGTCTGCAAATAGAAGTTCATTTATTTCCTGTGGATCAGTTGTTTCTTCTGGAGTAAAGAGTTCTAAATGTTCAGAATCTGTTATCAAACTTGATTTTTTTTGGATATTCTGTCCATGTAGGCAATAAATAGCGGAGTTGCACTGATGCACTGTTTACACTTAGACAAATATATGAAAAAACTATTGAATATAGTTATCAGCAGAATATTGTGTTTGTAGATCAGGAAAAGGCTTTAAATTGAGAGGTGAAACAATCAGCATCACGGAGATTTTGAGACTGAAACAATCGGCATCACGGAGATTGAGGGACTGAAACAATCAGCATCACGGAGATTGAGAGGTGAAACAATCATCATCACGGAGATTGAGAGGTGAAGCAGTCAGCATTATATTATTCAGGAGGTATATCTCCAGTATAATGTATTGTGTTCAGCAGTCTGGTGACCTGGTCTATTCAATATTCTTCTAAGGCATTGCTCATTTCTGTCGTGATGTTTTTGGGACCCGGGGTCTTGCCAGTTTTCATATGGTTAAGAGCATTCTGAACTTCCATAATCAAAATTGATGGTCCTTCAATATTATTCAGCCCTTCGTCTCTTGTATCGTTACACACGTTTTTCACATAATCTGACCATGCATTTAACATCTGATCTTTTTTCTATAACGATTTTGCCATCTTTGGTGTTTAGGCAGCGCGTTGATGTGTGTGTTCTTTTCTTAGTTATGTCAGGAATTCTTTTACGCATTAATTTGGTATTCCAATTTTAAATTTGCCTGCAATTTTCCTCAAGCCATGCTTCTTGTGTTTTTTTGCAAAATTTCTTATTTCGTCTGATCAGATGCATTCTCCACCCAAGTTAGAAGATCGTACATTACATAATCTTTGTTATAATGTAGCTCTCCGTCCAGAAGGGCAGCAGCAGTTCATCTATCAGCCTGTTCATTGCCCCACACACCTACATGCTCACGGTCCCCTAATTGTATAGCAATGCTATCCCCCACTCTGGAACATGCCAGTTCCCACTTCCCAGAACATAATCTATAAATGCATTATAAACACAGTATGTATGGATTTATTCCCCCCCCCCCCCCCCCCCACCCACCCACCGGAAGACTGCCACCGCAGCCTCACATTCAATTTTCATGCTAGTGGTTGTAGTGGTGAAAGTCTTCTTTTTCTTAAAATAATGTCCATTTGTCTTTGCAATAAAACCCCACCTACTATTTTTACCTTTCATCACAGGCCCATAAATGTATAGAGTAATATAGCGTGTATTTTTAATGACTGTGGAGTGTTTGAAAATATTGTCGTTCCAAGTTTTATATTTACCTTTTATGTTGCATGAACTCCACAGAGGGTGAATACAAAATTTGGAATGGCAATATTTTCAAAAACCCCACAGTTATTAAAAATACACCATATTATTGTCTTCTGTAAGTTATTGTAAGGACACTTCTGTAATACTGACTGCCCATTCCCATCAACCCCACCTCAAGGTAGCAGTAATCCATGCAGTACCTTTTCTTCACCCAACTCTATCCAGCCCATTGACATCTGACTGAACCAGCCCAGGCCCAGATTGTGCCACGCATCATCATTATCATCTTCCACTTCTGCCGTCAAGCGGCGTGGGAGAGGCATAATTTGCGTTCCAGCGTCCGGTGGGCATCAGTGGATAGTGTCATTCCGTGTGACTGTACAATGCCTTTGATGTCGTCAATCCATTTTCTTCTTGGACGTCCTCTTGATCTCGTCGCAGATGATCTTTGATGTAAGGCCAGTGATGGTAGCTGCTGATGTTGCATTCTAACGACATGACCATACCACTTGATCTTCTGTCTTTCAATAAATGTGGCACAAGGTGTTGATCCCACTGTCTGTCTGATAACAACATTTCTTACTCGGTCTCGGATTGTTAAGTTGGCAGCTCTCCTCAGGCATCTCATCTCGTAGGTCTTGATTTTGCGAAAGTGTGATTTTGATGAAGTCCAGGTTTAAAATTGGTAGCATAGGACTGGTGTGAATATGCTGTTTATTATCTGTCGTTTTGCGGACATGGGTATATTTGGATGTTTCAGTAAGGATGATAGTTGATATGTAAGCTTTTTTGACACCTGTTTTCGATTTCACTGTCCAATCTGCCATCTTCTGTGATCATACTTCCAAGGTATTTGAATTCTTTAACTTGTTTCAGAGTTGTGTTATTTATCTGTATACTTAGTGGACCAGGCGATCTGCTAACTTTCATTACTTCGGTTTTGGCTGTGTTTATACTCATAGTGTATCTGCTGCAGGTTGAACTCAGATTATTAGTATGATTTTCTAGTCTGCCCTAATCGCTGTAAAACAGGCACTGATCGTCTGCAAATAAAAGTTCATTTATTTCCTGTGGATCAGTTGTTTTATCTGGAGTAAAGAGTTCTAAAGTTGCTGCAACCCTTCAGTTACATCTTGGCCAGGAGTACCTTGTAGCTTGTGTTAATTCTGGCCTGTAGCACCTGTGTGTTACTGGGACCTTTAATGGAAGCACAGAATAGTGACCCTGCAACCTGTCACGCATGCTGTAAGAGGTGACTATGGAGGATTAAAGTGACACTGGCTACCTCACCCCATAGACCAGTGTTTCCAAACGTGGGGCCCACGCCCCACCGGGGGGGGGGGGGGGGCCGGCAATTCGATTGTTAAGGGGGGCAATTCGAAAATGGAAAAAAGATTTATGGAATTATTTTATACTCTTAGTGATTTTTTAAGCGAAAAACCTTAAATGGAAAATCTGTTAACGGTCGATGGTAAGGCATTTGTGAGTTATTTAGACGATATCTTTGAAAAACTAAATATATTAAATAAACAACTTCAAGGAACAAACAAAACTCTTTTCGATGCAAAAACGAAGATATTTGGTTTCATTACCTTTATTGAATTATGTCAGACATATATTTACAACAAACATTTTGAAAAGTTTCACTGGCTCTAAAAATGTGAAGTGACCGATACCGCTATTTATGTTATTGTCGATCATCTGAAAATTTTATGGGCTGATTTAAAAGAAAGATTTTCTGATTTGAGACAAATTGATTTCCCAACTTGGATGATGCAGCCAATGTTAGTGGATTTGTCTGATATTTCTAATATGCAGTATCAAGAAGAACCCGCAGAAATGCAAAATGATGAATCAATTAAAACTTTATTTAATATAAAGGGAGCGATGGCATGGCTTTGTGAGGAAACCGAAATCAAATATCCAAATGCAACCAAATGTGCAAGAGAACTATTGTTACCGTTTCCATCTTCATATTTAGCTGAATACGGATTTAGTGCCATAAATGATTTGCTGCTTAAAAAATATAAATTAAAATAAAATAAAAATCGGCGGGATACAACAAAACGGGGAGACTTGAGACTGAAGTTAACTAAATTGGAACCTGACATAAAATCTCTTTGCAGCAAGCATCAAGCGCAAGGGTCTCAATAGGGGAGAGGAATAAGAATTTTAGAAAGGCTTAGGTGGGGCATAGCACAAAAGAGGTTGGGAAACACTGCCATAGACAAATTTAGCTGCAAATTTCAACTAATCGTGAACATGTCTACAAAGGGCTGGAGATGAGTTGGTTGAGGACCTAAGCTTCATTGAAAGGTAAAAAGTAGCAGCAGCAGAAGGAGGAGGAGGAGAAGAAGAAGAGAGAAGAAGAAGAAGAAGAATAAACACACATGTACAAAAGGCAAATAATGATTGAAACAGGAGGGTAACACCATAAGATGGACTGCAAAGTGGAGCTTAGAATGTGCCCTCATGGCAAGAGAAAAGAATGCTAAGGCTCAAGTGAGTTGTGAAGATGGCAATATATCTGATCTCATAGGAGATCAAACCTTAGACATACAGTGTAGTGGACAAGTGGGCTGCCATGCCATCACTTAGAAAGCCAGCCGCAGAAGAAGTCTGGTGTATATCCATTAGCAGTTCAGGCATGGTGTTGAGAGCATTCTTGTTTGATCTGTGTCGAGAGACTGACGTACTTACAGAGGCATTTATAGCACAGTGAAACAACCTTTTAAAATCCAATCCAAATCACTTGTATTTCAAACATTTCCCCAAAAAAATAAACAATGAACTCAAATGTTGCTTGAAGGCAACGTCAGTGTATTTACACATATAAATAACTACATGGTCATATTACATTTAAAGAAAAATATTATAGACAGCCTCTCATTTGGGCAGTTAACATAAACAAAAATCTATAACAAAATTAAAGCTATTTATGATAAGTGATACACTCTTGTACACAAAACGCATTGGTAAAAACACAAGTAAAAATGATGTACACAACTGACAGAAAAATAAATAATGGAGTGCTCTGATCAATATCGAATCCCCATATACCAGAAAAATACACCAATCATCAAGTTCTGTACCTTGATGGCTCTGATCAAGCACCAATACCAGAAAAATAAACGAAACATCAAGTTCTGTACCTTGATGGCTCTGATCAAGCACCAATACCAGAAAAATAAACGAAACATCAAGTTCTGTACCTTGATGGCTCTGATCAAGCACCAATACCAGAAAAATAAACCAATCAGCAAGTTCTGTACCTTGATGGCTCTGATCAAGCACCAATACCAGAAAAATAAACAAAACATCAAGTTCTGTACCTTGATGGCTCTGATCAAGCACCAATACCAGAAAAATAAACGAAACATCAAGTTCTGTACCTTGATGGCTCTGATCAAGCACCAATATCAGAAAAATAAACGAAACATCAAGTTCTGTACCTTGATGGCTCTGATCAAGCACCAATATCAGAAAAATAAACGAAACACCAAGTTCTGTACCTTGATGGCTCTGATCAAGCACCAATACCAGAAAAATAAACGAAACATCAAGTTCTGTACCTTGATGGCTTTGATCAAGCACCAATAGGCCTACCAGAAAAATAAACGAAACATCAAGTTCTGTACCTTGATGGCTCTGATCAAGCACCAATACCAGAAAAATAAACCAATCAGCAAGTTCTGTACCTTGATGGCTCTGATCAAGCACCAATACCAGAAAAATAAACAAAACATCAAGTTCTGTACCTTGATGGCTCTGATCAAGCACCAATACCAGAAAAATAAACGAAACATCAAGTTCTGTACCTTGATGGCTCTGATCAAGCACCAATACCAGAAAAATAAACCAATCAGCAAGTTCTGTACCTTGATGGCTCTGATCAAGCACTAATATCAGAAAAATAAACGAAACATCAAGTTCTGTACCTTGATGGCTCTGATAGGGCACCAATACCAGAAAAATAAACGAAACATCAAGTTCTGTACCTTGATGGCTCTGATCAAGCACCAATATCAGAAAAATAAACGAAACATCAAGTTCTGTACCTTGATGGCTCTGATCAAGCACCAATATCAGAAAAATAAACGAAACATCAAGTTCTGTACCTTGATGGCTCTGATCAAGCACCAATACCAGAAAAATAAACGAAACATCAAGTTCTGTACCTTGATGGCTCTGATCAAGCACCAATACCAGAAAAATAAACGAAACATCAAGTTCTGTACCTTGATGGCTCTGATCAAGCACTAATATCAGAAAAATAAAACGAAACATCAAGTTCTGTACCTTGATGGCTCTGATAGGGCACCAATACCAGAAAAATAAAACGAAACATCAAGTTCTGTACCTTGATGGCTCTGATCAAGCACCAATATCAGAAAAATAAAACGAAACATCAAGTTCTGTACCTTGATGGCTCTGATCAAGCACCAATATCAGAAAAATAAACGAAACATCAAGTTCTGTACCTTGATGGCTCTGATCAAGCACCAATATCAGAAAAATAAACGAAACATCAAGTTCTGTACCTTGATGGCTCTGATCAAGCACCAATACCAGAAAAATAAAACGAAACATCAAGTTCTGTACCTTGATGGCTCTGATCAAGCACCAATATCAGAAAAATAAACCAATCAGCAAGTTGTGTACCTTGATGTCAATGTGAGTAAATGTCGTTATTACCAAGCAGGCTGTTATACTGAGATAATGATGTTACAAAAGGGCACTGCAGCTGTAATCTTCTGTTATTTACATCAGCTTTACAATGGATAGAAGTTGCAGTAGTATAGTAGCTAGTCCACTTGCTAATCAAGATAGTGGTCCTTTTTCAAACCTAAAGAGTGGTAGGGATTCTTTTTTCCAACCAGTTTGGTTTTGAGTTGACCCAACCTCATAATAATAATTATTATTTTTCAGGAACTGTTTGGGAAGCAAAGGTATTGAGGAAGTAAACTCGCCACTCAACATCGTTATGTCATGGCCTAGAATATGTGAAGGTATAATAATTCACTCCACAATGACAGTAAATGCCTTGGGATTACCTTCGCCTCACAAAGGACTGAAAAAATGTAAAAGTCATTTACACGACATCATGTGAATATGATGCAAGGCTAATATTTTCTTCAACATACGGTATTCAATGGCTGTTGCAATCAGAATCACATTAACCGCCTTCATGAGCAATCACAGGTTAACCCTAGCTGTACTACATCATTTTAAACAAATTTTATGCATACATCATTTTAAATAACATTTTGAATGACATGTCTTCACTTGGTTTGTGTGCGTATGTGTGCATTTGTGGGCGTATTTTTTATTGTCACACAATATCTGTCCTATATTGTTGATTCATGTGCCTTAGATGAAGGTTGCTGTTTCTCTTGATAAAATTCCTCATTAAAGTGTGTATCGTCCTCATCATCGTCCTTTCCTAAGCTTTCATCATCACCTCGGAAAGAACATCATAAATTATCAGAACAGAGAAAGATATTTTGGCCCACACCTGCTTCATTTGAGGACATCAAGATAGCAATAGAGAAATTACTCAATACCAGCAATGGTACACAACCTGTGGTGCTATTGACAGATGCAAAATCTACTCCTCTCATCTTTAACACACTACTATGACTAGCTCCAACAACAATAGGAGATGTGTGAATCTATATTCACTCCACGTTAACAGTAAATAAAACCTGCAACCACAGTTCCGATTATACAGATTATACAGATTATACAGTTCGTCGTATTTAACTAAATCTGTTCTGTTGGTCATATTCCTTACGGCAGATGGGTGAAGTCTAAGAACGTCCATTAACGAACTCATCGCTGATAGGGTACAGTTTTTGTCGCCTGTCGACACGAGGTCAAAAACGCAAGAGTCGAAATAAAAGTCTGTCAGATTGGCATCCCTGCATATTATTTCTGCTTGAGGCCGCTCCATAGACGGCCTGGGCCTTCCACTCGTGTGCATACTAGGTGAGAAGTTAGCAGATGGTACGTGTTTTCTGATGGCTAGATACTCTTGGTAGTTGATGATCTCAGACTGGGGACAGCCACCAACACAGAGCTGAAGATCTTGACCGGCGCTGCTTTGGTTGACCAGCTCCTCTGGCATATTGATGGAGACCGTGAAATACCGTCCGAACTGCCTGACTACCACAACTGTGTGGATGTATCGTATATGAATCTCCACATGACGACCTGGGTCCACCTCCATCCAGCTCCAAGCTGTGATATGATCCCATAGCCGTGCGGCCGTCATCAAACGTGCCTGGAAGTGAATTGGTTTGTGCCTGGTAAGTCTGGACGTCTGTGGATGTGCAGTTATTGCCCTTGACGGTCACCATCAACTGGGGATAGAGGAGAGAAGATGTAAGCCATTGTCCCCACATAGTGAACATCAAACAAAACAGGAGAACACAAAAACTGCCCACAGAATGAGCTGTAAGATAGCATGTAGGGACACACCCTACCTAGCCAACAATACGAAAGCGTTGACGAAGATGCACATATCAACAAGAGATGTCAGGTGGAGTAACAACATATGACACTACACTTGTCACACCGGTCAATTTGACTTCTTATCCTTGATTTGGGGATGTTGATTACAAGTACCTCGTTTCACTCACTACTAGTAGCAACTACTAGCGGTAGTAACGTGTGTGAGGAATAACATCGAGTTCAAAGCAAGCGAAAAATAAACATAAAACCACACACACACACACACCCCGACATTTGCAAACATAATGCTAATGTAATAGATCATTACGGCTCAACATGATGATGTTGATCTGACGCAATGACCAGAACCCCTTTCCCATGGCTGGTGCATGCTGGGTAATAGACCCGGCGAGGACCCCTCCCATGTGTCTCCACCTTGTCGCCGTTGGGGGGGGGGGGGGGCGCTTGAGTACCCCAGTGGCCCCAAGAGCTATGCCGACGGAAGCACAACTATACGTTGGACAGGTCTTGGGGTAGGGACCAGACTAAGAGAGACAAAAAGTGCTGCTCTGCAAGTAGACTGAGGATAGCAGTCAATGTCTAAATCAGGCGCACGATGCCACTAAATTTTGGTCCGGTGACCCCGGACACATACTCTAAGGCTCTCAGCTGAGGGATATGGCTGAACGCCTCTAAGCCATAAACCCTCGGGTGCGAGAGCCTGGCGGATACCCACCTACCGAAAAATGGAGGTGATATACTGAGCGATGAGATTAACCCCTATAGTAGCAATGGAGAAAATGGGGAGGATACAAGCACTGAGAGAGCGCATAGATACGAAAACGCTAATACAAGCAGAAAAGTTCCTCAGCTTGCCCGGCCACCCTATGAAGAACCAATTTGAAAACTTAGTTATGGGGCGGTTAAAAAGAAGTAGTTTTATTCACCAGGCCAAACGACTCTGCAGAGAAACCACCGATCTGCCCACAGTTAGTATCCCCCTGAAAACTATACCAGAGCGAACTCCATGGAAAAATGAACATAGAATAGACTATCACTACAAATCCAGACAAAAGTGAAAGGAGTATTTGATAAGGAAGAATAGAATAGTGTGCAGCGCAGAACAGCCCGCTCAGCTTCCTTGATGAAAAACACCCACAGGATCTCTGGATCCGCGTCTTCACAGATGGGTCAGCACAAAATGCTGTTCGAAACGGAGGAGCGGGAGTGTACATAGAATACCCAAATAATACTAGGGACACGGCCAGAGTTCCAACAGGAAAGTATTGTCATATCTATGATGCTGAAATTGAGGCAATCAAGATAGCAACAGAGAAATTACTAAATACCAGCCATGGTACACAACCTGTGGTGCTAATGACAGATGCAAAATCAGTACTAGACGCGCTCCTGTCTGGGAAATTGCCAGTTCTAAGGACACTACTTTCTGAACTCAGCAGTCAACATAAGGTCACCATACAGTAGATACCATACCACTGTGGAGTACCCGGAAACGACAGAGCTGATCGAATGGCTAAGGAAGGAGCAAAAGAAGAACAGCCTGATAGTAACATCCAGATTCACAAACATCTGGGATAACATCTAGATTCACAAACGAAATGATACAACACCGGTGATATACCACTACTGTAAGTTAAATTGTCAAGACCAGCACATTCAATAACAGATAGAAGATAAATACAGACGACACACTACAGGTGATACAACACAGACGATAAACACTGAGAAATTGCCCCCCCCCCCCCCCGATTCACAATCAGTGCTCTATGAGAGCTATTGGCGCGCCAACGTTGGAGCTGAGAGGGAACTAACGCACATGCGTGTGTCCCAATGGCAACCACGCGGTATCCGGTAACAATAATGAGCTACTCCTCTGGGGTAGAAAGGTATGGAGCAATTGGGGCTCATTAACCTCGCTAACACTGGTTGTCCTAGCAAATGTGAAGGATATGTTGTTTGGGGCTAGGACAAAATCTGAATCGCAGGCTGTAAAAACAATGCACCAGGTACTACTAGAAACCTCAAGCTACGGCGTGCCACCTGGAACGTAAGAACCATGTGTCCAGGATTTTCCACTGACATGACGAATATTGACGATGTGAGAAAAGCGGCTGTGATTGATGCCGAATTGCAACAGTCAACGAAGCTGACTGGGTCTAAAAATACTGGTTGCCGGGAAATGCAGCTACTAAAATAACATGAACAAGTCTGTCATAGTGTTTATCTTGTAAGGGAGGGTGGGGGAGGGGATTTCACCAGGGGCCACCTGCCATCGTTCAAGCCGGCATCCTGGCCAGCTGGCCACTGTGTCAAGAAAGGCCTAACCTATAACTACCCCATTGCTACAGTATTTGCTACAGAACCCACTCTTTTTTCATTTATGTAGATTATCATATGAGTCGTTCATCTGTGGTATAACATGTGTTTATCGTCGATGGTATATCATTAGTGTTTATCGTCGGTGGTATATCATTAGTGTTTATCGTCGGTGGTATATCATGTGTTTATCGTCGGTGGTATATCATTAGTGTTTATCGTCGGTGGTATACCATTAGTGTTTATCGTCGGTGGTATATCATTATGTTAGTACATTAACTTGTACTGGGAACAAATGGCGTCTGTTAAATGCGGTAATAACTATTCGTCGCCAATAGAGATAAAAAGAGGAGTACAGCAGGGATGTGTACTGTCCCCAAGCCTCTTCAACCTATACAGAGAAAGAATTTTAAACAAGTTGAAATGCCTGGACTCAACATCAATGGAAGAATCATAAACAATCTTAGATATGCTGACGATACCGTGTTACTAGCAGAAAGTGAGCAAGAGTTGCAAGACCTTTTTTTTTTCAATTCGCGTATCCTTTACAGGACATCGCTGTCAACAGCAGAATCTTTCAGCTGTCTGTTGATTTCTTGGCAAGATTACGCTCAGTAGTTTGCCATTGCTTTCTGAGCGGCCGGCTCAGATTATTGTGAATTGCTGCTTGATTGATCTTTATGATTGGCAGCGGTTGGTGAATACTAATCATGAAATTCCCTGAGTAGAAGTGATTATTGTGAATTGCTGCTTGATTGATCTTTATGATTGGCAGCGGTTGCTGAATACTAATCATGAAATTCCCTGAGAAGAAGAAGTGATTATTGTGAATTGGTGCTTGACTGATTTTTATGATTGGCAGAGGTTGCTGAATATTAGTCATGAAGTTCCATGAAACGAAGAAGACATTAATGGGAATTTATTGATGTTGGTATAGGTAGGGCTTGCTTCCTGAGACTCCCATTAGAAGGATGGAGAATCCCTACCAATAGTAAGCTGGGATGGTTACTGGTCCTTGTGCAAATCGATTATATTAATTAATTGTTGAGTAAGTACGTTAGGTATCAGGGTGTACGGAGAGGTTTATGTTATATTTAGAAAAGTATTTTTTTTTTAAATTGGTTGATGGGTAGTTGGAAGTTATCATTGTAGAAGAGAGTTGTAGGTTAAAGCGTTCGTTGTGGATTTGGATTTTTGAGCCAGAAAATATAGGTTTTAGGTTCTAAGACTTTTCTTAGGAAAAGTCTGCGTATAACATAGGGGGGATATATAACAAGATAGATGTCACGCCCCATAATTAGCAGTGGTCGAGGCGTGCAAACGCGCGGTGCAAACTATTTGCACTAAGACGCGCACTATTGATGACATGGGGCCAAGAATTATCGTGGGCATAACAACAGGCCAACGGGAGAACCTGGCCATCAGAGCTGCTGGACGGATGCTAGTGTATTGGAATATAAGAAGGAAAACTTCTGGGAAATATGAGAGAATAGACGATGGAGTTTTATTAAGTATAGTACCTGGATAAGGAATAGAAACCTCTTTGTACACATGGAATAAGGCAGCACCATATGCTCATAAGTTTTGCATGTATCATCAACTTTGCATGGTCCGTTTTTATATGTCTGTTGATGAAACGCAAATGCCTCAAGAATGAACCACAAATAAACAGAACTTATGAACCAATCACAGCCTGAGGACTTTATATAAGTTATGAACCACCAGTTCACGTGGGTTTTTATTTAAACGTCATTCGGCCGCTTAGTTCCATTATATGATGATGTCACAACGCTTAGTATGAACTATCAAGGTCCATCTACATGATCACTTAAAAAGTCGCTTTAAAGTCGACAGGGTCGACTTCATTGCACCGGGTTTTATCCCATATGGCTTGGTCTCTTTCCGCAGAACGGAAAGCGTCGCACAAAGCACGAACTCCGTAGCTTTTAGCGACGACCCACAGGAGTCTCCTGAAACATTTAACTCGTAAACCGAAGGACGTGGCCCGGAATCGAACCCACAACCTTCGGAGCATGAGTCAAACGGCTTGACCACTTCGCCACAGAGACTCTCGGACACTGAAGAGCCTCTCGGTGGCGACTGGGGCGTAATGGGCACCGAAGCTGCTATACCTCGCACCAGGATAAGGCTTCTACCCTCCTAATTGCGCTCTTCCGCCCGAAGCCGTTGGCACAATTTAGGGTGAGGGGTTTGATAAGCGCCGCCCAACATTCGGCGCTGACAGAAAACAGGTAGTACCGTCTACTGTCATACGGCAGCTCAGTAATATCTGACTAAAACCTGACAGCGAGAAGTTAATTGCCAGAAAAATATCAAGCCAGCTAGAGACGTAAGGTGTTTTCCCACCTACCCTTGGCAGGGTACCGTCCAAAAAGAGAAACCTGGACCATTGCAGCAGTTTTTTCCCATTATGTCTATGAAGGTTTCCACTCAGACATTGAAACCTTTGCTGCAGCGATTGATCTTGAGGACACGTACAACGGAGTACCATTGGATTTGTTAATGTTTCAGCTTCTTGACTCAAGATAAGTAATTTCCTCCTTAGTTGGATCGCTGCAGCCCTCTTCCAACGGAAAGTAGTGTTTAGATGTGGCAGATGGCCTTCAGAACCAACAACAAAAATATCCTGGCCTACCACAGGGATCACCATAATCTCCGGTACTGTTCAACGCCTACACTATAAGAATCACCAGCGAGGACCGGGGAGGACTTTGTCTATGCAGACGATGTTTTAGTGTATCGTCAGGGTAAGGATAGAGACCAGGTTGCCGTGGAACTACAAACCAAACTCAATCGAAGAAGCACTTGGTGTGTTGAAGCTAGGGCAATGGTCAACCCAACAAAGGCAACAGTGACATGGTTCTCTTTGAATAACCATATTGGCAACACCCCAACGCCAACTGTAAATCTGGGATTCGAGACTGTGCAAAGAATGCAGACAATAAATTACCTGGGGATACGATTTGATCGAAGCCTAGCTTATACTGAACACGTAGACCAGGTGATAACAAAGGCCAAGCGGATTGTGGCTGCGATGCGGCTGAAGGCGGCGGCAAACTGTGAGCAGCGCCAACTATGTCTTCTTTACGAGGGTCTGGACCTGTCTGTTTCGGAGTATGCTGATGGCGATCCGAACTCTCTGCCATAAGCAGATAGAAAGGATGGAAAGGATTCAGAACGATAGCTACGCGCATTATTCTTACATGTACAAGAGATGCAGCACGCAGGACGATGTGCTACCTTCTTGATTTTCCAACCATGACGGACAAAATACAAATTCGCCAAGCATGTGCTTATCTCATCCAACTAGACAGGAAATGCAGACAAGAAAATCCAACTGCTGTGAAGGCGGAAGTACAGGCTCTGATCTTCGAGAAATATTTAGAGGATGATGCTGTGATTAACACAGATGTGTCGGTCATCCGAGGAGTGAGAAGTTCATGGGCCTTTACGGCTCAGGCCGGAGGGAAAATTGTGAAGGAAGAGTCTGGCGGTTTGCTTTGACCACAAGCAGCCTGTCTATGGAAGTCATGGCAGTAAGAAAAGCGATAACATGGCTCGAGACACATACATTCAATCGGGAATGTGTCCTTAGTGACTCAATGAGTTTGCTCAGGAGGATAGAGATGGGATGGATCTGAACAGAGTGCTTGCTGTCTCTGGAGAGGTCTGGGCTGTCAAAGATTAGTTTCATTTTCGTGCCAGGGCATGCGGGAGTACAATGGAATGAGCAGGCTGACAGGCTCGCAGGTAACGCTACTGTGGAAGGGCGGACACACCATGGACCAGGCTGACATTCTGAATTCTCTACGAGAAGTAAGTCGTTTACGAGAATCAACAACTGGGAATCTACAACTATGGTCAGGCTGCGCGAACAGGAAGTTAAAAGAGGTGTGGCCAAACAAGAACACTACACAGGAAGCCAATGAAGAGTAATAAACCAACCAGAACTGGTGCCGTGAGCAGCTACACGCTGCGGGATTTTCTGAGGGGATCCGAGCACTTATGGACTGAATGGTTCGATGTGCAATGAGGATGATCTGTCAACTAACTAACTAACTAACTAGCTAACTAACTAATTAGCTAACTAACTAACTAATTAGCTAACTAACTAATTAATTAGCTAACTAACTAGCTAACTAACTAACTAATTAATTAGCTAGCTAACTAACTAACTAACATAAAGAGGTAGAGATCAACAGGGTCCACAGAGCAGAGGTGAGGTGGTATAACAACGATGGATAATCCATTGATTAACAATTGAGTAACAAAGTACAGAAAGGAGTAGTTACCTTGCTAGTGGCCGTGGCATCAGTATTCTCATGCACCGCATCATTGGTCACCTGCACCGTTAGATACTCGTTGTTGACCAGTGGCCAAGACCCTTTGACTTTACAAGTTTGAAATTCGTCATAAAACGTTTTTAGATGTGGGTCACCGAAGAGACTGCAGTGCCTGTAGGTATTTTTGCCCTGGTATAAACAGATAGCAGGAACCACTTCTGTGTGAGCGTTGTGGGAATGGTTGTTGGGGGATGGTTCAAATGTCTGTCTATTGGCGGTGCAGTTGTTTTTGTTCAATTCCTGACGCACGGAGTTTCTGAGTGCATAGTACATGATGTTGCCACGACACCCTCTGGATCTTCTAATACAATGCCTGTAGGTCCGGAGAGCTCTGCACACGGCCTGTTTGTCCATGGGCCACTGACCGGCAATATCTTGTTGCGACCGTTGCTTCAAGTACCTGTTGGTGCACCGCTCTACATGGCACGCCTTGCTGCCGTGGAGAAAGCCTGCAGATGAAAATATCCCACAATACAAACGTGTTAATTCATAAATGTATGTGAACATTTGAAATCATATAAGCGGAGGCTATGAGGGTCACGGTGGCAAAGTAGTTAGTGCACTTGCATAATATCCACAGCCTCATGAAATGGCTACCAGATAATTTATTGAGAACTGACTGGGGTGGAAAGGCACCGAGAAAGAAACTGACTACCTCACTCATTGAACATCACCATCATCTTCTTCCACTTCTGCCGTCAAGCATCGTGGGGAGGAATAATTTGCGTTCCAGCGCCCGGTGGGCGGCACTGGATAGTGTCATTCCGTGTCTCTAACGTGTAGACCTTAATGTGCAAAGACTGCAGGCCTACACAGTCTTATGAAGAACTCTGGGAACCTGAAGAAGAGAGTAGGAAGTCTATAGAAACGTTGGTAAATTGCTCTTTATAAGACTGCAGAGAAGAGCAGTCTTCTCTCATGCCATGGAACAGCCACAGAACTTTCCTACTATAAATAATCAGACAGTTGTTGCCCCTGAGATATACTTCAGGGCAGCACGTCGAAAAACAGTGGAACCTCGCTTAACGAGCATAATTCGTTCCAGAACCTTACTTGTAAAGCCAAACACTCGTTAAGCGAAACAGTTTTTCCTATACAAATTAATGTAAAACACGATAATGCGTTCCATGCCGAAAAAATACTCAAAATATTTTATGTAACGTTTATTCAAAGAAAATTATATATACATTGTTAAGGAGCGTGATTCATCGTCCTCTTCTATCGCGGAATGAACGAAACTGGAATGAGAATTCGATTTGTAGAAAGCAAACACACACAAAAATTGAAATAATTAATTTACAATTTATAATAAGAGACATTGTACAACCACACGGAATGACACTATCCAGTGCCGCCCACCGGGCGCTGGAACGCAAATTATTCCTCCCCATGACGCTCGACGGCAGAAGTGGAAGATGATGATGATGACAATTTATAACACATACCTAATTCTCCTTTTACTAGAAAGCTGTCTAGAGAAATTAGTTTTTGCCGACGCTTCAGAATTTGGTGGAAATGCGGACACAGCATTATCATTAAATAATTTAGTAGCTCTCATAGCCACTGCCTTATTGTATGTACGATGTACGATGCAACAGTTTCCCATGCTTTCAGCATTTCTCTTATTGCATCAGAAGATTGTTGGTTTGCTGTTACCTTCTCCTCCTCCTCGGACAAACTCTCCTCGACAACTTCTTGCTGTGAAACACAATGTAATTCCATAAGCTCTTCGGTGGTCAGCTCTTGGCTATGCTCTTCCACAAGCTTATCGATATCTTTGTAATCCACCTCCAGTCCCATGATCTTGGCCAAAGACACAATCTCGTTGACTACAGGTTTGCAGCTAACGCAATGCGTTCCTCGGATTGGCTGATTTCGAGACGACAACTTCTCCGGACACCATGGAACAACTGGGTAGGGAAAACAGCATCTACGCCATACAAGAAACGTTCCTCAAACCAAAGGATAACTTTAACTGCAAGGGATTCAAGATGCTCAAGAACGACAGGACAGAAACTACGGGAGGAGGAGTGGCACTACTCATACAAGATAAATTACAGATTATATCACACGAGACATTCAGAACAAGGAACTTCGAAAGGATTGCAGCAGAAATCGCGAGCCAGCCCCACAACCTGAACGTCATCAACATATACTGCCCCAGAGGAAAAATAGAAAATGAAGACCTGTCAGAGATTAAAAACAGAATAAAAACATCAACGATAGTGGTTGGCGATTTCAACTGCTTCCACCCAATGTGGGGTGGAACAAGTAGCAACATGGCGGGGACTAAACTTATGACATTTATAGAAGATAACCAGCTGACGGTACTGAACGATGGCTCCATGACACGAATAGACCCCAACCCAGAGAATTACGACACAGCAGTTGATCTGACATTTGTAACACCTGACCTTATAAGAAGCCACTGGGACGTAAAGGAGGACTACCAACAGTGACCACCTCCCAATCATAACCGACATAAACATGAGAGCACAAAAAAGCCAGGAAAGCAACAAACCGACCTTCACCTTCAAGAAAGCGAGATGGGAAAAGTTCCGAGAAGAAATGGATGGGATGGTGTTAGAACAGACAGAAGGAGAAGATATAGATAAATACACGGAAAGAATCACCAACAGCATCCTCCGTGCAGCAGTAAAACACATCCCGAACAAAAACATGCCAGCGCACCTGACAGACAGCACACAAAACACACGATCAACCGAAAAAAAGTGGAACACACAGCCAGCTGGATGGTGGACCCCTAACTGCACAGAAGCTCTGAATGAAAGAAAGAAAACTCTCCAAAACTACAGAAGAATGAAGACAGTAGAGACTTATAAAGCATATAAAGAATGCAGGAACGTAGCAAACAAAACAATTAAAAAAGCCAAAGAAACGGCATGGAAAAAATACTGTCAAAAACTGTCACCAGACACACCGACAAAAGAAATGTGGGAGCAAATAAAGACCATAAAAAGAACCCAGACCAAGAGCAAAGTAGCAACAATAAAATTCCCAAAACTGGCAGTAACAGACAAAGAAAAAGCTGACGCATTTGGAGAATACTTTTATGAGGTCTGCTCACACAAGGCGATGGGCGAGCAGGAGAGAGAGAGACGAGAGAAGTTCATAAGGGAATCTGCGGAAATACAACATGACGAATTAGAGGACTTCTACATGGACACGGACATAACAACCGACGAGGTCATATCTGCCATTAAAGAAAAAGAGGACACAGCAGCAGGAGCGGACATTCTAAACTACACAATACTCAAAAGGGTACCAAGAAAAACAATTCTGACAATAACAACACTATACAATAAAATATGGCACTCAGGGAAGATACCAACACAATGGAAGAAAGCGACAGTCATACCAATTAAAAAACAATCCAAGAACCCACAGAGAATTGACTCATACAGACCAATCTCCCTGACCTCACATCTCGGAAAAGTCATGGAAACAATTATAACTATAAGAATCAACCACCACCTGGAAAAATACGGACTAATTAGTGACACACAGTCAGGATTTAGAGCCAACAGGAGCGCAGTTGACCAGATAATTAAACTAGAGAACCATGTGAAAAAGGGCTTCAAAAAAGGAGAAAAATCGATAGCGGTATTCCTAGACCTGGCAAAGGCCTACGACCAATGCTGGAGACAAGCAGCCCTAATCAAAGTCAACCAAATAGGGATAGTAGGCAGAACATACAGATACATCGAAAACTTCCTACAAAACAGAAGCTTAACGGTGAGAATACAAAACGAGGAATCCAATACGTACGAACAAGAAAACGGAATACCACAAGGATCGGTTATATCTCCAACAATATTTGCAATACTAGTGAACGACTTAGACGAAGAAAGACTGGACGACAAAATAGGACTATCCCAGTTTGCTGACGACTGTGAAATATGGAGAAGCGGAAGATGCATAAAAGCGACTAGAGACCGACTTCAAATCCAGATAAATAGAATCGCTAAATGGATGGAAAAATGGGGGTTCCAGATCAACACCGACAAAACAGTTAGCATGATTTTTAACGCGAAACGAAGAATGTCATACCCTAACAGCAGCGTAAAAATCCAAGGTCAGACTATACAGAGAACACGCTACACAAAATTCCTAGGAATGACACTGGACGAACAACTAAGCTGGAAAAGGCACATTGACCTAACGGTCGAAAGGGTTTAAAAAAAACACTAAATCTACTACGAATAATCAAAGGAAACGGATGGGGAGCCCATACAAAGACAATGATAATGTTTTACAAGTCGCTTATTAGAGGGAGATTAGAGTACGGTAGCATAGTTTATGACGCAGCAACTGAAGGCAGCAAACGGAAACTGGACACAATACAGAATCAGGCGCTAGGTATCATAGTAGGAACAGGCAAATATACATCTAGGGAAGCCCTGGAAGTAGCACTCGGGATCCTGCCGCTTCAGTTGAGGCGAAAACAGCTGACTTACAACTACTGGGTGAAGGCGACACAGGACGAGACACACCCAGCATTCCAGGTATTCGAAGACAACACAAGCAAATGGGGAGGAATACCCATTCGAAAAACCCAGACACCAGCAGGGTGGACAGCAGCACAGGAAATGCACGCCTATGAGGAATTAACGACAACACTGACGCAAACAAGAATCTACAAACCAAAACTACCCCGATGGGAACTCCAACTGCCATTCACGGACACAACCCTCACCAGCCAAATACACAAATCAACAGAGGATATGGCAGCGAAAAACATCACGGAAGAATACTTAAGACAATTAAGAATGGACAGCCTAACTATATACACAGACGGATCCAAGAATGAAAAGGGAGAAGTCGGGGCAGGAGTGGCGATACCCTACTACAACGTAACAAAATACTTCAAACTAACTGACAACACAGCGGTATACACGGCAGAACTAATCGGTATTATGAAAGGACTGGAAATAGCGATGGAGAAACCCCCCATAAAACTATCCATATTAACCGACTCACTATCAGCTGTTCAGGCACTCGGAGTTTACTCCAAGGGGAGAAGACCGGACCTGAAGGAAGAAATACTTACATTGATAACCAACCTAAAACACAAGGGATGTCAGGTCTCAATAGCCTGGATACCGGCCCATAGAGGCATATTCGGCAATGAGATGGCAGACCAAGCTGCCAAACGAGGGACTACCAGCCGTAACTTAGTAAACACTGGACTAGGAGTCACAGAAGCAAAGAGCATCATCAAACACTATATAATTGAGATGTGGAAACGGCAATGGAAAGATAGCAACAGAGGAAGACATGCATATCAGATCCTTAAAGAACCCAGCTTGAAAAGCCAAGTTAAAAACAATACGAAAATCCCAGCATATAGAAAACTATGGAGGTTGAGACTCGGAAACTGGAAAAAACAAATCAAACAATCCAAGATGCGTAGAATGCACGGAAGATAGCACGATAGAACACTATCTCATATCGTGCAAGACATATGACCAGGAACGTCAGAAACTGATAGACTACTTTCAAGCCAGGGATACCATGATGACAACGAAAGAGTGCCTGCGGACAGATGGAGACAAAGACTTGCAAAAACTGGTCAATCAATTTATAGCAAGAACAGGGAAAGATATATAACCGACATAATAATACAACCACCGAATGAAGAGGACAATAACCCTCAATCCGTTGAAACAACTGACAGTGGTGACGAATAACCAAGAAAAGACCCTCAGGCAACGGAGAAGAGATGCAACGGGTCACACACCAGGACGGGAATAGAAAAAGATACCAAACACTCCATAAAGGAAGAACATACAAATATATTCACTACCAAATCAAACCAATTAGACAAACAAACTAAACAGCTAGACACATAACCTCAACACAAATAAAACAAAACAAATAAAATAACTAAATAAATATGCCACCTAATATAGCAGATAAATAAATACCACAAACGAGTTAAATATACAAATAAATAAATAATCAACCCAGGCAGATAAACAAAAGCTCAGTGCATCGGACTTAGAGAGCCACGATCTGTAAGAGAATTTACAAACAGCAACAACAGGCATCTTTGGTGGGTCTGCCGTCCGTAACTGTTCACTTCCCCCAGTCGGCCTACAGGTTGGCAGGAGAGCATGAGTCCCTTCTGTAACATTCCACTTCTCCAGCACACAATCTGCCGTCCTTAACTGTTCACTTCCCCCAGTCTGCCTACACGTTAGCAGGAGAGCATGAGTCCCTTCTGTAACATTTCACTTCTCCAGCACAAGATTTGCCACCCCTAACTGTTCACTTCCCCCAGTCTGCCTACACGTTAGCAGGAGACCATGAGTCCCTTCTGTAACATTCCACTTCTCCAGCACAAGATCTGCCACCCCTAACTGTTCACTTCCCCCAGTATGCCTACACGTTGGCAGGAGAGCATGAGTCCCTTCTGTAACATTCCACTTCTCCAGCACAAGATCTGCCACCCCTAACTGTTCACTTCCCCCAGTCTGCCTACACGTTAACAGGAGACCATGAGTCCCTTCTGTAACATTCCACTTCTCCAGCACAAGATCTGCCACCCCCAACTGTTCACTTCCCCCAGTCTGCCTACACGTTAGCAGGAGAGCATGAGTCCCTTCTGTAACATTCCACTTCTCCGGCACGAGATGTGCCAGACAGTCAACTACCAGCGGCATAGCTCTGGGTTTGATGACAACATAATTCCATTTGTCACTACCAGGTGGAGGGACAAGGGATGAGTTCTCATATTACTTGTACACACACACATTCTTAGATATCTTCTTCTTCGTCTTCTTCTTCTTCTTCTTCGTTCATCCAGAGCTTTTTTTTCGGACGTGATTGCGTTGTGACTGTCTACAGCAGAGCTGCGTTCTTGCGCCGTTAGGCAGACACATCCGACTTCTGCGGGCATTTGTTGACCGGGTTAACCATCCCGGGGGACCCTGTTTGATCCTGCTTGGAAGATATGCACCCAGGACACTTTGACAGAGGAATTTGAAACTCTGAAGAATGCCTTAAACCTGAATGGGTACTCCACAGGATTTATAAAGCGCCACTGCCAACAGCCCAAACCTAAACCAGAAGAAACTACAGTCCCTAAACTCAAGGTTTTCATCCAGCTAACCTTCCGAGGGGATGACGTAATGCAACGTCTGCAGGACCGGCTCATTACAGCAGTCGGGCGAACATTCTGTGCTGCAACTCCAGTTATCAGGTACAAAACCACACCGATCCCCACATCAGCAGTAAAAGAACCTGTAGCTTTGTACGCCAAATCGAATTGTATTTACCAATTTACATGCAGATGCGAGGCTATCTACGTCGGCAGAACAGAGCTACAGTTACGTAGCAGAGTTTTGGAACACATTCCGAACTGGGTCGACAAGATAATACACACAGACGATGTTAGCCTAAGTGGGCCGACACACCCGAACAATCCTGCTTCATCGGTCGCGAGACATATGCTCGAGAGTGGCCATGTGGTTGAGAGAGACAGTGCCTTCCGTGTGTTGTTCAACACACAAAGTAGTCGCATGTTAAAGTTTGCGGAAGCTATATTGATCAACCTACGTAAACCAGCCTTATGTAAGCAGAAAGATATGTTAGTAAGTTTAAAATTACCGTGGTAGACAACCGACATTACTGTGCGAACATGTGAATATTTCAGCTTGAAGGAGTTATCTAGTTATTTCACTTAATGTTGTGTGACTTCTGCAGTATGTACCTGACGAGATGCAGCGAAATATGCCAGGCAATAAATCGTGCAATCTATTGTTTGTGTCTTTTTTTTTCAAATTCTTTATTCTTTACACCTCTCTTTCTCCTCCTCTCGAATCTTTTATTCTGTCCCCCTCTCCCTCTCATCTCCCATCTTCGTGCTATCACATATCATATGCCAGGTTCTCCTGCACCAAACGTCCGCTATTAGCTTTTTCTATGAACCCCCGCCGGGCTCTGTGGTCTAGAGGTTACACCACTTTCTCCGTAATCTCGTATACTCTCGTAAGTGACGTGACGTTGCGCGAGAATTGGAAGCGTTTCTATCCTCGTCGGTAACTTACGGGGTATGTGAGCCGGCTGCTCAGAAAGCAATGGCAAACTACTGAGCGTAATCTTGCCAAGAAATAAACAATCAGCTGAAAGATGCTGATGTTGACAGCGATGTCCTGTAAAGGATATGTAAAAAACATTATTATGAACCCCCAGGCACTTCTCCTACCTCTCGACACCGAACCATCTGTATGTGCAGACATTCAATAATAACATGATAAATAAATGTCACAGTGTTCTAAAACTAATTTGTCTGTTACATAAAGTTATATACGTGTGCAAACATTGAGTGAGTAGCACCTTGCAGTCTTGACAGACCAAAGTATGTGAGTTGGAATGTGGCCAATATTCCATCACAATGCCTGGGCAGAGCTTCAGAGAAACATGTGGTGCCCAAACGACATGTCCTCTCTTTCGGCCTAGTCTTGTGTTTTCCAGAGGAATGGGTAACCAATACGTCTGGCAAAAAGGTAGGATGCAGACGCTGGCGGCACAGCGTCAAATCTTCCGAGACCTCACCACCACGAGCAAGGATGAGTGATGGCCAGACCCTGGAACCCAAGGGACCTGGCTTAGAGGCGTTCAGCCAAGTCCCACAGGTGCGGGTCTCGTATGTGCCTGGACCGTAAGGACGCGTACTTCTGTCGATCATAAGTGTCCGGGCCTGTGTAAAGCGTGCACTATCGTCAGACTCCCCGCCTGACTTTAGCGGATCCCGCAACCAGCAGGAACAGACCCGCCGAAGATACCGCAGGAGATATTGCTCGTCTATTGCGAGCAAATCTCCCATCCTTCCACTGTACAGATCTCGCGAAAGAAACGATAAAAGTAGTGGTATTTCAATGAAATGACAACTAAATGATACACATGGTTTGCACACTCACCTGTCATGATAATTACGCCTAGAAGCAGGACAAGATATCCAGTGCACGATTTTATGACTGAGGGACTGGTGGCTTACTGTAGCCACTAGGACCCATGCCCTTCCATGCAGTCGCAGGGCAAGGCAGGCCTCGGGCCTCGGGACTAGCCGCCTCTCTGTGGATAGCAAAATACACTACATTATAAGCCATGTATGGATGATACATCCAAGGACCACGACAAAGAGAGTTTATGAAAGCTGCCTGGTCTATAACTGTCCCATTTTCATCCTACTTTTAGTGAAGTGTGTTGGCCTCAGAAACCTTTCGCAGCGTGCACCGTAAATCACGCCTAGAAAGAGTTTGAGAGTATTTGCCAGAATTGTTCTGCGCAGACGTCAATTCCTCGGAGATCAAGTCTACCCCGAATAACAGTAACAGTGTGGCTTTCGGCAGAACGGGTCTACCATTGATATGAAGAAAACTGCAAGAAGGATGCTGTGAACAGAATCAACCACTGCTTGTTGCCTTCATCGACCTCACAAAGGCATTTGATTTGGTCAGTCATGAGCCTCTGTTCAAGGCACTAAAGAAGATTGGCTGCCCACCAATTATTCTGTCCATTGTGGAATCGTTCCACACAGACATGTAGGGTATAATCAAGTTTCATGGTGTAACTTCAGAAGAGTTTGAAATCAAGAGTGGAGTATACGCTTTGGAATATACTGTTCACTTTAACTGAAATGTGCCTTTTGTGATCAGGATGGTGGTATATATTATTATACATTCATCCACGCTCAGATGGCAGCCTCTAGAATGCCAAGACCAAAATTAGGTGTGTACTGATCATAGAGTTGCTTTTTGCAGATGATGCTGCAATTACGACTCTCTTAGGAAGATTTGCAATGTCTATTATCTGCATTCTCCAATGCTTGTTCTGAATTTGGGTAACCACCAATCTTTATTGACGACGCTCAACTGGAGATAGTAGACCAGTTTAGATATCTAGGATCAGAGATAAATAGCAAATTATCCCTAGATCAGGAAATCAACATCAGGATTGGTAAGGCAGCAACAATAATGAACAAAGAGGAGTCTGGGAGAACAGGAAGCTTACTGCCGTGGTTTCTGAGATATGTTACATTGTTTTTGTTTCCATGTTTATTAGATGTTATGTATCTCTTGAGTTTCAATAAGATTTTACTTTTCAGCAAACAGTACTCTGAAATAACATATCTCTAACCACGTTGATATGAAGACAGACCGGATTCAAGATAAGTGATTGTGTGAGATGGCAATACTGGGTCACATTAGTTTACTTTTTTGTGGTCCTAAATGCTATTGTTATTGTTTTATATTCACTGCTTCCCACTCTGTTAGTGCTTTCTCTGGTTGATTAGCTAGCTTTATCGCCATTCCCTCCCTTTAACCAGCATTTCATCTGTCTGGCCAAATTCAGTAACCTTTACGCTGGTTAAAAGCTTCTGGCCTGCTCGCTTCCACCTCACTTTGCATAATCTCAAAATATTATCTTATATTTCATTTTCCCCGCATACTTCTAACATCTTTCCCTATTCATATAAAATAATATTGTAGTTGCTATTTCTAGACATTTTCCTATTTCCTCCCCAAGCCGTTCTCCGCAGCACATCATACTTCTAAGAGAAGTGCCGCCGCCTTTCATCTTGGCTGGTCGGGTTATGTTTCATTCCTTTCTTGTAGACCTGTTCATGGTTTAATTTTGCAGCTGAAGTTTCTACAGAATGAGGTTGTCGATATGTATGGCTCGGTTTCTTTCCGCAGGGCCATCTACCGAAAGCATGACACTGAACACGACCTCCGTAGCTCCAGCGGCCACCCCGAGGGGTCTCTGAGAAAAAGACACTCGTGAACGATTGACGAGTCCGACAACGAACCCACCACATTCATCTTGAACCGAATGACGATAGTCCGACAACGAAACTACCATATTCAAAGCGCGAGGGACTCGGCGTGAATGCCATGGAGACCCCCACCACTCCCATTCCGCACGGAGACCCCATCCCGCACAGGGATCCCGCCACGCCGATCCCTCGCGTTCCCCACACTCAAACGTCATTTTGTGTATACAGTTTTCATTTACTTCAGTTATTGACATAATACTAAATGTTTCTAAAGCTTGTATTATGGTAATTTCACTCATATTCTCATGGCTTGGTATTGCCGATTGTATGTTGTACATTGACAATAAATTGACTGCTGGTTTTCAATATCACAAACCAAACTTAAGCTGCAGTGTGCGCAGTGTCAGAACTCTAGCTTACGCTACTGACACGCCTAATTGTGTCATTTCATTGATGATGATGATGATGATGATGATGATGATGATGATGATGATGATGATGATGATGATGATGATGATAGTGACATTTAACATAGAAGGACAACCACACTGACAATAAACATTGTGAGCAGATAATAGAAGTAATATATTCATAATTTTTCCCATTACAACATACGCCTGTGAGACCTGGACACGTACTAAACAAGCTGAACGTGGCACAGCCTTTGAATATAATGTCCATGCAACAATATCACATAACTAAATGTCCATGCAACAATATTACATATCTAAATGTCCATGCAACAATATCACATAACTAAATGTCCATGCAACAATATCACATAACTAAATGTCCATGCAACAATATCACATAACTAAATGTCTACGCAACAATATCACATAACTAAATGTCCATGCAACAATATCATATAACTAAATGTCTATGTAACAGCATCTCATAACAAAATGTCCATGCAACAATATCACATAACTAAATGTCCATGCAACAATATCACATAACTAAACGTCTATGTAACAGCATCTCATAACTAAATGTCCATGCAAGAATATCACATAACTAAATGTCCATGCAACAATATCACATAACTAAATGTCCATGCAACAATATCACATAACTAAATGTCCATGCAGCAGCATCTCATAACTAAATGTCTATGCAAGAATATCACATAACTAAATGTCCATGCAACAGTACCACATAACTAAATGTCCATGCAACAGCATCTCATAACTAAATGTCCATGCAACAATACCACATAACTAAATGTCCATGCAACAGCATCTCATAACTAAATGTCTATGTAAGAATATCACATAACTAAATGTCCATGCAACAATATCTCATAACTAAATGTCCATGCAACAATATCATATAACTAAATGTCCATGCAACAATATAATATAACTAAATGTCCATGCAACAATATCACATAACTAAATGTCAATGCAACAATATCACATAACTAAATGTCTATGCAACAATATCACATAACTAAATGTCCATGCAACAATATCACATAACTAAATGTCTATGTAACAGCATCTCATAACTAAATGTCCATGCAGCAGCATCTCATAACTAAATGTCTATGCAAGAATATCACATAACTAAATGTCCATGCAACAGTACCACATAACTAAATGTCCATGCAACAGCATCTCATAACTAAATGTCCATGCAACAATATCACATAACTAAATGTCCATGCAACAGCATCTCATAACTAAATGTCTATGTAAGAATATCACATAACTAAATGTCCATGCAACAATATCTCATAACTAAATGTCCATGCAACAATATCATATAACTAAATGTCCATGCAACAATATAATATAACTAAATGTCCATGCAACAATATCACATAACTAAAAGTCAATGCAACAATATCACATAACTAAATGTCTATGCAACAATATCACATAACTAAATGTCCATGCAACAATATCACATAACTAAATGTCTATGTAACAGCATCTCATAACTAAATGTCCATGCAACAATATCACATAACTAAATGTCCATGCAACAATATCACATAACTAAATGTCTATGCAACAATATCACATAACTAAATGTCCATGCAACAATATCACATAACTAAATGTCTATGTAACAGCATCTCATAACTAAATGTCCATGCAACAATATCACATAACTAAATATCCATGCAACAATATCACATAACTAAATGTCCATGCAACAAAATCACATAACTAAATGTCCATGCAACAATATCACATAACTAAATGTCCATGCAACAATATCATATAACTAAATGTCTATGAAACAATATCATATAACTAAATGTCCATGCAACTGCATCTCATAACTAAATGTCCATGCAACAATATTACATAACTAAATGTCCATGCAACAATATCACATAACTAAATGTCCATGCAACAATATCACATAACTAAATGTCCATGCAACAATATCACATAAACTAAATGTCTACGCAACAATATCACATAACTAAATGTCAATGCAACAATATCACATAACTAAATGTCTATGCAACAATATCACATAACTAAATGTCCATGCAACAGTATCACATAACTAAATGTCTATGTAACAGCATCTCATAACTAAATGTCCATGCAACAATATCACATAACTAAATGTCCATGCAACAATATCACATAACTAAATGTCTATGCAACAATATCACATAACTAAATGTCCATGCAACAATATCACATAACTAAATGTCCATGCAACAACATCTCATAACTAAATGTCCATGCAACAATATCACATAACTAAATGACCATGCAACAATATCACATAACTAAATGTCCATGCAACAATATCACATAACTAAATGTCCATGCAACAATATCACATAACTAAATGTCCATGCAACAATATCATATAACTAAATGTCTATGAAACAATATCATATAACTAAATGTCCATGCAACTGCATCTCATAACTAAATGTCCATGCAACAATATCACATAACTAAATGCCCATGCACACAATATCACATAACTAAATGTCCATGCAACAATATCACATAACTAAATGACCATGCAACTGCATCTCATAACTAAATATCTATACAAGAATATCACATAAATAAATGTCCTTGCAACAGTGCCTCATAACTGAATATCCATGCAGCAATGTCTCATAACTGAATGCCCACGCAACAATATCACATAACTAATTGTTCATGCAACAATATCATACAACTAAATGTGCATGCAACAATATCATACAACTAAATGTGCATGCAACAATATCACACATAACTAAATGTCCATGCAACAATATTTCATATAAATAATTGCCTATGCAACAATATCGCACATAACTTAATGTCCACATAACACTATCTGACATACCTAAATGTCTATCCAACAGCAAACTGAAACAGTACGTCCACACAACATTCTATTAACACAACTATAGCAGAGCATATCCACACAAGTCTATTTACACACAACAGTATAGCATAGTATGTCTACATTTTACTGTGGCCACATCAGTGTAAATATGTTGTTATACTTATGTTGTTGTTGTTTTTCCACTTATGCCGTTAGGCGTCGTGGGGAGAGTTAATTGGAGTTCCATCGCCGTGACTAGCACCTTTCCTCCAATTTTCTCCATAAATCTTGAGCAGAATTTTTAGAATCAAGTAAATTCCCTACCGGTTTGCTAGACCAGACGTAGGTTCCTTACCTACTTAACCCATGTATATTTGCTACTAACCACCAAGTGGTTTAAAGTGTACTCAATACAAATCCAACCATTAGAGAACTCCTGTTTGCTGACGAACAAGCACTAATAGCAAAATCAGAAGCTGAATTACAAGACCACAAGAATAGTCTAAACGAAATGTAGGGAACATAACATGAAAATTAGCACAAGCAAAACAGAGGTAATGACTATAACTAATAAGAACAAACAACAACAATTCATCTAAACCAGGGGTGGGCAAACTACGGCCCGCCAAGTGATTTTATGCGGCCCGCGAGGGCAATTGAAAATGAAAAATTTTAATTCGTTTTTAAGTTATTTTGTTGACATTTTACAGAATTTCATGTACCGTTATGATGAGTGTCTATAACAAACGTAAGATTGAAGATGAATGCCATGTTTTTAATGATGAATGGACAACTAAGTACTGTTTTATAAAAGTTGGTAGCAAATCAGTTTGCTTGTTGTGTCTGAGTCAGTGGTTGTCTTCAAGGAGTACAATTTAAAATGACATTATCAAACAAAACATTCCAATTTTGGATACAATCTAACGACCGAAGAGAAGGAAAGGAAATGCCTTGAGTTGGTGAAATATTTGGAGAAACAGCAAACTGTTTTCACATAACAGCCTACAATTCAAGATGCCGCAACTGAAGCTATAGTGTGTTTTGTTTTGGTTGCCTCAATATAAAATTCAATATCTCAGTAACGAACTGAGGTAAAATGATGAGATTTAGTATATAACCTTATCATTATGTCCACCCAACAAAGAAATTTTTGTTCTGGAGATTTTACAGCAGATTTCAAAGTTAGCTTATATACGGTATATTAATTATGACTTAAAGATTACGTCCATGATTTTAACAGTTTTACAAAGACTCGACGCACATTATTCAAAATTTTCACGTGACTTTCGTTTTGAAACAAACAGCGCGAATATTCAGAGGCGTCTCCAAATGTGGGTTCTTTCATGAAACGTGATTATATAAATAAACTAGCTGACAAGGCCCGGTTTCTGGCGGGAATCAATCAATCTATCTATCTATATATCTGTCTGTCTGTCTGTCTGTCTGCCTGCCTGCCTGCCGGCCCACCGACCGACATCTATCTATCTATCTATCTATCTATCTATCCGTCTGTCTGTCTGTCTATCTATCTATCTAATCTATATGTCTGTCTGTCTGTCTGTCTGCCTGCATGCCGGCCCACCCACCCACCGACCGACCGACCGACAGATATCTATCTATCTATCTATCTATCTATCTATCTATCTATCTATCTATCTATCTGTCTGTCTGTCTGTCTGCCTGCCTATCTATCTATCTATCTACCTATCTATCTATCTGTCTGTCTGTCTGTCCGTCTGTCTGTCTGTCTATCTATCTATCTAATCTATATGTCTGTCTGTCTGCCTGCATGCCGGCCCACCCACCCACCGACCGACCGACCGACAGATATCTATCTATCTATCTATCTATCTATCTATCTATCTATCTATCTATCTGTCTGTCTGTCTGCCTGCTTGCCTGCCTGCCTGCCTGCCTATCTATCTATCTATCTATCTGTCCGTCTGTCTGTCTATCTGTCTATCTAATCTATATGTCTGTCTGTCTGTCTGCCTGCATGCCGGCCCACCCACCGACCGACCGACCGACCGATATCTAGATATCTATCTATCTATCTATCTATCTATCTGCCTGCCTGCCTATCTATCTATCTATCTATCTGTCTGTCTGTCTGTCTGTCTGTCGGTCGGTCGGTCGGCCTGCCGGCCCGCCCACCCACCGACCGACCGACGTACCGATATCTATCTATCTAACTATCTAACTATCTATCTATCTATCTATCTTATCTATCTATCTATCTATCTATCTATCTATCTGTCTGTCTGCCTACCTGCCTGCCGACCCACCCACCGACCGACCGACCCACCCACTCAGCCAGCCAGCCATCCATCCATCCACCCACCTATCTTTCTGCCTACCTACCTACCTATCTACTTTTCTGTCTGTCTGTCCGGGCCGCGTCATTCATTTTATTCGGAGACTCCCGAGGGTTGTCGCTGGAGCTACGGAGTTCGTGCTTTGTGCGACGCTTTCCGCGCTGCGGAAAGAAACTGATCCATATGGGATAAAAACCCGGTGCAATGCAGCCAATTCTGTCGATTGTAAGCTACTTCTTTGATTGCACCCACTCCCATACGAATCCAGATACGCCTTTGTTTGTCATCTGAATTTGCAGGTCCTCATTACCGTAAACATAACCTTTTTAGCAAGAAATCACTAGTTGTTAAGCAAAACATCAAAGGAATGATGCCGCTTTCAATGAGTTAAGTTGTTTTTGGACCCATCAAAGACATATTCCTTGGGTGGGGGTAAATATAAAACGGCTGGAAAAATTTCATAACGATGCAACAGACAGTTTTCAAAATAATTGATCGTGAATGAAGGCATAAATTTCCGGACAGACTATAGTCTTGTGCTCTCACACAGAATTGTAAAACTGAACAAGACATTTTCTGATGGCGAGTTCATCAAGGAATGTTTGCTAGATGCAGTAAACATTGTGTGTCCAGAACAAAAAAACAGATTTGACAACATTACTTTATCAAGGAGAACTGTGGTCAGACGTGTTGACAAGATCAGTGACAATTTGATGCATAAACTTCAAGATCCATCCATCCATCCATCCATTATGTGCCATGCCGGTAAGCGTGGGCGGTCATGTTCTGCCATCTCACTCGATCACCAGAAACTTCAAGATGCAGGTAAACAATTTTTGTGGTACTCTCTTGCATTGGATGAGAGTACCGATGTACATGATACTGCCCAATTATTGATATTTATACGTTAAATAAACAATTCTTTCAAACTCACTGAAGAGTTATTGAGTGTTGAGTCACTCAAAGACACAACCACAGGCCATGATATATTCAATGCTGTTACTAACTGTATTGAAAGAACTGGGTTGGTTTGGAACAAGATGGCAAGTGTTACAAATGACGGAGCTCGTGCTTTGACTGAAAAAAAAAATGTAGGTCTGGTAAAGTTGATAAGTGATAAGATTAAAGCAGAATATCCAGACCACACATTATTACCACTTCACTGTGTGATTCATCAAGAAAGTCTGTGTAAAACTATTTTGAATATCAAGCTTGTTATTGACCCAGTTTTCAGTGTCATTACCTCATCAGATCAAGAGGACTTAATCACAGACAGTTCAAGGCATTACTTGACGATTTGGAAACTAAACATTCCGATGTCCTGAACCACACCAATGTTCGATGGCTGAGTCTCGGCAAGGTGTTGAGGCGAGTGTGGGAACTCAGAGAAGAAATAGTGATGTTCCTAGAGATGAAGGGCATTGCATGTGACTTTAATACTAACATTGTCAATAAAAAGTGGCGGTTAGACTTTATGTTTGCCATTGAAATTATGGAAAAGTTAAATGAACTGATTGTCAAATTTCAGGGCAATGGTGTGTTTGCACATGAATTGTATGTATATGTAATATCATTTCAGACAAAACTCTCACTGTTCTCCAGACAAGCAAGTGAAAAAAGATTTTGTCACTTCCCTTTGCTGAAACAAGAAACTGTTTCTGGTGAAATGACTGAAAAGTACAAAGTCCAATTAGATGCATTGATTGAAGAATTTGGGCGGAGATTCCAAGATTTCAAGAACTTAGAGCCACAGTTTAATATTCTCAGTTACCATTTTAGTGCATAAGCTGATCCAGCCACAGAGGACATTTTAGTTGGAGCTGCTTGACTTACAAGCAGATCATGACCTGAAAGAGAAATTCAAGTCAGGTGGTTTGCTGGATTTCTATGGATCTTTATCACAAGAATCATTTCCCAACTTTAAAAACTTTGCAGCTAAACTTTTATCATTGTTTGGATCAACATACATTTGCGAACAAACATTCTCTTGCTTGAAGATCAATAAATCTAAGAATAAATCTTTATTGTCAGACTGCAACTTGCTTGCTGTCATGCGAATTTCAACAAGTAAACTTGCTCCAGATTTCAAGAATATTGTCACAAATTACAATCAGTTACATACATCTCATTAGAAATCAACAACTGTAGTGACAATGTAGTTGCTGTGTGTCTAAATTAAAGCCATTGATAGTTAATAAAGAATATTTGTTATAATAACGAGTTGTAAAATCGTGTTAACAAATTAGTAAACGTTTTTGTCCATATTGTCAAATATAATGTATAAGTAAAATAAAATTGCAGTAATTAGTTATTTATACTACTTAATACCTATAAATAATTAATAATTACTTATTGTGATAGGTTGCTGTATATATATATATATATATATATATATATATATATATATATATATATATATATATATATATATATATATATGCGGCCCGCCAATATCTTTAGATTTGTCAATGCGGCCCTCCGCACGAAAAGTTTGCCCACCCCTGACCTAAAGGAATATCCCTTGAAACAAAAGAAGAGTTTCAAGTACCTAGGAAGTATAATATCATCAAATGGCAGATCAGAAGATGAGATCGAAAATAGGTGCAATAAGTCAAACAACCTCATTGTTTTATATATCATATTTACAGGATATCGCTGTCAGCACCAGCATTTTACTGCTGTTGTTGATGGCAAGTTTACGTTCAGTAATTTGCCATGGCTTTCTGAACAACCGGTTCCCATACCAATTCGTTAAAATACAGCGCAACGCGGTCTGCTGCCAAATCGCGCGCAGTTATGTTTACAACGCGGCTAAGCGGGCTTACGAATCGCGTCCGTAAGACCTTAGCCACGGAGACCGGTGCTACTAAAGGACAAACATGTATCAATAACTACTAAGAAAGCACTTTACAACACAATCTTCCTACCAACTCTATGCTACCAATGCCAAACCTGGACAATGACAGAAAAAGAGAAAAGAAAAATCACAACAGAAATGAGATTCCTGAGAAGAATACTCAACGGCGTATCCGCGAAGAGATAAGATCAGAAATCAGGACTAAAGTGGGGGGTTAAAGCAGCACTAGATTTTATTAATATTAGACAGCAGCAAGTCTAATGGTTGGCCATGCAAGTAGGTTACCAGTTAACAGCATACCACAACAAGCAATGATGTACAGACCAGATGGAAACAGAGGAAGAGGCCGACCACGTAAACGTTGGACGGAGGGAATAGCAGAGTCCATGGGAATATCGATATATGAAGCCCATAATCGGGCACTCTCACGATGTTTATACACCACGTCGACACCGCAAGGTACAAGAGGAATATGATGAGATGAGATGATTGTTGATACCCTCAGATATACTCTTGGATGCTTGTTGATACACTCAGATATACTCATGGATAATTGTTGACACAGATATACTCACACGATGCCATCGACTGCCATGTCCTGTTGACTAGACATGCCCAGCGAAGATGTCACCTGACAGAGCAGGTACTACAGCATCCGATGTTTACACAAGAGATGTGAGATCACTAATAAATACGTGATCAGTTCGGAGTACAAATCACACAGAATCACTCTGTACGTGAGCTGTATATTTCACGTGAGGCTGAACAATGGAGACAATAAAACAGTCTGTATTGATGTGAATAGTCATATCTAATGCCTAAACCACATCACACTCACTTGTACTATCTATCATCACTGGTGTACATGGACTCGCGGAATTCTACTAGACATGTCACGTGTTCCAACAGAAGCAGGGATGCCATTGGCCCGGGATTCACGAGACAATTCCGGCTCCACGAGAGAGAACCGAGGTTTGGGATTATCTGTGATGTTGTTTCAAGTTGATCGTCGACTCTGTTTGTGACGGTCATTTCAAAATATGTCTATTCCTCTTGTTAATGCGTTGTTTTCAAGTGGGGAACATAGTTGCCATTCTAGATATTTTATATCCAGATCTAGAGGTTGTTGAGGGCGTCTGGATACCGTTTTCTGACGTTCGGATGCTGGATGCAATTCTAGATACTTTTCATTTGGAGTCGGATATTTTGAATACTTTCTAGATTTTACTCTTCTTTCGGTGTCATTTACCCATTTTATGTTTGGTCTGGACGCGCGTAAATTATGGTAACTGCCATTATTTAAACTTTGAACTGACTTGGGTCAACGCTCAACAATCTGGCAACAACCCCCCCCCCCCCCCCCCCCCCGGTAATGAGTAAAAGGGCGCATAAGGGCACTGAAGAAACTTTTGGTCAGTAAACATTTAAACTTAAAGAATTTGGCTGCAATTGGAACCGATAATGCATCGGTAATGGTCGGTATCAACCATGGCGTGTATGCAAAATTGAAGGAAGATATCCCATCTTTAATCCTCATAAAATGTGCGTGTCATTCCTTGCAGCTAGCATTATCGCATGCCTCATCAGTCAGAATGTTTACCAAGGAATTTGGAATTCCTTATTGCTGAAACACATAACTGGTTCTCCAAATCATCTGTCAGACAACAGCAATATAATAATTTATATAAAGCATTAAATGATAGTTCCTCACCACTGAAAATTCTGTCATATTGCAAAACTAGATGGTTATCAATTCAACCAGCTGTTGAAGTAATTGTGAACCGATGGTTGGAGTTGAAGACACACTTCGAATTAACAAGACAAAATGAAAAGTGCTACACAGCAGAAATACTATATGGAATGTACAGTGATGAAAAAAATTTGGCATTCCTTCTCTTTTCACAACCCATTTTAAGTGAAGTGCAAAAAGTTAATAAACTATTTGAATCTCAAAATGTTGATAAAGTTAAATTACTTGACGACCTCACTTTGCTATTTCACTCAATTGGTAAAAGACTTATATTGCCAACTTGTAAAGCTGACTTGTTCACTTGCACTATAGAGAGCTATTTGGCTCCCAAGCCATACCTGGGATACCAAATCGAATCAAAAATTGATGGTTTAAAAACAAAAGGACTGTTAACAGAAAATGAAGAGAACAACTTAAGAAAGCGCTGTCAAGATTTTCTTGTCTCATTATTCGATCAACTGAAGCAGAGACTTCCTGAAAATTTAGATGTATTGAAAAATATTTCACTCTTTTCTATTAACAACATACCTCAGCCAGTAAAGGACATACCTAAATATTGTCAAGTTATTAAATTTTTAGGGGCTACTGATAATAGTGTGGCGGAAGCAGAATATTAGTTAACAAAAATAAATTTGGTTGACTGGACAAACAAAACAGAAACTGAAGCTTTTTGGAGTGAAGTAAGACAATTTAAAGATGTCTCAGGTAACAGTCCATTCTGTGAGCTCTTTGAATGTGCGATGTCTGCCATGATACTACCCCATTCAAATGCTGATGCGGAAAGAGTTTTCAGTACTGTGAATTATACAAAATGTAAACTAAGAAACAGGATGAAACTTGATCTCTTAAATGCTATATTGACAATAAGATTTGGCCTGATAAGAGCAGGAAAATGCTGTTCAACTTAGCTCCCTGATCGTGTAATAAAAGAAATTGGAACAACTAAAGCATACCAGAGTCATTTTGAATCTGAAGCTTCAACTTCATCATCCAAGCTAAGTGCATCTTGTGAGACAGGCATCAGTGAAGATGAGGACATGATTCTATAGGTAAGTCACATCAATTTTCTTTTTAATGTTGCATATCCCTTACAGGATGGTGCAGTCAACATCAGAGTTTTTCAGCTGCTGTTGATGTACAAGGCAAGATTACGCTCAGTAGCTTGCCGTTGCTTTCTGAGCGACCGGCTCACAAACCCCTGTAAGTTACCAGCGCGGCTCGAACCGCTGTCGGTTCGGGTGCAGCTGCGTTACTCACGAGAATATACGGGATTACGGCGATAGCCGTAAACTTTTCGCCAGGGAGAGCCGCAGTCACATCAATACATACGTAATTTCTTACTTTCTCAGTCTGGATATTTTTCCTAGATACTTTCCAACGAAATCTAGATATTTATGGATGTTGTTTGGGCCGTTTCTAGATACTTTTGGTCAAAAAAAAGTGGCAACCCTGGTGGGGAAGCACAGTTATCGGTTTGGTGGCATGAAATGATCCAAAAGTCTGTCCTGAAATTCAAGCCGTCATTCAAGATCAATTATTTTGAAAACTGTCTGTTGCATCGTTATGAAATTGTTCCTGCCGTCTTATATTTACCCCCACCCAAGGAATATATTTGAAAGGTCCAAAAGCAACTTAAATCATTTAAAGCGGCGACATTTCTTTGATGTATTGGGGAAAATGTAGTTAATTCACGCTAACAAACTAGTCTTACAGTAAAGCAACGTCATTTCGGGTAAGGACACAAGTACAAGGCGTAGCCAGATTCGTATGGGAGTGGGTGCAATAAAACAGTAGCTTAAAAGTCGACAGGGTCGACTGCATTGCACCGGGTTTTTATCCCATATGGCTCAGTATCTTTCCGCAGCGCGGAAAGCGTCGCACAAAGCACGAACTCCGTAGCTTCCGCGACGACCCTCGGGAGTCTCCGAAAAAATGAACTAGTGAAATGAAGGAATCGAACATACAACCTTCGGAGCCCGAGTCAGACGGTTTGACCACTTCACCACGTAGACTCCCGAGAGGGGTGCAATGTGTAATATTAGTAAAGACAGAGAATTTACAGAGTCAAGGGGTAAATAATGTGTAAATTGACAGGAAAGTAGAAAGAATATATTTCTTACCTTATTTTTCATTTCCTTCTTGTTTCTTCAACTGCTGGTTAATAAATGTACACAAGTATTCATGTTACTAGGATGCATTTAGCTTTTTAAATTGAGTTCGTGAAAGCTTCCAAATAGCTGTACGTTAATGTGCGTATGGAGTGAGCAGAAATGATACTGCAATTTAGTCATCATCTGTCCATTTTTAAGGATCTGTTCAGCTGTCTGTGTAGTTTGTTCACACGTACACATGGGTGACAGACCCGCTTTGAGTCTTCGTGAAAGATTGTCTACTCTGCTGTTTACTGTTCAGAGACGGAACATGATTACCTGTTTTGCACTATGAAAATAGTTGTCAGTGTCTCCGTAGTGGGCTTTCTTCTTAACGACCAAGATGCTGGTCCTCTTTACATTGAAGTATATAGATTGATTCGTATGCACGTGTGTAGTCCCCTAATTTGACGTGTTTGCTCTCACGTTTCTTGTTATGTCACAATATGTCAGTTTCCACCGCAATATTACTCTTCTGTTGGTATTCAATGCGTTTAGTGTATTTTTTTTCCCAATACCAGTTGTTTATCACCGCTGAGGGCTTGCGGAATTGAAAATTCATCACCATGGAATACAAACTGTTGCCATTAACATTGTACTGATGCTGTAATGTTTAGGGCCTGCAATTAGTCTGAATAGTTAGAGCAAAATATCCCAGTAAGCGTGCAGGTGGATTAAGGTCTGCGATCTGCTCAGACCTTAATCTGTGTCGGACGATTCCAGTAGGTTAATGACTGCTCTCGGTTGCATAAAATTAAATCCATCCTTTTTCCAATCGTCCTCTTCCTCTTTCAACACATGGTCATCAAATTTTTCCGGTAACTTTTATCAGTATTTAATAGCGCGGACTGGATTAGTATCTTGACGTCAGACAATTTGAATATAGTATTGTCATCTGCCACCTGTCCTTTAATTTTAGCCCACACAAGTTCTATAGGGTTAAAATGAGAATGGTAATGCGGAAGTCTCAAGAACCCATGACGATGTTCTTCTATCAACTTGTCGATTTGATATTTCTTGCTTTTTGGCGTCTGTTTTATAAGTGACAACAATTCTAGCTAGAAATACGTTTCTGGAAATAGTATGTTTTCCACTCGGATCCATATCTTTATTGCTCCCTTTGTGCTCGATGCTGTAGGTATTTTGTCTTCATGGGCAACAACATTGATATCATGCATTGTCCATAACTGGACACGACCGTCTATCTGGGGATGGAAGCACAGTATTCTCGAGCCAATCTCTAAATACATTACCATTCACCTTATTATGATAATCCCTATTGTCTGTATGCTTTGATACGAACACGAGCCCAGCATTCTGTTGTAAGCCATTATGCGTATTACCAGCATTGGCCATGACCAAAAGCTGTCCTATACTACTGGGCACATATCGCTTTATCTGTCCATCTACTGATTGCCATTCCTTATCACTTGTGTGGTGCTCATTGATCCACATTTCATCCAAAAACACTATGCCATAATTTTCTTTCCGCATTTCCCTTATTTCACGTAGGTATCTGCTTCTCGTGGCTCCTAAATTCGGTTGCTCGCAAAGAATATTTCTACCTCCCTTGTACTTTCTAAAAGTTAAGATAATGTCCATATAATTTTCCACAAAGTTGTTTTGAGTAGCTCTATGTCATTGTTCTTTCTCAACCAAACCCTAAGTTTTCTTACAGTCACTGTTTCTTTGGCATCCAGCATTATTATAATGCTGGATAATCCTATAGAATCCAACATTTTTATAATTTTAGGAGTCTCCGTGGCGAAGTGGTCAAGCCTTTTGACTCGTGCTCCAAAGGTTGTGGGTTCGATTCCCGACCGTATCCTTCGGTTCACGAGTTAAATTTTTCGGAGACTCCTGTGGGTCGTCGCTAGAGCTGGGGAGTTCGTGCTTTGTGCGATGCTTTCCGCGCTGCGGAAAGAGACCGAGCCATATGGGATAGAACCCGGTGCAATGAAATCGACCCTGTCGACTTTTAAGCGACTTTTTAAAGCATTTTTATAATAGCTCGCCTTATGACATCCTTGTCAAAGCTGTCTACAATAACCTTTCTACCTACCGTTTGGTTATTGCGTGGTGGCTTAATTCCAGATTTTTGCACCCGTCGACGAAATAACCGTTTACTCAAACCCAATGCATGCACTCTTCTTTTTTCGGAATTTGTAATAGTATAAAACAGTTTCCTACGATCAGCTTCTTGACAAAAATATGTGTACAACTTCATAGCGATGCTTTGAAGTGCATACACTATTTCGCATTCAATCCCATTGAAGAATATTCACACATTTCAATGTTAGCGATAAGTGGTAAGATTTTTTTTTTTTTTTTTAAGAAAAAAAGAAGATAATCAGGTTTCATGAAATAACCCACATTTTGACCTCTGAACAATCCACGTTTAAACAGCGCGAAGTTCTTGGCATAAGGCCAATCCCGTGAAACACGTAGAATATTCAACATTGAACGCTGATTGTCTGGCTACCGCGTAATACATTTAAAATTATAAACTTAATCTCTGACCCGTAAATTATATACCGCATATAAACAAACATTGAAATCTGCTGTACAATCTCCAGAACAAAAAATGTGTTGTTGGGTGGACATGATGATAAGGTTATATGCTAAATCTCATAATTTTCCCTCAGTTGGTTACTGAGATATTGATTGTTATATGGAGGCAAACAAATATGAATGCACTATAACAAATACATTTTCCCCAACAAGTACAGACATTATCCCAACATGTGCAAATATTATCCCAACGAGTACAGACATTATCCCAACAAATACAGACATTATCCCAACAAGTACAGATTTTATCCCAACTAGTATAGACATCACAAGTACATACATTACCCCAACAAGTACAGGCATTATCCCAAAAGTACAGACATTATCCAAACAAGTTCAAAATTATCCCAACATGTACAGACATTATCTTAACATGTACAGACATTATCCCGACAAGTACAGACATATCTGAAGTACAGCCATTATCACAACAAGTACAGACATTATCCCAACATGTACAGACATTATCCCAACATGTACAGACATTATCCCGACAAGTACAGACATATCTGAAGTGCAGCCATTATCCCAACAAGTACAGATATTATCCCAATAAAAAACAGACATTCTCCAACAAAGTACAGACATGTTTCCAACAAAGTAAGACATTTTCCCAACAAAGTTCAGACATTTTCCTAACAAAGTACAGACATGTTTCAAACAAAGTACAGACATTTTCCTAACAAAGTACAGACATGTTTCATTCAAAGTGCAGACATTTTCCCTTCACAGTGCAGACATTTTCCCAACAAAGTGTAGACATTTTCCCAACACAATACAGATATTTTCCCAACACAGTACATTTTGCCAACAAAGTACAGACATGTTTGCAACAAAGTACGTATATTTTCCCTATAAACTACAGACATTTCCCCAACAATGTACAGACATGTTTCCAATAAAGTACAGACATTTTCCCAACAAAGTAAAGACATTTTCCCAACAAAGTACAGATATTTTCCCAACAAAGTACAGACATTTTCCCAACAAAGTACAGACATTTCCCCAACTGAGTATACACATTTTCTCAACAAGTATAAACTGCATCCCCATCAATAATACACACTATTTCAAACTATCACAGAAATGATCCTAACAAATACATTTTCGCAACAAGTACAGACATTATCCCAACAGGTGCAGACATATCACAAGTACAGACATTATCCCACCAGGTACAGACATATCACAAGTACAGACATTATCTAAACAGGTAAATACATTATCCAAACAAGTACAGACATTCCAACAAGTACAGACATTATCACAACAAGTACAGACATTATCACAACATGTACAGACATCCCAACAAGTACAGACATATCAGAAGTACAGACATTATCCCAACAAGTTCATACATTATCCCAACAAGTACAGACATCCCAACATGTATAGACATCACAAGTACAGACATTCTCCCAACAAGTACGGACATCTCAACGAGTACAGGCGTTATCCCAACAAGTACAAACATCCCAACGAGTACAGACATTATCCCAACAAGTACTGACATTATCCCAACAAGTACAGATATTATCCCAGCAAGTGCAGATATTTAGATGATACAAAAACAGTATTGTATCAAACTCTAAAGACGGGAATGATGTAATTCAAATTAGAATCAAGCATTATTTCAAGTAAACAGATTATGCCCACAGATCCACGTACTATATAGTTCCACATGTACACGCGATACTCCAGCGGTTCACAATCACATACGGGTGTCTTTCATATTTACCTTTCTGTCTTCATCTTAAGCTTTGGCCGTGGATTGCTGGGCCCCAGTCTCATCTCCATCTGTGAGCTTAAGTTGCAGGGACATTAGTCAATGGTCACAATTATCATAAAACACATCAATCAATGATAACAGTTATACAATGGATGCCGCCCATCGGACGCTGGACCGCAATGTATTCCACCACACGACGCTTGATGGCAGAAGTAGAAGATGATGATGATATGATGATGATATATATATGGCAATACTATATATATGTGGCAATTACAAGTACAAGTAAATGGGAATATTCTTCAACAAGTGAATAGGTACAATTATCTCGGAACAGTCATAACATTTGATGGTAGATGCCTTGAAGAGATTAGAACAAGAATCGCCATGGCAAAAGTAGCCTTTAGCAAGATGATAAACATTCTGACCAATAAAAAGATGTCAACTGAAACGAGAAAAAGAGTGTTGAGGGGGTACATAGAGCCTGTTCGTTTGTATGAATGTGAAACTTGGACAATGAGCGGTCAAGCTGAAAAACATCTAATGGCTACAGAAATGTGGTTTCTGAGGAAAATGCAAAGAATACCATGGACAGATAGAAAAAACCAATGACCAAGTACTACTGGAGACAAATGAAAATCGGAAATTGATTAGAGAAATTAGACGTAGACAGTCAAAATTTTTTGGACATATGAGAAGAAATGGACTGGAGAACTTAGTGACAACTGGCAAGATCGAGGGGAACAGACCAAGAGGAAGACCGAGAGGAAAATACCTGGATGGCACTCATGACTCGCCATTTCACTCGATCACCAGAGTCGTGGATAAGCTCAGCGTTCCTATCTCGACCATGCCATGTAGCCAAGCCATCCAGGTATTTACTTCTCGGTCTTCCCCTTGGTCTGTTCTCTTCGATCTTGCCAGTTGTCACCAAGTTCTCCAATTAATTTCTTCTCATAATATGTCCAAAAATGTTTGACTGTCTACGTCTAATTTCTGTAATCAATTTATGATTTTCATTTGTCTGCTGTAGTACTTGGTTATTGGTTTTTCTGTGGTTCTATAAGTGCTTTTTATACACCGCTTTGCCTCATTATAGGTAATGTCTATTTCTTCTTCTTTCGTTCGGTTGAAATATGTCTATAACTACAATGTTGTCTCTTGTATGAATTTAACTGTCTTTTTTTAGTTCACTCAGCGGTCCATAGAGTTTATCTTCCACTGTCGTCTCTCTAGGCCAGAAGGTTTGTGTAGATATGTTGTAATTTGGGCAGTCTTGGAGTATGTGCTCTGCTGTCTGCGACGCCAATCAACATGTGCACATGGCTTGATCTTGAATCACCAATCACCAATCTTGAATTTTGTATTCATGTGGTTACGTAATCTATTGTGTCCTATTCTGAGACGCAGTTGTTAAGATTAACTAGTGTAAGAAGGCAGGTGACTCCGCTGATGGGGAATAGTGAAATGGGATGATATTTGGGGAGATTGGGGATGGGGAGAATGTCCAATGGTGGGATCTTCCAGTGAGGTCTGCTGGGGGTCTACACTTTGCATTTTGCTCTGTCCTGGTCCTAACCCACCGCAGACCGGAGTGAAGAGCTCCTCTGCCCATGACAGAGTTGGTTCACTGTCATGTATCTGAGTGAGGATGTCAGCCTACCCCCATCCAATGGAGGTCAGGGACAGATGCTCTCACCAAGTGTATTGTTATCTCTTTTACAGGTTCCCTTAGGTCACTCAAGTCCCTGAGAATGGAGACCTTAGTGCAGGCAGTTAGTCAGCAACTTTTGCACTGGGCCCATGATGAAAGGGGTTTAAAGGAACAATCGTGAGAATATTTATTAAACGTCACCCGTTAGCAGAATACTAGAGATTGTTTTCTCCGCATCATTTTGGAGAAGGAAAAATCGTGAGATTAATGTTTCAAGCATCACATGTGAACAGAACAATAGAATTGTTTTTTTTTTTTACACCACTTGGGAAAAGTCCAGTGGGTATTATGTTTTCACACAACAGGTGAAAAGACTAATAGGTACTGTTTTTCCACATCACATGGGAATAGAACAGTATAAACTGATTAGGAAGTTATTAAAACAGTGGTTTTGTGAGCAGAAGAAACTTTAGACAGGAATTACATTTAGTTCAAGGAACAGTACTTTCGTGTCCTCATTAGACAAGGATGTTATAAGTCTAAGTACAGTAGGGACATGTAATAACGGTGTGTGATCCAGTCAGGATCAGTGTTAAACTGTGACTAGGTATATGAGTGATCAAGCAGCGACCAGTGGAAGTCTACATCTAGCAGGAGGGACACATTCCTTGGTGAGGTCAATGTGGACTGAATGAAGATGTGGTGTGATCCTTTCCAGGATGATCGGGCTGGACTCTTCAGCTATTTGGTCTAAGTTTGCACACACTAGAATATTCGACACACATTCTACACAGTACACACACACAGTTCTCACACACATACTCTTTGCCTAATAAATTATTTTGTATTTATTTGTTAGAGCTAGGGTTGTTGAGTATGTTGTGTTGGGGAAGAGTGAGAGGGGGCATGATCTAGGGATGAGTGAGAGTAAGAAAGAGGTGTTTGCAGACCGACGGAGTTTTGTGGACGGAGTCTGGTGGTTTCTCTAGGACAATAATACAGGGGTAATAAAAATGTGGTGTTGATTCCCCTCACTCCAAGGACGACACTAAAGTAAGAAGTGATAACTTACGACACTATTGTAATACTGGTTACTGTTGTAATACTGGTTACTATTGTGATACTGGTTACTGTTGAAATACTGGTTACTGTTGTAATACTGCTTACTATTGTAATACTGGTTACTGTTGTAATTCACGCTACTGTTGTGGCATTAGTTACTATTGTAATACCGGTTACTATTGTAATAATTGTTATGAAGGTGTAATAATATGCAGATGTTACTGTAATACTGGTGGTTAGTGTAATACTGATTGTTACTGTAATAGTGTAATAATATGCGCATGTTACTGTATGTAAGACTGTAACATTAGTTGTTACTGCAAGTCTACAATACTGGATGCTAGTGTAATAATGCAATAATAACTGTTACTGTAATACTGATTATTACTGTAATGCTCGTGGTTAGTATAATACTCATTGTTATTTTAATAGTGATATACTTTGTGCCGCTTACTGCAATGATGTAACATTAGTTGTTACTGCAAGACTGTAATACAGTATCCTAATGTAATTATGACTGTTACTGTAATACTGACTGTTGTTTAAAACATGAAATACTTGTTGTTATGTAATAATGCAGTACTGTAATATTGGTTGTTACTTTAATAATATACTACTGGCCGTTGTGCAATTTGTGTATCTTGTTGTTACTTTAATATGGTGTTATGTTACTGTAATACTGAAATACTGGTTGCTATTCTAATACTTCAATACTGCAATGCTTCCTGTTATTATAATACTAGTTAGTTAGTTAGTCAGTCAGTCAATCAGTCAGTCAGTCAGTCAGGTAGCTAGTTAGTTAGTTAGTTAGTCAGTCAGTTAATCAGTCAGTCAGTCAGGTAGTTAGTTAGTTAATTAGTTAGTTAGTTAGTCAGTCAGTCAGTCAATCAGTCAGTCAGTCAGTCAGGTAGTTAATTAGTTAGTTAGTTAGTTAGTTAGTCAGTCAGTCAGTCAGTCAATCAGTCATCCAGGTAGTTAGTTAGTTAGTTAGTTAGTAAGTTAGTTAGTTAGTTAGTTAGTTAGTCAGTCAGTCAATCAATCAATCAGTCAGCCAGGTAGTTAGTTAGTTAGTTAGTTAGTTAGTTAGTTGGTTGGTTGGTTGGTTGGTTGGTTAGTTAGTTAGTTAGTTAGTTAATTAGTCAGTCAGTCAGTCAGTCAGGTAGTTAATTAGTTAGTTAGTTAGTTAGTTAGTAGTTAGTTAGTTAGTTAGTTAGTCAGTCAGGTAGTTAGTTAGTTAGTTAGTTAGTTAGTTAGTTAATTAGTCAGTCAATCAGTCAGTCAGTCAGTCAGGTAGTTAATTAGTTAATTAGTTAGTTAGTTAGTTAGTAGTTAGTTAGTTAGTCAGTCAGGTAGTTAGTTAGTTAGTTAGTTAGTTAGTTAGTTAGTTAGTTGTTTGGTTGGTTGATTGGTTGGTTGATTGGTTGGTTGGTTGGTTGGTTTGTTGGTTGGTTGGTTGGTTAGTTAGTTAGTTAGTTAGTTAGTTAGCCGACAGATCATCTTTATTGCACATCGAAACATTCAGTCCATAAGTGCTTGGCCCCTCCTCAGTAAATCTAGCAGCGAGTAGCGGCTCACGACACCAGTTCTGTGTTGGTTTATCAATCTTCTTTGGCTTCCCGCGTAGTGTTCATGTTTGGCCACACCTCTTTTAATTTGCTGTTTGCCGCATCCTGACCATGGTTGTATATTCACAGTCATTACTTGGTTCTCGCCAACGACTTACTTCTTGTAGAGCATTCAGAATGTCAGCCTTGTCCATGGCTTGTTCGCTTTCCACAGAAGCCGTACCTGCAAGCTTGTCAGCCTACTCATTTCCTTGTACACCCGCATGCCCTGGCACGAAAATGAAACTAATTTTTGCCAGCCGAGACTGCTCCAGAGACAGCAATCACTCTTTTCGGATCCATCCCATCTCAAGCTTCCTTAGAATGCTCATTGAGTCACTAAGGAAACATGCCCTAGTGAATGTCTGCGTCTCGATCCATAATATTGCTTTACTTGCTGCCATGACTTCCATAGTCAGGCTATTGTGGTCAAACAAAAGCACCAGAGTCCTCCTTCACAATTCTCCCTCCTGCCTGAGCCGTAAAGGTACGACCGACCTATCTGTGTAAATGACAGCATAACCCTCTAATGATTTCTCGAAGATCAAAGCCTGTACAACTGCTTCCACGGCAGCCGGGTTTCTAGTCTGCATTTTCTGTCGAGTTGGATGCAAACTGAAAAGGACGTGCATAAATATGTTGGCACTTTCACCCACTCCTCGCGAGATTCTAAGTCTTCAAGTGAACACACCTGTTGAAGAATGTCTTCGGCTTCACTCATCCACGACTTTCCTCTTTTTAACCTGCTGCCCGTTCCCTTCTTAATTTATCTTTGTAGTGGATAACAGTAGTTGTAACAGGATTGAGACGGTGGCATGGAGGAATATCATCAGCAGAGTTGATCTAGAACATCAAAGACCGAGATCTGTGGAGAGCCATGAACGCCTACGCCAGCCGGTACGGCACTTGATGGTGAGTGGATGTTGTGTGTTTGCGTTGACTCTGAGTTAGGCATGTGCTCTGCAAATTTGTATTCTGTCCCCAATGGATGGAAAATCAAGAAGGCAGCGCATTGCCCTGCATGTTGTATCTCTTTTACATCCAAGAATAATGCGCGTAGCTTCGTTCTGTATCATTTCCATCCTTTCCATCTGCTTACGACTGATAGTCAGGAACGCCATCGCATACTAAGAATCAGAAAGGACCAGACCCTCGTAAAGAAGACATAAATGGCGCTGTCTACGTGTAATAGCTCTCATCAGTTTACAATCATCAGTTTTTCTGTCTATCCATGAGATTCTTTGCAATTCTTCACAAAGCACATGTCACTGCCATTAGATTTTTTTCCAGCTTGTCTGATCATTATCTAAGTTTACAAGTCAGGTTCAATATAGCACTTCAACACTCTTTTTTTTCGTTGCAATTGACATCTTTTTAATTTGTCAGCATGTTCTTTATCTTGCAAAAGGCTACCTTCGCCATAGCGATTCTTGTTCTAATTTCTTTAAGACACCTCTCATAAGATGTTATGGCTGTTCCCAGATAGTTGTGCCGGTTCAGATGTTTAAGAATATTCTCATTTATCCGTTTATTACATTGTGGTATTTCTTTATTTTTATAGACAACGATATACTCTGTCTTTTTCAGATTTTAGTTGTTTTCTGTGTTCAATACCGCATCTACTGAATGTTGCAAATCCTGTTTGTTGCCTGTAATCACTACTGTATCGTCAGCAATATTATTGCTGTTATGTATCTAATTGCAATTCCTCTCATATCTTCTAACTTTCGAATAATATTTTCACTGAATAAAGTTCTGGAGACATTAAACATGCCTGTCGCACACCTATCTTAATAGGCTGATATTAACCCACTTCATCATCAGTCTTTATGGCAGCTTGTTGTTTCCAATGTATGTTTTTACAAGTCAAATGTCTTTGACGAAACATGGTTTTCTAGACATCTGTAAAGAGGTAATGTGTCATTGCTTTCCTTCTTAGCTAATGTGTATGTGGACATAATACACATAAATTATTGTGTTAAATGTGTGTAAACATAATACTCAAAACGTATTGTGCTAAATGTGCATGCGGAAATAAAACACCGAACATATTGTGCTAAATGTCTGTAAACATAATACACAGAACATATAAACCTATTCTCAAACTTTAAATGGGTAAGAAGTCCGGCTCGCTCGATTTGAACTGGGCGTGTATACTGACCAATAAAAAGATGTCAATTGAAACGAGAAAAAGAGTGTTGAGGGGATACATAGAGCCTGTTCTTTGGTATGGATGTGAAACTTGGACAGTGAGCAGTCAAGCTGAAAAACATCTGATGGCTGCAGAAATGTGGTTTCTGAGAAAAATGCAAAGAATACCATGAACAGAAAGAAAAACCAATGACCAAGTACTACAGGAGACAAATGAAAATCGTAAATTGATTAGAGAAATTAAACGTAGACAGTCAAATTTTTTTGGACATGTTATGAGAAGAAATGGATTGGAGAACTTAGTGACAACTGGCAAGATCGAAGGGAACAGACCAAGGGGAAGACCGAGAAGTAAATACCTGGATTGCTTGGCCAAATGACATGGTCGAGACAGGAACGCTGAGCTGATCAACGACTCTGGTGATCGAGTGAAATGGCGAGTCATGACTGCCCACGCTTTCCGGCATGGCACATGATTGATTGATTGAATGTGCTAAATGTGTATATATTTCAAATGCCACACCAGGTCAACACACATATATCTAGAATTCAACCTCACACACATATACTGGAATATTTTACATAATCTGGACTCCAGTTTCCATCACTCCCATATACTCCTTTGCCAAAACGCTGTTATTAATAATTTAAACTGCAACTGGAACAATATAATTGAAGACTCGCTCTCAATGAATTCAACAGCAATTTTGGTTTTGTGAACATGAAGAATAAAACAAGGTCGATTCTTGAAAAGTGAGTAATCGAAAATCAATCGCTGTTTATTTTGTTTACAGCTCATCAGCTTTGCATAGCAAAAAATATGATTCACTCTTTACCTGGCCTGCAATATCAGGACCGGCGGTAAATTATATAATTGAGTTTTCATATTAGAATTAACTCTTACAAAAGCGTTTTATGACTGATTATTTCTGACTTACTTTATCTGTCCCTGAACCTCCTTCTTTCTATTATCTAAGTCAATTTCTCGCCGCTTCAGAAATTCTGCCTAATTTCTTCGTCGGTCGGTTCATTCGTCCTTAGCGTCCTCTCACCTGAGTTCGTTATAACATCTTCTCTATTTGTAACTCATATCCTAACCACTTTCTACTGTAGAAACTTTATTCACCAGTTTGAATGTCTTGATCGTTCCATGCACAGCCTTCCATTCGATAACTCCACAAAGTCTGTTTGTTGTTAATTGACGTCAGAATGACGTTTTCTCTGTTGACAACTTGTCTCCTAGTTTCTCCGTGTGGTTTTCGGCTTCAAGGATTTCTAACTATTTTATGTGACGTAATTCTCGGGCACTAGCTATATGGCATCCTTGACATGGGGAATCTCGTCGCAAAAAGTAGAGGATCACTAGGTGTTGCATTTTGCGCAACTCAGTTCATTACACCGCTGCACACCACTGCTCTAAAACACATTGTTCTACGCAGTGCCTACGATAAAGCGCATTGGAATGTCAGGAATGTTGTATCATGTCTAAAAATAGTAGTGTCACTCGATGATGGATAGGTCAGGTGTTCGAATCTTGTGAAACTATTGGACGACCTAGACTTGGCAGCGTCTTTGCAAGGACTGATGGGTAGAAGAGAGCCTTGATCGGGCACATACAGTTTGATATCCTACCTAGAAAGCCGGTCGTGTATTTCGTATGGAGTATCTTATACCTGTATGTCCCTCACTTGATTCAGTGTCAGAATGCCTCTTAAAACGGATACGTAGCTGATATATGCGTCAAGTAAAGCTTTGTGTATGTGAGTTCTGTGTGTGAAGGTTCCAGCACGAAAGAATACATATTCTTCCATCTGGAGATAGCCGCCACTTCTCTCCCTGTTCGGGCAATGGCTGATTCCACCATCACTGTCTAGAAAATATCTAGCTCCATCCTTATCTTCTGTTTCCAAAAGAAGTGCTATACTGTACACTACATCTTAAGCTGTGAGCAGAGGCAAGTCTAAGCCCAAACTGCTCATTGTACTAGCTGATTGTTCCGAGCAAACTCTGCCATCTGCATCAGCTTTAACAATCTATAAAGTATTTATTTGTTTTTTTACACCAATAGTCTCTGCAGATTGATTGGCCAAATGAAAATGGTAGTGCTGTCATTTGAGCATGACACTGTTTGCGCATGACAATGTTTGAGCATGACACTGTATCTTGGCTGGTTGGTTCCGAATCCTCTCAAGGAATGGGAGTTGTAATTCTAAATCCCGATGCCTCAAGAAGTACTAGCATTCAGATCACCTGAGCCTGGAGAAAGTCTGGCATTCAGATCACCTGAGCCTGGAGAAAGTCTGGCATTCAGATCACCTGAGCACGGGGAAAGTCTGGCATTCAGATCACCTGAGCCTGTGGAAAGTCTGGCATTCATATCACCTGAGTCTGGGGAAAGTCTGGCATTCAGATCACCTGAGCCTGGAGAAAGTCTTGCATTCAGATCACCTGAGCCTGGAGAAAGTCTTGCATTCAGATCACCTGAGCCCAAGAAAGTCTTGCCTTCAGATCACCTGAGCCTGAAAAAGGACATACATTCAGTCACTTAAGCCTAGAGACAGACTTGCATTAGATCACATGAGCCTAGAGGAGTCTCCGTGATGAAGTGGTCAAGCCATCTGCCTCGGGCTCCGAAGGTTGTGGATTTGAATCCGGGCCGTGTCCTTCGGTTCACGCGTGCATTTATTTTGGAGACTCCTGTGACTTGTCACTGGAGCTACGGAGTTTGTGCTTCGTGCGACACTTTTCACGCTGCGGAAAGAGGCTGAGCCATATGGGATAACAACCCGGTGCAATGAAGTCAACCCTGTCAACTTTTAAGCGACTTTTTTCACATGAGCCTAGAGGAAGATGTGCATTCAGATCACATGAGCCCCGAGAAAGACCTGCATGTGTGGAAGTGAGGCTGGTGTAGAGACTTTTCTCCAGAGAAAGACCTGCATGTGTGGAAGTGAGGCTGGTGTAGAGACTTTTCTCCAGAGAAAAAAAGTCTCCACGTCTACATAAAACGTGATTTGCAGGTCTACTTACATTATAAAATGAATTTCAGAAGGGTGAGACGTACAGAACCGTAAAGTATGAAGGGAAAAACAATATCAAGTAACCGGTTCTTGTGTTAACGTGATCTTGAAATAATCTTAATTCTCCCCCTGGAAACTCTAAAATTTCCCCCTGGGGTGGGGGGGGGGGGAGGAATTCCCCACCGGTTGAGAACCACTGGTTTAGAAGTTACCGTTATTTAAAAATAAAGAAGTCCTGTAGCAGGAGCTTGCCGTGGGTATGTGAAGTGTTAGAACCATCATCACGTGTTGTAGGCTTCAGTGTAAGCACAAGATAGCCAGTCTTTCCCCCATGTAGTGAATGTTGAGTGCCGGCATCAAACCCTAGTACTCTTGAAAATACATAATGTCCTAACTAATTATTAAACATGGAATGACTCCAAGTCACATTGGTCTCAAGTGGGCAGGGGTGGGCGGGTATGGCAATATCTTGTTCAATAGCTGTCTAAAGTAACTCGTTCACTGTGATATGTAAAACTAAAAAACAGAGTGTGTGTGCGGAGATCGATGATCGGCGATCCTGGTGGATAATCGAACCCTCGGCGACGGGCGTCAGCGTGAGACGCACCGGATCAAACCCCACTACCGTGGTGCCTGTGTACTCTGACAGCAACCTGTAAACAGGCGTCTACAAAACACTAGACTAGACCAACAAAGAGTTAATCATTTCACATATGGATCACATGTCAGTCACTCGCAGAGACTCGGGTCAGTCAATGTCGAGATAGATAATTAGACGTCCTGTATACAGCAACAAAGCTGTGAGTGGTTCTGGTGATATGTATATATGATGTGTAATGGTGCCTCTCTCTCTCTCTTTTATTGTTCTGTCTGTTCTGTTCCGTAAACATTTTAACTGATTTAGTTTATTTCCGTCACCCATCATCAGTGAACGTAGATATTCAATCTGTAATTTCTCTTCATTGATAAAAACACTGCTACCAGTATCAATGTTGGACATTATCCAAATCGCATTTAAGCAAAATCAACACCTGTGAGCTGAGATGGTTGAGGAGAGCTGCCAACTTAACTATCTGAGACCGAATAAAGAATGCTGTTATCAGACAGACAGTAGGATCATTACCTTGTGCTACATATATTCAAAGACAGAAGATCAAATAGTTTGACCATCTCATTAGAATGCACAACCATGAACTACCAGCACTGGCCCTACATCAAAGAACATCTGCTACGAGAGTAAGGGGGCACCGAAGAAGAAAATGAATGTCACCCATCAGGTCCTGGAACGCTAATTATTCCTTCCAACGCTTGATGGCAAAAATGGAAGAAGATGATGATAATCACTTCTTTAAGTATTACAACTAGATGTTACTTTTTTTTTTCTTTACTCCTGTAATGTGCAGAATAGGAATAAGGAAACACGCTGTGTAAGTCACATAATACAGTCTGTAAGTGACGCTGTATAAGTCACATAGTACAGTCTGTAAGTGACATGTTTGAGTTACATATTACAATCTGTCAGTGACGCTGTATAAGTCACATAGTACAGTCTGTAAGTGACGCTGTGTAAGTCACATAGTACAGTCTGTAAGTGACGCTGTATAAGTCACATAGTACAGTCTGTAAGTGACGCTGTGTAAGTCACATAGTACAGTCTGTAAGTGACGCTGTGTAAGTCACATAGTACAGTCTGTAAGTGACGCTGTGTAAGTCACATAGTACAGTCTGTAAGTGACGCTGTGTAAGTCACATAGTACAGTCTGTAAGTGACGCTGTATAAGTCACATAGTACAGTCTGTAAGTGACGCTGTATAAGTCACATAGTACAGTCTGTAAGTGACGCTGTGTAAGTCACATAGTACAGTCTGTAAGTGACGCTGTGTAAGTCACATAGTACAGTCTGTAAGTGACGCTGTGTAAGTCACATAGTACAGTCTGTAAGTGACGCTGTGTAAGTCACATAGTACAGTCTGTAAGTGACGCTGTGTAAGTCACATAGTACAGTCTGTAAGTGACGCTGTGTAAGTCACATAGTACAGTCTGTAAGTGACGCTGTGTAAGTCACATAGTACAGTCTGTAAGTGACGCTGTGTAAGTCACATAGTACAGTCTGTAAGTGACGCTGTGTAAGTCACATAGTACAGTCTGTAAGTGACGCTGTATAAGTCACATAGTACAGTCTGTAAGTGACGCTGTATAAGTCACATAGTACAGTCTGTAAGTGACGCTGTGTAAGTCACATAGTAGTCTGTAAGTGACGCTGTGTAAGTCACATAGTACAGTCTGTAAGTGACGCTGTGTAAGTCACATAGTACAGTCTGTAAGTGACGCTGTGTAAGTCACATAGTACAGTCTGTAAGTGACGCTGTATAAGTCACATAGTACAGTCTGTAAGTGACGCTGTATAAGTCACATAGTACAGTCTGTAAGTGACGCTGTATAAGTCACATAGTACAGTCTGTAAGTGACGCTGTATAAGTCACATAGTACAGTCTGTAAGTGACGCTGTATAAGTCACATAGTACAGTCTGTAAGTGACGCTGTATAAGTCACATAGTACAGTCTGTAAGTGACGCTGTGTAAGTCACATAGTACAGTCTGTAAGTGACGCTGTATAAGTCACATAGTACAGTCTGTAAGTGACGCTGTATAAGTCACATAGTACAGTCTGTAAGTGACGCTGTATAAGTCACATAGTACAGTCTGTAAGTGACGCTGTGTAAGTCACATAGTACAGTCTGTAAGTGACGCTGTGTAAGTCACATAGTAGTCTGTAAGTGACGCTGTGTAAGTCACATAGTACAGTCTGTAAGTGACGCTGTATAAGTCACATAGTACAGTCTGTAAGTGACGCTGTGTAAGTCACATTAGTAGTCTGTAAGTGACGCTGTGTAAGTCACATAGTACAGTCTGTAAGTGACGCTGTGTAAGTCACATAGTACAGTCTGTAAGTGACGCTGTGTAAGTCACATAGTACAGTCTGTAAGTGACGCTGTATAAGTCACATAGTACAGTCTGTAAGTGACGCTGTATAAGTCACATAGTACAGTCTGTAAGTGACGCTGTATAGTCACATAGTACAGTCTGTAAGTGACGCTGTATAAGTCACATAGTACAGTCTGTAAGTGACGCTGTGTAAGTCACATAGTACAGTCTGTAAGTGACGCTGTGTAAGTCACATAGTAGTCTGTAAGTGACGCTGTGTAAGTCACATAGTACAGTCTGTAAGTGACGCTGTATAAGTCACATAGTACAGTCTGTAAGTGACGCTGTATAAGTCACATAGTACAGTCTGTAAGTGACGCTGTGTAAGTCACATAGTACAGTCTGTAAGTGACGCTGTGTAAGTCACATAGTACAGTCTGTAAGTGATCGCTGTGTAAAGTCACATAGTACAGTCTGTAAGTGACGCTGTGTAAGTCACATAGTAGTCTGTAAGTGACGCTGTGTAAGTCACATAGTACAGTCTGTAAGTGACGCTGTGTAAGTCACATAGTACAGTCTGTAAGTGACGCTGTGTAAGTCACATAGTAAGTCTGTAAGTGACGCTGTGTAAGTCACATAGTACAGTCTGTAAGTGACGCTGTATAAGTCACATAGTACAGTCTGTAAGTGACGCTGTGTAAGTCACATAGTACAGTCTGTAAGTGACGCTGTGTAAGTCACATAGTACAGTCTGTAAGTGACGCTGTGTAAGTCACATAGTAGTCTGTAAGTGACGCTGTGTAAGTCACATAGTACAGTCTGTAAGTGACGCTGTATAAGTCACATAGTACAGTCTGTAAGTGACGCTGTATAAGTCACATAGTACAGTCTGTAAGTGACGCTGTGTAAGTCACATAGTACAGTCTGTAAGTGACGCTGTATAAGTCACATAGTACAGTCTGTAAGTGACGCTGTGTAAGTCACATAGTACGTCTGTAAGTGACGCTGTGTAAGTCACATAGTACAGTCTGTAAGTGACGCTGTGTAAGTCACATAGTAGTCTGTGACGCTGTTAAGTCACTACAGTCTGTAAGTGACGCTGTGTAAGTCACATAGTAGTGTAAGTGAGCTGGTAGTCCTACAGTCTGTAAGTGACGCTGTGTAAGTCACATATAGTCTGTAAGTGACGCTGTGTAAGTCCATAGTAGTCTGTAAGTGACTAATCACATAGTAGTCTGTAAGTGACGCTGTTAAGTACATAGTAGTCTGTAAGTGACGCTGTAAAGTCACATAGTACAGTCTGTAAGTGACGCTGTGTAAGTCACATAGTACAGTCTGTAAGTGACGCTGTGTAATCACATAGTAGTCTGTAAGTGACGCTAAGTAAGTATTAAGTGACGCTGTGTAAGTACATATACAGTCTGTAAGTGACGTGTAAGTCACTAGTACGTCTGTAAGTGACGTGGTAAGTCACATAGTACAGTCTGTAAGTGACGCTGTGTAAGTCACATAGTACAGTCTGTAAGTGACGCTGTGTAAGTCACATAGTACAGTCTGTAAGTGACGCTGTGTAAGTCACATAGTAGTCTGTAAGTGACGCTGTGTAAGTCACATAGTACAGTCTGTAAGTGACGCTGTGTAAGTCACATAGTACAGTCTGTAAGTGACGCTGTATAAGTCACATAGTACAGTCTGTAAGTGACGCTGTATAAGTCACATAGTACAGTCTGTAAGTGACGCTGTATAAGTCACATAGTACAGTCTGTAAGTGACGCTGTGTAAGTCACATAGTACAGTCTGTAAGTGACGCTGTGTAAGTCACATAGTACAGTCTGTAAGTGACGCTGTGTAAGTCACATAGTACAGTCTGTAAGTGACGCTGTGTAAGTCACATAGTACAGTCTGTAAGTGACGCTGTATAAGTCACATAGTACAGTCTGTAAGTGACGCTGTGTAAGTCACATAGTAGTCTGTAAGTGACGCTGTGTAAGTCACATAGTACAGTCTGTAAGTGACGCTGTATAAGTCACATAGTACAGTCTGTAAGTGACGCTGTGTAAGTCACATAGTACAGTCTGTAAGTGACGCTGTGTAAGTCACATAGTAGTCTGTAAGTGACGCTGTGTAAGTCACATAGTAGTCTGTAAGTGACGCTGTATAAGTCACATAGTACAGTCTGTAAGTGACGCTGTATAAGTCACATAGTACAGTCTGTAAGTGACGCTGTATAAGTCACATAGTACAGTCTGTAAGTGACGCTGTATAAGTCACATAGTACAGTCTGTAAGTGACGCTGTATAAGTCACATAGTACAGTCTGTAAGTGACGCTGTATAAGTCACATAGTACAGTCTGTAAGTGACGCTGTGTAAGTCACATAGTACAGTCTGTAAGTGACGCTGTGTAAGTCACATAGTACAGTCTGTAAGTGACGCTGTGTAAGTCACATAGTACAGTCTGTAAGTGACGCTGTGTAAGTCACATAGTACAGTCTGTAAGTGACGCTGTATAAGTCACATAGTACAGTCTGTAAGTGACGCTGTGTAAGTCACATAGTACAGTCTGTAAGTGACGCTGTGTAAGTCACATAGTACAGTCTGTAAGTGACGCTGTGTAAGTCACATAGTACAGTCTGTAAGTGACGCTGTGTAAGTCACATAGTACAGTCTGTAAGTGACGCTGTGTAAGTCACATAGTACAGTCTGTAAGTGACGCTGTGTAAGTCACATAGTACAGTCTGTAAGTGACGCTGTGTAAGTCACATAGTACAGTCTGTAAGTGACGCTGTGTAAGTCACATAGTACAGTCTGTAAGTGACGCTGTATAAGTCACATAGTACAGTCTGTAAGTGACGCTGTGTAAGTCACATAGTAGTCTGTAAGTGACGCTGTGTAAGTCACATAGTACAGTCTGTAAGTGACGCTGTGTAAGTCACATAGTACAGTCTGTAAGTGACGCTGTATAAGTCACATAGTACAGTCTGTAAGTGACGCTGTGTAAGTCACATAGTACAGTCTGTAAGTGATCATGTGCTACACGAGACTAGATCTAAGACTGCTATAAATTGAAACCAACACCAATTGAGACAGTGGCAGAAAGAAGCATGAGTAAATGTTCAGAGATATAAACCTTCAGTAAATTTTCAGGGACAAATATCCCAGCACTGGAGGGTAAAATCTCAGGTCCAAGAGCCAGAGGATATCCAAGAAATGGCTACATGACACAAACATTCTAGAACATTGGTTCTTAACCATTGGGGAATTCCCCGGGGGTGGGGGGTGGGGGGAGAGATTTAAGATTATTCCTAGATTGCGTTCCCGTTTACTTGATATTGTTTTTCCCTTCATACTTTACGGTCCTGTACGTATCACCCTTCCGAAATTCATTTTATAACGTAATTAGATCCGCAAATCACGTTTTATGTAGATGTCTAGACTTGTTTTAGTATGTGCTATTAAACTTAGCTCCAATTACTACGTATACTGTATAGGGACAGGGGGAAATACGAAAAGGGGGGGGGGGGGGAATGACGTTGCCCATGCAGCATGATCCCTCTCTCGGCCTGTCTAGTGTACTCCAGAGGAAAGGTAACATGACAAGTTGCAGAAGCTGTCAGATCAGTAAAGCAATGCTCTAACTCCGCCTGTCGGAGCTTCGATCCTAGACCAGTTTCCAATCCAAGGCTCAGGGCCTGGTCTGCCCTGCCATGACATTTAGTCTTTTGGTTGCATTTCCTCGCACTAAATTCTTCTAATGTGGTAAGAAATGCTGTCACTTCCTATTGTGTGTTGTATAGTAAGATTTCACGTGTTTATCTAGTGACCCCCATAAAAAAGGTACTGTTTTCAAGTTGCAAGTAAGTAGTGCACACTATCATCATTAACTTAATCTTTGGTTAATCACTTTCAGCCATAACGAAGACTGTTTAAGCAGGATGAAGAAGGAACAGCTGAAACACACTTGCTTCTAGAATTAAGCCTTTTAAATTAGAGCCATCAGAAACTGTTAGTGTGACAGAATTAATCAGTCAATACTGTTAGTGTGACAGAATTAATCAGTCAATACTGTTAGTGTGACAGAATCAATCAGTCAATACTGTTAGTGTGACAGAATCAGTCAGTCAATACTGTTAGTGTGACAGAATCAGTCAGTCAATACTGTTAGTGTGACAGAATCCAATCAGTCAATACTGTTTAGTGTGACAGAATCAATCAGTCAATACTGTTAGTGTGACAGAATCAGTCAGTCAATACTGTTAGTGTGACAGAATCAGTCAGTCAATACTGTTAGTGTGACAGAATCAGTCAGTCAATACTGTTAGTGTGACAGAATCAGTCAGTCAATACTGTTAGTGTGACAGAATCAGTCAGTCAATACTGTTAGTGTGACAGAATCAATCAGTCAATACTGTTAGTGTGACAGAATCAGTCAGTCAATACTGTTAGTGTGACAGAATCAATCAGTCAATACTGTTAGTGTGACAGAATCAATCAGTCAATACTGTTAGTGTGACAGAATCAATCAGTCAATACTGTTAGTGTGACAGAATCACTCAGTCAATACTGTTAGTGTGACAGAATCAATCAGTCAATACTGTTAGTGTGACAGAATCAGTCAGGTCAATACTGTTAGTGTGACAGAATCAAGTCAGTCAATACTGTTAGTGTGACAGAATCAGTCAGTCAATACTGTTAGTGTGACAGAATCAATCAGTCAATACTGTTAGTGTGACAGAATCAATCAGTCAATACTGTTGAGTGTGACAGAATCAGTCAGTCAATACTGTTAGTGTGACAGAATCAGTCAGTCCATACTGTTAGTGTGACAGAATCAGTCAGTCAATACTGTTAGTGTGACAGAATCAATCAGTCAATACTGTTAGTGTGACAGAATCAGTCAGTCAATACTGTTAGTGTTGACAGAATCAGTCAGTCAATACTGTTAGTGTGACAGAATCAGTCAGTCAATACTGTTAGTGTGACAGAATCAGTCAGTCAATACTGTTAGTGTGACAGAATCAGTCAGTCAATACTGTTTAGTGTGACAGAATCAGTCAGTCAATACTGTTAGTGTGACAGAATCAGTCAGTCAATACTGTTAGTGTGACAGAATCAGTCAGTCAATACTGTTAGTGTGACAGAATCATCAGTCATACTGTTAGTGTGACAGAATCAATCAGTCAATACTGTTAGTGTGACAGAATCAATCAGTCAATACTGTTAGTGTGACAGAATCAATCAGTCAATACTGTTAGTGTGACAGAATCAGTCAGTCAATACTGTTAGTGTGACAGAATAAGTCAGTCAATACTGTTAGTGTGACAGAATCAATCAGTCAATACTGTTAGTGTGACAGAATCAATCAGTCAATACTGTTAGTGTGACAGAATCAATCAGTCAATACTGTTAGTGTGACAGAATAAGTCAGTCAATACTGTTAGTGTGACAGAATCAGTCAGTCAATACTGTTAGTGTGACAGAATCAGTCAGTCAATACTGTTAGTGTGACAGAATCAATCAGTCAATACTGTTAGTGTGACAGAATCAATCAGTCAATACTGTTAGTGTGACAGAATCAATCAGTCAATACTGTTAGTGTGACAGAATCAATCAGTCAATACTGTTAGTGTGACAGAATCAATCAGTCAATACTGTTAGTGTGACAGAATCAATCAGTCAATACTGTTAGTGTGACAGAATCAATCAGTCAATACTGTTAGTGTGACAGAATCAGTCAGTCAATACTGTTAGTGTGACAGAATCAGTCAGTCAATACTGTTAGTGTTGACAGAATCAATCAGTCAATACTGTTAGTGTGACAGAATCAATCAGTCAATACTGTTTAGTGTGACAGAATCAGTCAGTCATACTGTTAGTGTGACAGAATCAGTCAGTCAATACTGTTAGTGTGACAGAATCAGTCAGTCAATACTGTTAGTGTGACAGAATCAATCAGTCAATACTGTTAGTGTGACAGAATCAGTCAGTCAATACTGTTAGTGTGACAGAATCAATCAGTCAATACTGTTAGTGTGACAGAATCAGTCAGTCAATACTGTTAGTGTGACAGAATCAGTCAGTCAATACTGTTAGTGTGACAGAATCAATCAGTCAATACTGTTAGTGTGACAGAATCAATCAGTCAATACTGTTAGTGTGACAGAATCAATCAGTCAATACTGTTAGTGTGACAGAATCAATCAGTCAATACTGTTAGTGTGACAGAATCAGTCAGTCAATACTGTTAGTGTGACAGAATCAGTCAGTCAATACTGTTAGTGTGACAGAATCAGTCAGTCAATACTGTTAGTGTGACAGAATCAGTCAGTCAATACTGTTAGTGTGACAGAATCAGTCAGTCAATACTGTTAGTGTGACAGAATCAATCAGTCAATACTGTTAGTGTGACAGAATCAATCAGTCAATACTGTTAGTGTGACAGAATCAATCAGTCAATACTGTTAGTGTGACAGAATCAATCAGTCAATACTGTTAGTGTGACAGAATCAATCAGTCAATAGTTGACAGACTTTGGCTTGTTACCAAAGAATGTTACTACAGTAACAATTGCATTTGCTTTGTAATCTAAACATCATGCCTTAAGTGAAGCTGTTATAGTAATGTCAAAAGAAAACAGCTAAAGCAAGTGTTGTATTTATTAATTGTATTGCAATTTCAAATGAAGTTTCAAATATTACTACTACTTTGTTATGGTATCATTTTGTTGTGTTGAAAACTATTGTGAATAGATTAATCTGGATGTGCAGGAGCCCATGTAATGTTTAAAACTTGTGGATATGTTGACCTGTATATGTAAGGGGCCATGTAATGTTAAAACAGTTGTGGGTGTATGGCCCTGGATTTGTAGGGATCCATGTAATGTTGAAAACTTGTGGATGTGTGGCCCTGGATTTGCAGGGATCCATGTAATGGTGACAACTTGTGGATGTGTGGCCCTGGATTTGTAGGGATCCTTGTAATGGTGAAAACTTGTGGATGTGTGGCCCTGGAGTTGTAGGGATCCATGTAATGGTGAAAACTTGTGGATGTGTGGCCCTGGATTTGTAGGGATCCATGTAATGGTGAAAACTGTTGTGGATGCATGGCCCTGGAATTTAAACTTGCAAACAATGATATTAAAAAAACACCAGAAACACAGTTAGTGCTTCAATAATATTATGACTATACACAAACAATGGGTGGGCTAGCAAAGTTGATAGCAAATTGTGCTGATAAAGTCATAAGCACAGTTGGACACCTATGCTCATCACTTGCCAAAGTGAGGGAGAGACTGACCACCTAGTCCTCCTTGCCCTCAGGCCTGCCACATGTGATGGAGCTATCACATAGACCTGTATCTGGAAACTACTTCAGGACAATTGTTTACGTTGTTTCATACGGATTCAGCACATGAAATCAACTACAGAATCAACACAACAGAGATAAATCAAATACTGTGTATGGGTATGAAACACAGTTTATTGTAATTAAAGCATAATCATGCCGTATTGATTAGCAACAAAAGGTCATTTGAGGTTAACAGATGTAATCTGTCATAATACTGAACATTTTCATGTTACAAGGTACCACCTCTCTCAATCTCTTAACAGAGATAAATCAAATACTGTGTATGGGTATGGAAAACAGTTTACTATAACTAAAGCAGAATCATGCCATATTGATTAGCAACAAAAGGTCATTAGAGGTTAACAAATCTGTCACAATACTTATCATTTTCATGTTACAAGGTACCACCTCTCTCAATCTCTTAACATGAGATAAATCAAATACTGTGTATGGGTATGGAAAACAGTTTACTATAACTAAAGCAGAATCATGCCATATTGATTAGCAACAAAAGGTCATTAGATGTTAACAGATGTAATCTGTTATAATACTGATCATTTTCATGTTACAAGGCACCACCTCTCTCAATTTCTATGTCACACTCTTTCTCCCCATATATACATATGATATACACTACTCTCTCCTATATGACTGCATTACCCTTTCCATATGTACATATAAAAACACTATTTATTAAAACATAATCTTTCATAATGGAACCAAATATGACATTGTAGGAAAACAACTCATGCAAGACACCAATAAGTGAGTGACTCTATCCCAACAAAAGTGGCTGTTCCTATCACTTTTCAATCATGTTCATCTTTCATAGTTTTGTCTAGTCAATGTTCTGTTATAGTTATTTGCATTAGACTCCCAGCTTCTGTTGTAGTAATTCTATTAAATGTCCACTTTATATTGTGATATTCTATTAAACTCCAAGCCTCTCTTGTATTAATTCTATTAAACGTCCACTTTATATTCAGATATTCTATTAAACTCCAAGCTTCTGTTGCAGTACTTCTATTAAACGTCCACTTTATATTGTGATATTCTATTAAACTCCAAGCTTCTGTTGTAGTAATTCTATTAGACGCCCACTTTATATTGTGATATTCTACTGGACTCCAAGCTTCTGGTTAAGATATTCTATCAAGCTCCCACCTTCTGTTGAAGACACTATACCATATAGAGGTGCCTTTATGAGATTCTAGGGACATGTTTTCAGCAAAGGGTTGACATGCCTACTACCATGAGCCGGTCTGCTACTGTCCTGGCTAAATTTCAAAATAAAGCCCAAACACAAAAAATAATTTAGCATGTGTGAGTCTTTTAATAGGAGATCATCCACAGTTCTACAGTTAATGTACCGTGTCAAACATGCACAATGATGCTTCTTTTACTAGCCTCAAACCTACACAAATTTGCATGGATCTCACAGAGAAGCCAGTATCCGCTGCTTTTATCTTCAACAGACAGTGTTAGTCATTCAGGTGGTATGATTTGGATGTCCTGTCCCTTTCACATTCCAAACCCATGAATGGCATGATCCTAGTGGGTTCGACCCATCAATGACATCAAACTCAACTACAATACGCTGTAAAGTAACTGTACAACAAACAATGCACTCAACAACAGAAACAAACCTATTATGTACTGACATAAATATAAGAGCAAACATCACTTGCAACTGTTATGTATGTCTCGCAGCTAGCAATGTCATGTCTTCATTTCAGGTGACATCTTGAATTCATGGCGAAGGAATTTTAGGGTTTCAATTGTGGGGGTGGGGGGCGCGCGGAAATTAAGGTTATTTCAAGATCGCATTAATACAAGAAACAGTTACTTTATATTGTTTTTCCCTCTAAATTTTACGGTTCTGTACTTCTTGCCCTAATGAAATTTGTTTTATAACGTAAGTAGACCCGCAAGTCACATTTTATGTAGATGTCTAGAATTGTTCTAGTATGTGTTATTAAATTTAGCTTCCATTTTTATGTATACTGTGTAAGGGTGGGGGGAATTTACATGGAGGAAATTCGAGGGGGGGGGGGGGGGGGAGAGGACATTCTGAACATGCAAGAGGATCGACTTTATTGCACCGGGTTCGATCCCATATGGATTGGTCACTTTCTGTAAAGCAACCTGCCAAAACCACTACACAGGAACACCACCACCCCAGTGCCTCCAGTGACAACGTCCAGGGTTCTCTGCAGAAATTGCACTCATTGACAATGGAGGCAGGTGATGACTAGAATATCATTATTGTAATCTCCCATATGTTATTTTAATGTTGGCACGTAACATTTGTTAAAGCAAAGATCAACACAAAGTGCACAGTTAGAATGTTAAGCTTTACAATGACACAAGGAACGGAATGGACATTCTTGCCACAAAGTCTTCAGCTGCACAAAAGAAGTTTCACTGACCTTACTAGAACTGTATTTCTATTTTGCTCATTCAATCTATCTATTGTTCTCTCTCTGCTTTGACTTCCACTTTGATTCAGTGGTTACCTATATGGCAAACCCACATATGAAGGCTGACCTGTCTTCTTCTATCCCCACACCCATTCCTCTGACAGTGAGAACTGTGTCATTTCTGATCTGCTGTTTGATTAATCAAGACACATCAAGCTAAAGCATCATGTGTGGCTTCTGCATTTATGAAAGCCTGCTAGGATGGCAGGGAATGCCCAAATGGTGCACCTGCCTTCCCTTGCAAGCCAAACAGCCTGATGTGACTTTTATAAATAGACTTCTTGGTTTGTACCCTCTGTAAATGAATACAGTTGACATCACCACACAGGTGATGGAGAATGTCTTAAGAAACTATCAATCACCACAATTGAGATGGCAGAATGTCCTAAGAAACTACCAATCACCACAATTGAGATGGCAGAATGTCCTAAGAAACTACCAATCACCAAAGTGAGGTGGCAGAATGTCCTAAGAAACTACCAATCACAATGAGATGGCAGAATGTCCTAAGAAACTACCAATCACCACAATGAGATGGCAGAATGTCCTAAGAAACTACCTGTCACATTCCTGTGGTCATTGACATTAAGGTGAGTGGCCGTACAAGATAAACAGTTCACGAGATAAAATAGGGCGGATGGTAAGTCCCCCAGAGGGCGTAAAATGAGAAGAGAGTAAGTGAAAGGGGGAGCAGAGAGGAGGTCAGCTGGCTAGGATGCTGGTGAGGCAGACAGTTGGAGCAGTGAGGTTGTGTGTTGTGTGTGAGGCATTGTGGGGGATGGAATTGTTGAGAAGAGAGGGACAAAGACTGACGGGGGGCAGTTGATGTTTGAACTCCGAGCTGAGAGGGAGTTGAGTGTAGACCAGACCAGGAGAAGGTCGTGGTCTGATAAAGTGAAGAATTGTGACGGAGTTTGGAAGATAACTCCGCACTGTGGGTTCCAGGGATAGGGAGTGGAATTCGAGACCCATAGTGGGTTACTTTGAGTCGGGCCTAGAAAGAGGCTAGTATACCTGTCGTGTGGGACGATATTTTAGTAGCCTTGAGAGGCAGTGTTATTCGACGTGTTCCATTGGGATGGAGATATATTCTTAGAGAATTATTGTTCCTGGATTTATATGTTACATGTGTCTGTGTTAATTCAGAATTAAAGGAATATTATGTGCGCAAATTAACGCTTGTTCACTGACTGGTGTTTTGGTGGTGATGCATCTTGATTAATCTGTTGTTCAACATCACATTGTTACAAGGACATACCCTAGACACAACCATAGCCACTCTATCTGTCACTTAGTCAACATTCACTTTGTGACAGAGAAGATTTCTGGGAGGCTTCGTCGATTAGAGAGAACACTAACATCAGAGACATTAGTCGGATGCCCAATTACAACACAATAATGAGAGCTCTCCTGTCAAGAATAAACACCATTTTCAGTAGACAACGCATGTCAAAAGTGTCGGAGAATTAATACAGAGTCCACGAGAAACCAGGTAAAAATATCAGTTCTCACTCGGAGTGGGGAGAGTAGACGGGGAAAGTGTGTCCACGATATAAACACTGAGGTACAAACAGAGATGACCGGTGGGTTCATGTCAAGGCCGAGAACCAGGGAATTTGACGGAAAAATTTCCACGGAGAATAACACGTTGTGTTTCTACTGAAACTACGATTTCACGTTTAACGTCTTTGTGTGTGTGTGTCATCATCGGCAAACAAACCACAACAGTCATTCAGGTGCCGTCTTCGCAAATATGAGCGCATTTTTTCACCAAAAAAGACCTTGCGAAGCGGATTTAAAAGCGCGTGATCATTTTCTGCTATTCGTTGGTTTAACCGGGTCAGCAACAGTGAAACCATACCATCACTTCAAAGCGACAGTGACTACGCAGATAAACATTCATTGATTTTAAAGGTATTTTCGGCTCCCCCAAAACGCAACGAAAACCCAATATTTCTGGCAAAACAAGAGCGTTCACAGACATTATACAATCACAGGCCATCCCTACAGGGAGGGTTACAAAAACATTACGGACTGTGAAGATACAAGGCGTTGGGATAATTATCATCATCTTCAACTTTACGACAGTCGAAAATCGTGTCACCACGTCAACAAAAAGTGACAACGCATCAGAACTTTAATTCATTGTGGGAAGCTAACGTCGTAATCTTTTCAAAACAGTAACCGACAAACATTTCCAGGCGATTTTCGGAGACTATTGAAAACAAATTAAGGACTTTTTTTTTAAGATTCTACCATCGCATTGGTGTCGGCAACCCTTGTTTGCTTCTGTTGTTCTCATCGTCCTAAGTATTGTTGTTGTTGTGCGTTACGTAAATATTTGTAGGTGGTCCAGTGGTCGTAATAAGTAGGATATTTTTGCTTTATTTCTCGAAATGCGGGAGACAGAGCAAAGGTGAAGTTTCTAGGTGCACATTGTATTGGTTGAGAGACAGCTGACGAGTCAGTTTGTTTTGTGCTGTGGCATTGGGTCGTCTCGATTTATACATGGTGTCCAAGTGTCTACGTCAAATCTGTGTATATTTTCAGTATATATTCCTTTCTTTCTCTCTTTCTTTTCGTTATATTTATATATGATATTTGTTGTGGTCGGATATATGTTTTTATTGTGATCTTTCGTCATTTCTGCTGTCTAGTGGTCTTTGTCAGTTTAAATTTATATATTACGCGCACTGTGGATGTCCCTACACAAGCTTGTGGTTTTACTGTGGTTTATTTCTGTGTCATCATCGTCTCCGTGTACTCAGCTTGTGAAGTCTAGCGTTGGATAGTCATCACTTAGTGTTATCATCCATTTGTTTGTATATGTATTTATATGTATGTTTAACAATATTTTCAGGGACTTTATGAACTTGTGGTCATAGATATATATACGAGGGAGTATAGGTGATACTTCCCCCCTCACTACCTAGTGCTTATAGAGTGACTGGGTGAGTACAGAGTGATATTGTAGCACTACGGATTTACGTACACAGGGAGTGCGGGTGTACTTAGGGAAGTGACACAAAGACTAACAGCAGAGTCTGTACATTTATAGTTGGCTGATTCACAGCAAAGTGTCCACAAGTGCAAGATGCCTACTTTAATGGAATATATTGAAGCAGGTGAACGAATAGGCCTGAAGGGTAAAGAGTTACAGGAGTATGCCGAAGCAAAAGAACAAAAACAGATTGAAAGAGAGGAGAGGCATAATGAACGCGAGGCAAAACGTCTGCAGGAAGAAAAGGTAGCTGAAGACAAGCGTCTACAGGAAGTAAAGTTAGCTGAAATGGAAAACAAGCGTCTACAGGAAGCGACACAAGTAAAACTAGCTGAAATAGAAAACAAGCGTCTACAGGAAGAGACACAAGTAAACTAGCTGAAATAGAAAACAAGCGTTCTACAGGAAGAGACACAAGTAAAACTAGCTGAAATCGAGTTAAGAAAAAACTAGAACTATCTTCGAAAGGTCAAAGTGAGGAAAGCAGAAGACCGTCGCAGTCGTCACAGAGATTAAAAACTGCCATTTTTTACGGACCGAGAACAACTTGGATTCCTATTTGTCGAGATTCGAAGCATCAGTGAAGGTATTAGGCATCCCAGAAAGCGAGTACGCAATTAGACTGGGCGAGTAGTTAACGGGTAAGGCCCTAGAAACTATGTTTAATTTACCTGTAGAAGAAAGGAACAACTACACTATCTTACGTCAACGTTTGCTGACAAAGTTCCAACTAACTGAGCATGGATATAGAACAAAGTTTAGACAGTTAGGGCCAGAGACAAATCAAGATTTCACAGATTTTGTTAACACAGTAAAGAATACATTTAATAAGTGGATGGAGCTGGCAGAGGTAGGAAAAGATTTTAATAAATTAGTGGATTTAATGCTGAGAGACAAGGTGGTTATCATCGTGCAATACTAATTTAGTGGCTTTCTTCGAGGAACGTAAGCCAAAGGACATAGACACAATGTCTCAGTTAGGGCAAAACTATATGACTGCACATCCTAACAGTTCAATGGGAAAACTAATGAGTGAGGAAATAGTCTGTGCAGCGTACACTAAACAGGACCAGAATCCAGTCATTAGACCAAGGGCGAAAAGTGTGGAGTCAGCACAGAAAGGTGAGCAACAAGAACTTCAAGATAATGGTTTCCGAGGAAACAATGTTGGTAGAGTAGGACGGTACCCATATAGAAGAGGGAACTTCCATAGACGTCCAAATTATGCCGGATGCTGGAATTGTGGGAGCTGGAGACACAAAATGGCAGATTGTGATGCACAACCATCAGATGGACCAACGAACAACAGTAAAAGGGAGATCACTTGTTTCAAATGTGAAGGAATGGGCATGTCAGTCATCAATGTAGGATGAGAGAAACAGAGCACTCAAATGCAGCACAAGTAATTGAGACGCTGAACAATGAAGATTGTAGTGGGTGCAAACCTCTTTTTGAAAAAGATGGTCAGCCAGTCTTAATATGTGGTCACACAGTTAAAGCAGGATCAGCAGTGCATGAAGGAGGAAGTCTGAAGATGCATCATGGGTTTGTTAATGATAGGCCAGCGTTAACAATTAGGGATTCCGGATGTACGTCCATCGGGGTGAGAAAGGGTTTAGTGCATCCCTCGGATTATACAGGAGAAAGATTAGATCCATACATTTAATGGGACAGTAGAATTCTACCCAATAGCCGTGATAACAGTAAAAACACCATACATAACAGGAAGAGTGACAGCATGTGTTTTAGACCTCACCAGTGGCAGATCTCATCATAGGAAATGTTATAGGAGTTAAAGAGTGTACAGAAGAGGAAGTAGTTTATTGGGACCAAAAATATAGTGTAAGCAGTAATGAGGTAGTTACCACAAGAGAACCTAAATTAGAGAGTATAGCTGAGGTAGAAGAGGCACTTGAAGTAGACACAGGAACTCAGGACAAGGATAGTACAGCTGAGAAGATGAGAATGGATCCCAAATATAGTGCTAGTGACTCCCAGAGACAAGATACTACTCTGAACAAATGTTCCCAAGGGTGTAGGAGAGTAGAACATAGGCAGTCAAAGAAAGGTAGATGGTGCTTCGAGAGGAAGAACAATGTTCTTACTCGCCACTTTTCAGATAGTGGAACTGCACGTGGGCAAGTAGCAGTACCTTTAGCACACAGACACCGATATACTAGAACAGCTCAGGATAGTACATGTGCAGGGCACATAGGCATAAGGCGTATGCAGCAGAAAGAAAGGTGCCAGATATATGGGCCAAGATTGAATAAAGAGTTCAGACTAAACAGAGACTCAAGTGTAACAGTACAATATGCAGATAGGAAAGTTGAGTCAGGTCAAAAGAGTGTTCGCGACATTACTGACCTAGGGATAGCAAACAGATGTTGTAATTGTAGAGGTACCATGAGCCATGGGTACATGAAAGGTAGACACAAGCATCGACAGGAATCAGAGGTGGGTTGATGCAAGAAAAGGAACCACCTAATATATGGTCGGTACACAAATAGCTTGTGTCGTCTTAAAGATATTAATAGACCTGTGGGTACATAAGTATAATGCTTTTCTATGATGTATTATTATTATTATTATTGATGTATTAGTTCATGCATTGATACAAAAGATAGAAAGTTGTTTGTATTTATGTGTGGGGAATATGGGAGTTTACTATGAGTATTTGATATACTATTAAGTGTGGTAGCTAGAGTAAGTTGGATTTATACTAACGACTACCCAGGCAATGTGTCTGGGTCACATATTTGATAAGTATGAGTCTCCCAACATTTGAAACGATGTTTTCTTTTGAGGGTGGGGTAGTGGTCACATTCCTGTGGTCATTGACATTAAGGTGAGTGGCCGTACAAGATAAACAGTTCACGAGATAAAATAGGGCGGATGGTAAGTCCCCCAGAGGGCGTAAATGAGAAGAGAGTAAGTGAAAGGGGGAGCTGAGAGGAGGTCAGCTGGCTAGGATGCTGGTGAGGCAGACAGTTGGAGCAGTGAGGTTGTGTGTTGTGTGTGAGGCATTGTGGGGGATGGAATTGTTGAGAAGAGAGGGACAAAGACTGACGGGGGGCAGTTGATGTTTGAACTCCGAGCTGAGAGGGAGTTGAGTGTAGACCAGACCAGGAGAAGGTCGTGGTCTGATAAAGTGAAGAATTGTGACGGAGTTTGGAAGATAACTCCGCACTGTGGGTTCCAGGGATAGGGAGTGGAATTCGAGACCCATAGTGGGTTACTTTGAGTCGGGCCTAGAAAGAGGCTAGTATACCTGTCGTGTGGGACGATATTTTAGTAGCCTTGAGAGGCAGTGTTATTCGACGTGTTCCATTGGGATGGAGATATATTCTTAGAGAATTATTGTTCCTGGATTTATATGTTACATGTGTCTGTGTTAATTCAGAATTAAAGGAATATTATGTGCGCAAATTAACGCTTGTTCACTGACTGGTGTTTGGTGGTGATGCATCTTGATTAATCTGTTGTTCAACATCACATTGTTACAAGGACATACCCTAGACACAACCATAGCCACTCTATCTGTCACTTAGTCAACATTCACTTTGTGACACTACCAATCACCACATTGAGATGGCAGAATGTCCTAAGAAACTACCAATCACCACAATGAGATGGCAGAATGTCCTAAGAAACTACCAATCACCACAGTGAGGTGGCAGAATGTCCTAAGAAACTACCAATCACCACAATGAGATGGCAGAATGTCCTAAGAAACTACCAATCACCAAAGTGAGGTGGCAGAATGTCCTAAGAAACTACTAATCACCACATTGAGATGCAGAATGTCCTAAGAAACTACCAATCTTCACACTGAGATGGCAGAATCAGAATGTCCTAAGAAACTACCACTCGCCACACGGTGATGGCAGAATGTCCTAAGAAACTACCAATCTCCACACTGAGATGGCAGAATGTCCTAAGAAACTACCACTCACCACACGGTGAGGTGGCAGAATGTCCTAAGAAACTACCACTCACCACACAGTGATGGAGAATGTCCTAAGAAACTACCAATCTCCACACTGAGATGGCAGAATCAGAATGTCCTAAGAGACTACCCAGGAAGGTTAACCCAGTCAATGATGGTTAAATGATGGATGTCTCTAACAAGTCTGTTCAATGAAGAAAAGACAGTGTTGTTATAAAGCTGTTTCTATTTCTAGTTATTTATTTGCTGTATTTCCACAACTTTACAGCAGTTCATTCATTCAATTTCTCTGAACCAAAGCCAATGTTCTATGACAGTGGTTCTCAACCTTTTTTGACCTGTGCCCCCCTTCACCATATTTTCAGAACGTCATTCCCCCCCCCCCCCCCCCTATCAAAAATTTGGCCCGTTCTCCCCTTAACCGTATTTTCAGAACGTCGTTCCCCCCCCCCCCCCCCCCCCCCCTTTCATATTTCCTACCTAAAAATCCCCCCACCCCTATACGGTATATGCAAAAATGGAAGGTAAATTTAATAGCATATACTAAACAGGTCTAGACATCCACATAAAACATGATTTGTGGGTCTACTTACTTTATAAAATGAATTTTAGAAGGATGAGACATACGCAACTGTAAAGTATGAAGGGAAAAACAATATCAAGTAATCGGTTGTTGTATTAACGCAATCTTGAAATGTCTTCATTCGCCCCCCCCCCCTCCCGGAAACCCTAAAACTCCCCCCCTGGGGGGGGGGGGGGGGAAATTCCCCACCGGTTGTTGAGAACCATTGTTCTATGAGGTACCGAGACAGGGCACCCAGATTAGGCAGCGGTCTCATGGCAGATACTACTGTCTGACTGTGCCATGGTAGAGCACATACCCTAGGCCACTTCATACCTTGTCACCCTTCCTCTCTGACAGTTGTCTGGTACCCATTTTATGAGGCTGCACTGATTGGGCAAGAATAATCCTGCCAATACTGGGGACTGAACCAAGAACACTATTTTGGCGCGCAAACCAATAATCAACCAATGGCTTCATTCTGGGATTATCCCATAGAAACTGTGCACTTGCAGTCTCCAACTACATACTAATTAAACTGGCTACAGTTTAAAATGGGTGAACCATTTAAAGGGGAGGGGGCATGCTGCCAGGTCGTAGCGCAGAGTCCATGATGCAAAAGATAGAGAGAGCAAAACTCCCGAACCCAACTATATACATTGAGTTAAGCGACCGACGTAGAAAGCAGATCATGTCAGCTTTGTTTGTCAATAGAGACGGGAGTCACATCATTGAGCTGACTGGGGAAGGAGCACATTCAACTCATCTCCAATACATTGAGATATTTTCTGGCATGACAGTATTGTACATGGCCAACAGATATAGCAAGGGATCATAAGAATATTTATCAACGTTATATTGATGAGATGTAACGAAATTCAAATGTAAAGTGGCAACGTTAAAATCCAGGGAGTGGCACAATTCCCAACAACTCCAGAAGTATGTAACAGCAACGACAATAAAACTTGAAGGCCAGCATTCATGTAATTGAAGGCATAATTTATTTTGCCCAATAACAAGTCAGTTGCAATCTCCAGAAGAGTAATGAAAAATATTACAAGATCTCTTTACCGGGCCTGTAATCATAAGACAGGACAGTAAACTAACATATATCGCTGGAAGTTGCTAGACCCTAATAGCTATCAATTCATGTCCCGGTCCTTTTCTCATTCCTGATCAGAATAGATTTCACCTTGCCGTGACTTCCTAAGTTCCGTTGTAATATTGGCGTCTGTCCATTATTTCATACTCATCAATATAACGTTGATAAATATTCTTATGATCCCTTGTTATATCTATTGGCCATGTACAATACAGTCGTGCCAGAAAATATCTCAATGTATTGGAGATGAGTTGAATGTGCTCCTTCCCCAGTCAGCTCAATGATGTGACTCCCGTCTCTATTGACAAACAAAGCTGACGTGATTTGCTTTCTACGTCGGTCGCTTAGCTCAATGTATATAGTTGGGTTCGGGAGTTTTGCTCTCTCTATCTTTTGCGTATCAGGCAAAGGTAATCTAATTATAGCTGCAACAGTAACAATGTGAATTGGTAGGCCTCAGCATGTGATTTGGTCATGGAATTATCAAGTGAAGATGACTACAGATCTCTGGTAGCAATTTCACTAGGTCTACACCTGAAATGTCTATGCTTAGAAGACAAATCACATGCTAAGTCACAATGGCAGAAAAACACAGCACACTATGACACCCAGCTGGATGTTGTCCAGTCTCATGTGGAAGCTCTGTTTGTGGCAGGTGAATACATTATGGCATACTCTTTGTGATTTTAAACTACCATGGGATTTTTGTACAGTTCACTACTTACCCATGAAACCAACTGTTTGTCATCCTTATCTGGGAATGCTATGTGTTTGATCTTGCTATCAAATATAGTATGGTGTCTTATGACTTAGATACCAGTGGTTTGTTAACAATGTCCCACCCTTTGTTGAGATCGA